>CM035838.1:195616472-195971472 GCA_020510985.1 Pholidichthys leucotaenia
TTTTCTACAGGCCATTTTATGTTCAAGGACTGTATTTATTAAAGCGGCGGGACAATCTGCAGGCTGTTGGTGTGTGCATGGATAGATTTATATAGTTATACTGTGTGTTCTGATGCCTAGAGTGTGAGTCGGGTTATAAATTTTGGGGAGGGCCCAATTAGTGTGCTTACTGTCTTTCCTATTGGGGGGGGGGGTGTTAGATATTAATATTATTACTGTATTGGCTGTACTAATGTGGCGGCGCCTTGGGTATAGGGGGAGGTGATGCCCCGCCTTTCCGGTGGTGGTGTCATGGGGAGAATAAGAGGCCACGGCAGAAGAGGCTCTGCCTCTTTGCTGTGGACCCTTGGACTAGTATGGAGTGACTCCTGCTTGGTCCTGTTTGTTCTTAACAAAGTGTGTAAACTGTCACCTCGCCTCCTCCTCTTTTACGGATGCAACAGTCCATTGCAGATGCATTGCAGAGGGAGCCTTGCGACAGTCCTCACCCTCTCCATTTGTGTGTTTTGATCCAGCATGGATCAGAACAGAGTTAGAAATACAAGATTGCACCAGAATTATATAAAATAACATGAGAGCTCGAGAAAGATGACAGAAGGACTGATTGCAATCATGTGATAACAAGAAAGTGTGATGTAGTGGCTCTCCACCTGGATTTTTATGCTCTAATAATGCGCAAGTAGCCTGTTAATTTTAATTATATTAAGTATTTGTATGTTATGTCAAAGTTTTTACCTTTTCTGACACAGTGGTGGAGGAGTAGAACTCAGAAAGTAACAGATGATCTTTAAATTGTTTTTAATGATCAAAATGGCTATTAAATACTGCAAGATACCGCGGCATTTCTTTACGGATTGAATCAGGCATCCGTCAAAAATAGACTCCTTGTGTTTCATTAGCAATCTGAATCTGATGAGCCAGATTCGTTATGCTGTGGTCCAGAGCAGGTGAGGACAAGAACATTGACAAGAATGGGAACCATGCGCTGCGGAGTCCAGATGGCAGCCATAACAGACTTCATCCGGAGTCGGTGTAAATCCAGAGTTAGGAGTCTACTTATGGCTATTGGTGGTCAGATCTGGTAAGGTGGAGATGACACATAGGTAGATATGGTTGCAGGAGAGAGAGAGCAATGGACAAGTACACACACACGCGCACGCACGCACTCACGCACACAAACACACACACACACACACACACACACTTGCCAGCTGGATGGTTAAATGTCAGCAGTAATTCAGATTCATCAACGACCCTAACGAGCATGAGATTGGACTGTGGGAGGAAACCCTCACAGAGGAGGAAGCAGCTGTGAGGTGACGGTGGTAACCGCCATTCCTCTGTGGTCTCCACGGTGACAGACATGCATTTGTGCTGCAGGATTCACGCACGTCTGCGCCCCGTCTCACTTCCTCAGGGCCCTCAGAGATCTGGAGAAAGACCAGTAGAACGGTTAGAGTTCCTGTAGAAGCTCCTCCTCCTCCTCCGTCACTCATGGATGCTGGGCGTGTCCTGATGCCGAGACCACCGTCCAGGCTGCTTGTTGTCCTCACATTTATTAATTTATTGATGATGTGGCCGATGACGTGTTTCAGTTCTGCTGCGTCACATTAAACAGAGCGTTTCCACCCAGAAAGCCTTTCTTCTTCTTTGGCTTGTTGTCCACGCAGCCTTTTCTCCTCTGGGCTTCCCCAGCATGGCAGCAGTGATGGAGACGTCATGAAGCTCTTTCCCACCACAGAGTTCCTACTGGAACCTTTTCAGCAGCACCACGAAGGACAGCATCACCGCTCCATTTAAGCAGCTCTGCTGCTTTTGCCAATCCATCCTGTTTAGAACATGAGCAACGTTTTGTTCTACATTCAGCACTTTTTCCTCAGAAACTGGCTTTTTTGGTCATAAATTTGCTGCTTTTTGTTCTAAATCTGCAGCAGATTCATCATATATTTGCTGTTTGATTCTAGCAAATTTGCAAATCTTGGATTTTAAATGAGCAGCTGAAATGAGCTTTCTTCATAGGATTGCTGGACTCACCCTCAGAGATAGGGTGAGGAGCTCAGTCATCCTGGAGAGGCTCAGAGTAGAACTGCTGCTCCTCCACATTGAAAGGAGTCAGTTGAGGTGGTATGGGCATCTGATTAGGATGCCTCCTGGACGCCTCCCACTTGAGGTGTTTTGGGCACGTCCCACTGGGAGGAGACCCCGGGGCAGACCCAGGACTCGCTGGAGAGACTATGTCTCCCAGCTGGTCTGGGAACGCCTTGGTATCCTCTCTGAAGAGCTGGAGCAGGTGGCTGGGGAGAGGGAAGTCTGGGCTTCTCTGCTTGAACTGCTGCCTCTGCGACCCGGACCTCCGGAAAAGTGGTAGAAGATGGAGAGATGGATGGATGGATTTTAACCTCATAAATGTGCAATTTTTTTTTCAGTTTTAGCATCAGAAATTTCTTTATTCTCAAAAATCTGTCACTTTATCCTCATAAATTTATGACTTTATTTGTCTAAATTTGCAGGTTTATGCTCTGAAATTTTTGATTTTTGTTCTCAAATTTCTGATTTTCATTCATTCATTCATTCATTCATTCATTCTTCTTCTTCCGCTTAATCCATTTCGGGTCGCAGAGGAGCTGGAACCTATCCCAGCATCTTTGGGCGAGAGGCAGGGTCCACCCTGGACAAATCACCACTCCATCACAGCAAATTTCTGATTTTATTCTCATCAATTTCTGATTTTATTCTCATAATGAAGCTCATTTCATTTTCACAACTTTTTATCAGTTTTTGACTTGGAAATAAATTTCCAATTTTATTCTCAGAACTGAACAACTTTTTAAACTTTAACAGTTTTATTCTTGTAAATTTCTGCTTTCGTCGTCCTCCGTCAGTCTATGATGACCATGGAAGAGAATCCTAAACGTCTACTCTGCTGGAACAGCACCGCCTGTGGCTGAACAGGCCGATGCGCACCGGTGTTCTACCTTCCAGTGTTGGACGTTGGCAGGATTCAAGCCTGGGCAGGAAGATATGGAGGACAAGATGTTACCCATGCAGCATGTCCCCCCTCTCCACGCCACTGATGAATCCAAAGGAACAGCAGGGCTGCTATAGTTTGGCACCAGCGCCGTCGCAGGAGCTGCCAGAACGATGTTGAGCACAACAGAGAACTGCCTTAGGGGCTCCGACTCCGGATTTTTCCTCAGGGTTGACTCCCGAAGCCTTTCCCGTGACCGGGTGTGCCGCAAGGCAGCGGAGGTTTGAAATCAGGGTTTACCTTCCCCTAGATGGGCTACCTTCCCAGGTTGACGAGCCACCATCTACCCGAAGCATCTGGTTTTAAGGCGCCAGAGATCCGCCCTCGCCCCTTCTCCTATTAGTAAAAGCAGTTCTGTCGGGCTTAGAGACTAAACCACACGGGCAGGCTAGGAGTTGGACTTAGTTGTCAGAGGCTTTTCGAGACGCACGCCGTAAGGAGCATTTTATGAGCACTGGGAGCTTAACCCCAGTACCGCTCCTGGCTATGACAACCTTGGAACCAAATTTCTGTTTGAGAGGACGTTGGAGATGTGAGATGTTTAATAAACCTGAATTGAGAAATAAATTCAGCCTCTTCATTTCACGCTCTCCACATTGGTGCTTTATCCTCATGAATGGAATCCTTTTTCTCTTTTATTCTCATAAATGTAAAAATTTTGAGTTTATTTCCATAATTTGCCATTTTATTCTCAAAAATCAGAATTCTAAGTCTCTGAATTTTGCTTATTTTTTCTTGTAACTTTATCAATTTGTTCTTGTAATTTTTGGACTTTATTTTTGTAAATTTACAGTTTTATTTTAAGAAATCTGCAGCCTTTTTTCTCATAAATTTGTGACTTTATTCTCTTTAATTTGCAACTTTATGCCCAGAATTTTGTGACTTTATCCTCATCATTTTTCCAGAGATTTGATCGTTTATTCTTGTAAACAGTAACATTTCTGCTCATAAATTTGCCACTCTTTGCATCCATTGCATTCTTTCTAAAATGTGAGATCTTTCTCTCATCAATGAACTTTTTTCCCCTTCAGACCATCACAGAAGGGAGGAACTAAAGAGGATCTTGGAGAGGGATTTTCAGGGACTAAAATGAGGAACTATAGCAGTCCTGGAAAGGTTCCTGTGGTGCTGGAGAGGCTTCGATTATTATTGAAAAAATAAAACATTATTTACAAATTCAAAAAGTCAGTGTTAAAGCCTGACTGTAGTTCCAGTGTCTTTCTTGTCTTTTTCCACTGTAGAGGCTCTTTTTTGTCCCATCTGGTTGTGTGGTGATTCTGGAAACGTCAGTCTGATCATATCTGGGCTTTTCTGTCCACATCAGCTGCTGCAGGCTGTGTGCTCACACAATAAAGTGGCTTCATTAAACTCTTTGTTCCACTTCCTTTACATAGTTTCATGGTGAAAAATCCTGTTTTGCTGCATTTGAACCTTAAGCAGTTCTGACTGTGGCTGGCATGTTTAACCCCTTACATTCCAGCCAGTTTCCCTCAATTTAGCACATGCAAAGAAAATTAAATTCTTTCTTCACTGAGTGGCAGCAGAAAATCTGGACTGTCCTGCCGTCACAACACTGGAATTTGAACAGGTTCAATTTGCAACCTTTTTCTCAGGAATTTGCAGTTTTTTCTTATAAATTTGCAGCTTCTTTTCTGAAACATTTGCAACTTTTTTTCTTGTAAATTTTGAAACTTTGTCTCAACTATTTGCAAATTTTTCCGATCAATCTGCAACCTTTTTCCTCCAATTTGCAACTTTTTTCTTGTAAATTTGCTGTTTGTGTAAATTTGCAAACTTTTTCTTGTAAATGTGCAACTTTTTTCTAAAAAAAAGTCCAACTTTTTTCTTGTAAATCAAGGTTTTATTGCAAATTTGAATTTTTTTTTCAAATATCTGTATTTTTTTCTTGTAGGCTTTTAGCTTTTTCTTTAACCCTTTAGCATTCCAGCTAATTTCCCTAAATTTAGCAACACAAATTTATAAGAGAAAAATCACAAGTCCATAAGAAAAAAGTTAGAAATTTGAAAGAAAAAAAGGTGAAAATTCTGAGAAAAAATTTTGCAAATTCATAGGATGAAAACTTTTAAATTTAAAGGGAAAAAGTTTCAAATTTACAAGAAAAAGTTGAAAATTTACAAGAAAAACATTGAATATTTACAAGAGAAAAACCACATGTCCATGAGAAAAAAAAGGCAAATTTGCAAGAAAAAAGTTGCAAAGTTTTGACAAAATAAAGTTGCAAATTTACAGTTAATTTATAGGAATAAATTTGCAATTTTTTTTAGGAAAAACATTCTGCTGTCCAACACGAATTTTCATCCATCACGGGCATCCAACCACATTACTTTTTTTTCTGTTCATCTAGACAATGACCAAAGTTTATTTTTTAAAATTTTTATTTTTAAAGTTTTTTTTCTTTATTGAAACAGTGTGAAGTCTAAAATAGAAACAGCCAAACTCAGTCTTCCATCGCCTCCCTAAAAGCTCCAACCAGCCCTGTTCTCTGTCACAGCAGCTCCGGTCTGACCTCATTCTTCCTGGTTCCTCCCTCAGAACTGAAACCTGTTCATGGGTGTGACCAACCTATGGTGACGTGTTCAGATCAGGGCTCTACAGTCTCTGTTATGAGGAAGTGAAACTCACACAGTCACCGTCACTGAGAGCAGAAATGGCGCAGAAAGGAGTTCAGCTGCACCGAGAGAATTTTTCTTGTCCGATCTGTCTGGATCTGCTGAAGGATCCGGTGAGTCTTCCCTGTGGACACAGCTACTGTATGGACTGCATTAAAGCCCACTGGGATGTAGAGGACATGAGGGGAATCTACAGCTGTCCTCAGTGCAGGAAGACTTTCAGACCGAGGCCTGATGTGATGAAAAACACCATGTTAGCAGGTCTAGTGGAGGAATTGAAGAAGACTGGACTCCAGGCTGCTCCTGCTGATCACTGCTATGCTGGACCTGGAGATGTGGCCTGTGACTTCTGCTCTGGGAGGAAGCTGAAAGCTGTCAGAACCTGTCTGGACTGCTGGGCCTCTTACTGTGAGGATCACCTTCAGCATCATTATGATGTGATTCCGTTCAGGAAACACAAGCTGGTGGAGCCCTCCAAGAACCTCCAGGAGAACATCTGCTCTCGTCATGATAAGCTGAAGGAGATTTTCTGTCGTACTGATCAGCAGAGCATCTGTTATCTCTGTACCATGTATGAACATAAAGGCCATGATATAGTCTCAGCTGCAGCAGAAAGGGCTGAGAGGCAGAAGAAGCTCAGGGAGAGTCAACTAAAGATCCAGCAGAGAATCCAGGACAGAGAGAAAGATGTGAAGGTTCTTCAGCAGCAGGTGGAGGCCATCATTGGGTCCGCTGATAAAACGGTGGAGGACAGTGAGAAGATGTTCACTGAGCTGATCCGTCTGATCCAGAAAAGAAGCTCTGATGTGAAGCAGCAGGTCAGATCCCAGCAGGAAACTGAAGTGAGTCAAGTTTTAGATGTTCAGGAGAAGCTGGAGCAGGAGATCGCCGAGCTGAAGAGGAAAGATGGTGAGCTGGAGCAGCTCTCACACACAGAGGATCTCATCCAGTTTCTCCACAGCTACCCCTCACTGTCAGCACTCAGAGAGTCTCCACACTCATCCAGCATCCATGTTGGTCCTCTGAGCTACTTTGAGGATGTGACAGCAGCTGTGTCAGAGGTCAGAGACAAACTCCAGGACATTCTGACAGAGACATGGACAAACATCTCAGAGCTTCTACTGACACCACCACCAGAGCCAAAGACCAGAGAGGAATTCTTACAATACTCACAGGAAATCACTCTGGATCCAAACACAGCACATGGATGTCTGAAATTATCAGAGGGGAACAGAAAAGTGACATTTATGGAACAATCACGGCCTTATCCTGAACATCCAGACAGATTTACAGAGTGGCCCCAGGTCCTGAGTAGAGAGAGTCTGAGTGAACGTTGTTACTGGGAGGTGGAGTGGAGAGGAGATGGAGTTTATGTAGCAGCAGCATATAAGGACATGAAAAGAGCAGGGAATGAAAGTGGGTTTGGATTTAATGACAAATCTTGGTCATTAGATTGTTGCCAAAACAGCTTCATATTTCATCACAACAACATCTCCACTGACATCTCAGGTCCTGGATCCTCCAGAGTAGGAGTGTTCCTGGATCACAGAGCAGGTACTCTGTCCTTCTACAGAGTCTCTGAGACCATGACCCTGATCCACAGAGTCCAGACCACGTTCACTCAGAATCTCTATGCTGGATTTTATATTTTTGGTGGATGCACAGCTGAGTTAGTTAAAGTCAGATAGACTGAAGTCTTCCATGCTGTTGTAGGTTTAAATCTCTGTTTTACTTTTCTGTTTTATTTTCTCTCCGTCGTTGTTACTGCAGAGATCTGCTGTCAATCAAACAGTGTGGGCGGTCCGTCCACATCTTCTCATGGTTCTCGCTTCCTGTTCTTGTGGTTCTAGTGGAACTCTTTCCTGTCTGTCAGCCATGGAGGCTGTCACTGCTCATCATCATGGTTTGATGGACTCAGATGTTTCTCCACATGAAAATGGAAACTCCTCTGAGCTCTGAATGTTTGCTGAAGATTTTCACTCATGTGTCTGGAATCTGTTTTTTTCTCTTCTACTTCATGAGCTTTAACAGAGAAATCAGCAGAGCTTCATTTATCACAGATTTTTTCACACAGATTTTGTTCTAATGTTGCTCAGATCTCTGCAGAAATGATCAACTCTGAGGTGTTCTAACACTGTCATTCTCCTGGTTCTTGGCAGGAGGAGATTTGTTCTGTTTTAACAACGGGGATGGGGGCGTTCACCAATACAGCATGAGGTACAAATGGATAAATGGGAATTAGGTAGAACTTTACAAGAAAAAGGGGCAAAGATACGATCAAAGATGCCAATTTAAAAAATTGAAACATCACAAATTAATAATAATAATAATAATAATAATACATCAGTCTTATATATATATTTTTTTTTTTTGTTACTTATTTGTACCCGTAGGTAGATTTGGTTTGCAGTCTGGTGACAAGCCACCGGCTGCTGGTCGCTGCGTGCGCGAGCGCCCTAAACCTACATGTTTTTGGTATGCGGGAGGAAACCGGAGAAATCCCGGAGTAAACCCACGCAACACGGGGAGAACATGCAAACTCCACACAGCTCACTGTTGGTCGGGGGCTGGGATCGAACCCATGATCTCATGATCCCCGCGATCCCCCGGCCGAGGGTAAACTGTGCTGCCACAGTGCTAAACCACTGCGCCACCGTACAGCCCATATATATATTATATAGCCCATTATATAGCGCTTTTCTAAATACTCAAATGTAAATTACAATTTAATTACAATTTAATTCCACAGAATAAACATTTAACTGTCATGGTGAGGTAAAGTAAGACAAAATTTATAGTTTTAACAACCATCACAACAACTTAGTATCTAAACTCAGTGTAAATGGTGTAGAGATTGAAAGGGTATCCAAAACTAAATTTCTTGGAGTAATAATTAATAATAAACTGTGTTGGAAGTCACATATTAATTATATTAAAGGTAAAATATCTAAATCAATTGCAAAACAACACAGAGTGAAATATTTGCTGAATCAACCCACACTACATACCTTGTATCATTCATTAATACTCCCATACATGACATATTGTACTGAAGTATGGGGAAATACATATAAAACAAACATATATCCAGTCTTTATGCTTCAAAAGAGAGCTATTAGAATAATAAACAAAGCTGCTTACAGGGAACCAACAAACCCACTTTTTCTTAAATTAAAAGCTCTCAAGTTGAAAGATCTGATTGACTTTAAAACTGCAGTAATAATGTTTAAAGTGAAGAATCTATCACTGCCCGCAAATATCCAAAAGTTGTTCCAAATAAGGGAGAAACAATATCATTTCAGAGGAACATGTATATTTCAAAAACCTTCAGTGAGAACTACCACCAAGCAACACTGTGTTTCAGTGCAAGGAGTCAGATTATGGAACGATTTTGGATCTGAATTAAAATCATGTACAACGCTTGGACAGTTTAAACAAAAACTAAAGGAAGAAATACTCCAAACATATATACAAGATGACATGTAAAATCACATAAGGATTGTCAGTTTTTTGTCACATTTTGTCTTAGCTTTGTTCTGAATTGTAATCACTCTTGTTTTGTTTTTTCTTTTGAATTCTTGGATGGAATATGGGTGGGCAATATAAGCTGCGGCTTCAGCCATCACCCATTTCGGATAACTTATGTTGAACTGTATAATCAGAGGAGTTATTGTCTAATTTGACCTTGTTGGATTTTCTTTCCCCCTTTGTTATATTATTCTGTTTCTTTTTTAATCTTTACTTTTAATCTATCCGAAATAAAGATTCATTCATTCATAATGAAGCTCATTTCATTTTAACAACTTTTTATCAGTTTTTGACTTGGAAATAAATTTCCAATTTTAATCTCAGAACTGAACAACTTTTTAAACATTTACAGTTTTATTCTTGTAAATTTCTGCTTCATCCTCATGAATGTCAGAATCTTTTTTCCCTTTTTTCTCATAAATGTAAAAATTTTGACTTTATTTCCATAATTTGCCATTTTATTCTCAAAAATCAGAATTCTAAGTCTTTGAATTTTGATTCTTTTTTCTTGTAACTTGATCACTTTGTCTTGTAATTTTTGTACTTTATTTTTGTAAATTTACAGTTTTATTTTGAGAAATCTGCAGCCTTTTGTCTCACAAATTTGTGACTTTATTCTCTTTAATTTGCAACTTTATGCCCAGAATTTTGTGACTTTATCCTCATCATTTTTTCAGAGATTTGATCATTTATTCTTGTAAACGGTGACGTTTCTGCTCATAAATTTGCCACTCTTTGCATCCATTGCATTCTTTCTAAAATGTGAGATCTTTCTCTCATCAATGAACTTTTTTCCCCTTCAAACCATCACAGAAGGGAGGAACTAAAGTGGATCTTGGAGAGGGATTTTCAGGGACTAAAATGAGGAACTACAGCAGTCCTGGAAAGGTTCCTGTGGTGCTGGAGAGGCCTCGATTATTATTCATTCATTCATTCATCTTCTTCCGCTTGGTCCTTTTCAGGTCACGGGGGGACTGGTTGAAAAATTAAAACATTATTTACAAATTCAAAAAGTCACCAATTACAGTTTAATCACACTGAATAAAAATTTAACCAGAATCCACATGAGCATTGAAAACTGACAAGAAAAAGTTGAGAATTTACAAAAGAAAAATTACAAATTCAGAAGAAAAAAGTTTGACTTTACAGGAAAAAAGTTGCAAATTTATAGGAAAAACGTTTCTAATTTCTCTCTTTGTTCTGGATTCTTCTTAGAATTGGAGCTTCAGTTCCATTGTTATCAGTGCTGTAACATGATGTTAAAAACAGGGTTCTGATGATATTGGGGGCAATTCTCTCTTTGTTCCACCTGTGAATGGGGATGTGTGTGTTGGGGGATGATTTTGGGATTTCAGGGACTAAAATAAGATAAGATAAGATAAGATAAGGTAAGATAAGCCTTTATTAGTCCCACAACGGGGAAATTCCAGGATTGCAACAGCACAGGGATAGCAACACTCAGAGCAACAATCAGAAGGCAAGAAAAAAAACAAGCAAGCAAGAGCAGCTAATATGCATATGTACATATTACTATAAAATATATATATACACACACACAGACACACAGTGCAGAGCATTGTAGCTGGATGGAATAAATATATGAATATATGAACACACAGTGCAGAGCATTGTAACTAGATGGAATAAATATGTAAATATATAAACACCCACGGTACGGAGCATTGCAGCTAGGTGGAATAAATATGCAAGTATATAAACACACACAGTGCGGAGCAATGTAGCTAGATGGAATAATATGTAGATATATAAACACACAGTGCGGAGCATTGTAGCTAGATGGAATAATATGTAGATATATAAACACACAGTGCGGAGCATTGTAGCTAGATGGAATAAATATGTAAATATACTGTATAAACACACACAGTGCAGAGCATTGTTGCTAGGTGGGATGAAACAGCATAACCGTCTATTTAGTTATCCTACATGGTATGATTATGTGCCCATACATATTCTCACCCTCCATAGCGACCGGTATGTTCCTAGTTGTATGCCGGAGAGGACCATTGTGTAAGTCTATTGCATCTTTTGCATTCAAAAAAACTATTAGTTTGTTACGTCTTTTTGCTATCTCTGCGAGCAGCCCTGCTTAGGTTGTACAGTCTGACAGCCGTTGGTAGGAAGGACCTACGAAACCTCTCGGTTGTGCACCTGGGATGATGTAGTCTGCTGCTAAATGAGCTCCTCAGTGCATCCAGTATGTCCTGCATAGGGTGGAACTCGGACTCCAGCAGAGATGACAGTTTAGCCACCGTCCTTCTCTCTCCTATCTCCTCCATCGGATCAAGGCGCTGCCCCAGGATAGAGCTAGCTTTCCTAATCAGTTTGTTCAGTCTCTTCCTATCGGCTGCAGTAATGCCACTGCCCCAGCAGACCACTCAAATGAGGAACTGCAGAAGGTTCCTGTGGTGGTAGAGAACCAAACATGGTGTGCTGATCACTTTAACATGTGTGAGCCTGAACACGCCAACATCCATGCACGTGTTAAAGCCTGACTGTAGTTCCAGTGTCTTTCTTGTGTCTTTTTCCACTGTAGAGGCTCTTTTTTGTCCCGTCTGGTTGTGTGGTGATTCTGGAAATGTCCGTCTGATCAAATCTGGGCTTTTCTGTCCACATCAGCTGCTGCAGGCTGTGTGCTCACACAATAAAGTGGCTTCATTAAACTCTTGGTTCCACTTCCTTTACATGGTTTCATGGTGAAAAATCCTGTTTTGCTGCATTTGAACTGTGGTAGACTGCAAGTCTAAAATAAATCATTACTGGCACATGCCTCTAGGGGGAACTATCTGTATTGTTTAGCATTACTATGAAGGGGACACATTAGAATAAGAGTGTGAAAACCCCGCGCAGAATCCATGTTCAGTCATATTATGTGTGTTGCAGAATAAACGGCAGAGTTAGCCAAAGAAATAACTCAAGTGTGATCATTGCTACACGGTAGGATATCACACAATTGGCGACGAGGATTAAAAGAAAAAAATCAGCGGCGAGAAACAGAGAACATTGCAAGTGTGGCGAACTCAAGTGACTCCAGTAGTTCGAGTGCAAGTTCAGAGGAGGAAAAACGAGGTTTCCCCACCACGACGAGCAATGGCGGCTGTAATCGGAACGGTAACCCCTTTTGATAACTCGACTCAGTCATGGGAAGAATATAGTGAAATGTTGGACTTTTTCTTCCAAGCTAATGACATTGAGGAGCCAGACAAAAGGAAGGCTGTACTGTTGAGTGGAGTTGGTGCAACTACTTACAGTTTGTTGAGAAATTTAATAAGCCCTGCATTACCGAAAGATAAAACGTACGACCAGCTTACTGCTGAGCTTCAGAAGCACTTCAGCCCCAAACCGAGTGAAATCGTGCAACGATTCAAATTTAATTCACGCATAAGGAGGAACACTGAGTCCATAGCAGAGTATGTGGCAGAATTGAGGAAATTAGCACTGCACTGTGATTACAAAGACTCATTGGAAGAAATGTTAAGAGACAGACTTGTGTGTGGAGTGAATGATGACCGAATGCAACGGCGACTTTTATCTGAAACAAAACTCACTTTTGCGAAGGCTTTGGAATTATGCCAAGCGATGGAAACAGCATCTAAAGATGTGAGAGAGATGCAAGGGAAGCTAACAGAGGACACAGCAACGCATGTTCGTGTGCCTAAGACCCAAGTAGGTGTCCACAAAGTGTCGACTGACAAAACTCAGCACAAATTCCCCAGTTGTTATCGCTGCAAAGGCCAGCACAATGCCGCCGAGTGCAAATTTGCCACTGAGCTGTGTCATAATTGTGGCAAGCGAGGGCACATTAAGAAAGCATGTAGAATAAAGGTGGACAGCGCACAGGTGCTGAAAGCGACAGTTAATGGGCAAAAGTATGAAAACAAGGGCCCAGGAAAGGAACAGCGAGCGAATCAACTGAGAGGGGAGGGAGAAAGTGATACAGAAGACATGGGTTTTCACACAATTTACAACACGTCAGAGGAGCTGACCAAGGTAGCGCCCATCACGCGTACCATGAATGTTAATGGAATGAAAGTAACATTTGAAGTTGATACAGGCTGTGGAGTAACCATATTAAGTAAACAGCAATATACACAACTGTGGAAGAAAACAGACACAGCAGAATTAAATCCCTGTTCATTAAAATTAAAAACATACACAGGAGAGAAGCTAGACGTGCTAGGCATGGCACAAGTGAAGGTGCAGCACGAAAACAAAGAAAAGGACTTACCTGTAGTAGTAGTTGGGAGCGAAGGACCAAATCTACTAGGGCGAAGTTGGCTACAAGAACTGGCCATGATTGATCAGTTGGTGAATAAAGTGGAATCTCAGCCCAAATTGCAGCTGGAGGAGATCCTCGAAAGACACGCTGAGGTGTTCAAAGAAGGCTTAGGACAGCTAAAAGGTGTCACTGCAAAGATTAATGTGGACAAGGAGGCCCAACCACGATTCTGCAAACCCCGACCGGTACCCTATGCAGTCAAGCCACTGGTCGAAAGCGAGCTACAGAGGCTGCTGGATGACAAGATCATTGAGCCAGTGCAGGTTGCAGAATGGGCGGCGCCCATAGTCCCAGTGAGAAAGCCGGATGGCTCCATTAGAATATGTGGAGATTACAAACTCACTGTCAATCGAGCATCACGGGTGGATCAGTATCCAATTCCTAAAGTGGAGGACCTCTTCGCACAGCTGAATGGCGGCCGACACTTCACGAAATTAGACATGAGTCACGCCTACCAACAAGTAGTCCTGGAAGAAGAATCAAGAAAGTATGTAACCATCAATACACACAAAGGCTTATATACCTACACACGCTTACCATTTGGAGTAGCTTCCAGTCCTGCTATATTCCAGAGAACTATGGAGGGCATCCTAGGTGGAATTCCGAATGTTGCCATTTATTTGGATGACATCCTTTGTACAGGACCAAATGAACAAGAACATCTGAAAACGCTGGAGGAAGTGCTTCAACGGTTGGAGAAAAGCGGTCTGAGGTTGAAAAGAAGCAAGTGTGAGTTCATGGGAAAAGAGGTGGTGTTCCTAGGCCACAAGATTAACGCCAGTGGTCTACACCCTCTAACAGACAAAGTGGAAGCCATTGCGGAGGCGCCTGAGCCACAAAATGTTACTGAGTTAAAAGCCTACCTGGGCTTGTTGAACTATTACCATAGGTTCCTCCCAAAGCTCTCCACGCTGCTGGCACCACTACATACCTTACTTAAGAAGGAAGAAAAATGGTCATGGGGGGTCAAGCAGCAGAAGGCGTTTGAAGAGTCCAAAGCGCTACTTCAGTCCTGTAGTGTGTTAGTGCACTATGATTCAAACAAACCACTCATCCTGGCGTGTGACGCATCACCCTACGGTGTGGGTGCTGTACTCTCTCATCGTATGGAGGATGGCTCAGAGAGACCCATAGGGTTCGTCTCAAGAACTCTTAGTGCAGCTGAGAAAAACTACTCCCAGCTAGACAAGGAGGGCCTTGCAGTAGTATTTGGTGTAAAAAAGTTCCACAAATACCTGTATGGGAGACAGTTCGCTATAGTGACTGACCACAAGCCACTAATTTCACTGTTCAGTGAAATGAGAGCCATACCCCAGATGACATCTCAGAGAATTCAGAGATGGGCCGTTACATTAGCAGCGTATGAGTACACCATCGTTTACAAAGCCGGACGGGACCATACAAATGCTGACGCGATGAGTAGGCTACCCTTGGATGGAGGAAGAGACAGCACGCCTGAGGAGGAGGAGAGAGTGCTATTGTTTGAAGATATCGGCGTGCCCCTGGTGAACGCACAACAAATAAAGAAGTGGACAGACAAAGACCCTGTTCTAGCAAGAGTGCGAGAATACATCTTGCGAGGATGGCCGAAGATGAACAGTCCTGAGTTCATTCCCTATGCCCGACGACAGGATGAGCTCAGCACCCAGGAAGGTTGTATCCTGTGGGGAGGACGCGTGGTTGTTCCACCACCTGGTAGGAATGCCTTACTGCAACAACTACACCAAGCACACCCTGGCATCACTCGCATGAAAGCGTTGGCGAGGAGTTACATGTGGTGGCCCAACATGGATGCAGAGGTGGAGGCGCTTGTGAAGTCATGTGCGGCATGCCAGGAGAACAGGAACAGTCCTCCAGCAGCCCCACTACATCCCTGGGAAGTTCCAGATAAACCATGGAGAAGAATTCACATTGACTACGCAGGTCCATGGATGGGAAGAAAGTTGAGGTCAACATTTGACTTAATACATCCAGACTTCAGAAACAAAGTGCATGACAAACAAGAGAAACAAAAAGGTTATCATGACATGCATGCTAGAGAGAGAATACTGAGAGAAGGAGACGTGGTCTACACCCGCAACTTTGGCTCAGGACCAGCCTGGGTACCAGGAGAAATAACAGAAAAGACAGGCCCTGTGTCATTCAAGGTGACATTAGGTCATGGACAAGTGGTGAGGCGACACATCGACCAAGTTCGTGGTAGGAGCTCCATTCCCCTGCCGATGGCACCAGAGGTGTTGTCTGACACCCATCCTGAGGAGAGCATCAACGAACCACCACTTCAGGTGAAACCTGAGGTAACCGTCTCTGCAGATTCTACGGGCAGCACTGCAGCAGCCGAAACAGTGGAGCAGTCTGAGTCTTCACCTGCAGTTGGCTCACCCGCCGTGAGAAGATCTCAGCGAGCTAGGAAAGCTCCAGACTACTTGAAGGACTATACTTAGTCAGTAGTGAGTTCCCCAGCCACAGGACAAGAATGCGTCCTGGAACCTCACTGGGATGCGGTAGTCAAACCAAATCCCCAGTTAGACTGTTATGTGTGTTATACATGTGAAAAAAAAAAAAAAAGAAAAGAAAAGAGAAAGAAATTATATGTATGGCACATGTGTTTAAGAAGTTAAAGTAACTGTGATTGTTTAGGATTAAATGGGAGTTCCAGGATGTCTAGCATAATTGGCTAAGGTAATTAAAAGTAGTTTAATCTAGAGGGGAGGGATGTGGTAGACTGCAAGTCTAAAATAAATCATTACTGGCACATGCCTCTAGGGGGAACTATCTGTATTGTTTAGCATTACTATGAAGGGGACACATTAGAATAAGAGTGTGAAAACCCCACGCAGAATCCATGTTCAGTCATATTATGTGTGTTGCAGAATAAACGGCAGAGTTAGCCAAAGAAATAACTCAAGTGTGATCATTGCTACACGGTAGGATATCACATGAACCTTCAGCAGTTCTGACTGTGGCTGGCATGTTTAACCCCTTACATTCCAGCCAGTTTCCCTCAATTTAGCACATGCAAAGAAAACCAAATTCTTTTTTCACTGAGTGGCAGCAGAAAATCTGGAACGTCCTGCTGTCACAACACTGGAATTTGAACAGGTTCAATTTGCAACCTTTTTCTCAGGAATTTGAAGTTTTTTCTTATAAATTTATAGCTTCTTTTTTCAAAAAAAAATTCCAACTTTTTTCTTGTAAATGTTGAAACTTTATCTCAAATATTTGCAACTTTTTTCCTATCGATCTGCAACCGTTTTCCTCCAATTTGAAACTTTTTTCTTGTAAATGTGCAACTTTTTCTTGCAAAATTTATATGAATAAAGTTTCAAATTTAAAAGAAGAAAAGTTGCAAATTTACAGTCAAAAGTTGCAAAATTTTGAGAAAAACGTTCCCATTTTATAGAAATAAATTTCCACATTTAATGTAAAAAATTGTAAACTTACAAAAGTTTAAAACTTACAAGAGAAAAATCCTATATTCATAAGAAAAAAGTTGCAAATTTTTGAGTAAAAAAGCTGCAAATTTACCGGCAAAAAGACTCAAATTTACAAGATTAAAGTTGAAAATTTCAAAGAAAAAATCACAAGCCATAAGAAAAAAAGGAAAAATGTTCAAGATAAAAGTTGCAATTTTTTGACTAAATAAAGTTTCAATTTTTTAGGAAGAAAAGTTGCAGATTTACATGAAAAGTATCACAAATTCATAAGACAAGGGCTGCAAATATGCAAGTAAAGTTGCAAATTTTAAAGAAAAATTTCACAAGTTTTTAGGAAGTAAATTTGTAAATTTACAGGGAAAAAGCTGCAAATTTGCAAGACAAAAGTTGCAAATTTTGGAGGAAAAAAGTTAAATATTTTGAAAATTTATAGCAAAAAAATGCAAATTTAAAGGTGAAAAGCTGCAAATTTGCAAGAAAAATGTTTCAAATTTACTGGAAAAAAGTTGCATTTTTTAGAAAAAAAAGTTTCTAATTTCCGTCTTTGTTCTGGATTCTTCTTCGAATTGGTGCTTCAGTTCCATTGTTGTCAGTGCTGTAACATGATGTTAAAAACAGGGTTCTGATGACATTGGGGGACAGTTCACTCTTTGTTTCACCTGTGAATGGGGATGTGTGTGTTGGGGGGTGATTTTGGGATTTCAGGGACTAAAATGAGGAACTGCAGAAGGTTCCTGTGGTGGTAGAGAACCAAACATGGTGTGCTGATCACTTTAACGTGTGTGAGCCTGAACACGCCAACATCCATGCAGTTTTTTTCTTATAAATTTACAACTTCTTTTATCAAAAATTGCCAACCTTTTTCTTGTAAATCTGCATCTGTTACAGCGTCCCACCACATTGCTTTTTTTTTTCTGTTCATCTAGACAATGATCCAAGTTAATTTTTTTAATTTTCATTTTTAAAGGTTTTTTTTCTTTTTTTAAACAGTGTGAAGTCTAAAATAGAAACAGCCAAACTCAGTCTTCCATCGCCTCCCTAAAAGCTCCAACCAGCCCTGTTCTCTGTCACAGCAGCTCCGGTCTGTTGACAGTTTTCCTGGTTCCTCCCTCAGAACTGAACTCTGATCATGGGTGTGACCAACCTGTGGTGACGTGTTCAGATCAGGGCTCTATAGTCTCTGTTAGGAGGAAGAGAAACTCACACAGTCACCGTCACTGAAAGCAGAAATGGCCCAGAAAGGAGTTCAGCTGCACCGAGAGAACTTCTCTTGTCTGATCTGTCTGGATCTGCTGAAGGATCCGGTGAGTCTTCCCTGTGGACACAGCTACTGTATGGGCTGCATTAAAGTCCACTGGGATGGAGAGGACATGAGGGGAATCTACAGCTGTCCTCAGTTCAGGAAGACTTTCAGACCGAGGCCTGATGTGATGAAAAACACCATGTTAGCAGGTCTAGTGGAGGAGCTGAAGAAGACTGGACTCCAGGCTGCTCCTGCTGATCACTGCTATGCTGGACGTGGAGATGTGGCCTGTGACTTCTGCTCTGGGAGGAAGCTGAAAGCTGTCAGAACCTGTCTGGACTGCTGGGCCTCTTACTGTGAGGATCACCTTCAGCCTCATTATGATGTGGTTCCGTTGAGGAAACACAAGCTGGTGGAGCCTTCCAAGAACCTCCAAGAGAACATCTGCTCTCGTCATGATAAGCTGAAGGAGATTTTCTGTCGTACTGATCAGCAGAGCATCTGTTACCTCTGTACCATGGATGAATATAAAGGCCACGATATCGTCTCAGCTGCAGCAGAAAGGGCTGAGAGGAAGAAGAAGCTCAGGGAGAGTCAACTAAAGATCCAGCAGAGAATCCAGGACAGAGAGAAAGATGTGAAGGTTCTTCAGCAGCAGGTGGAGGCCATCAATGGGTCCGCAGATAAAGCGGTGGAGGACAGTGAGAAGATGTTGACTGAGCTGATCCGTCTGATCCAGAAAAGAAGCTCTGATGTGAAGCAGCAGGTCAGATCCCAGCAGGAAACTGAAGTGAGTCAAGTTTCAGATCTTCAGGAGAAGCTGGAGCAGGAGATCGCCGAGCTGAAGAGGAAACACGGTGAGCTGGAGCGGCTCTCACGCACAGAGGATCCCATCCAGTTTCTCCACAGCTACCCCTCACTGTCAGCACTCAGAGAGTCTCCACACTCATCCAGCATCCATGTTGGTCCTCTGAGCTACTTTGAGGATGTGACAGCAGCTGTGTCAGAGGTCAGAGACAAACTCCAGGACATTCTGACAGAGACATGGACAAACATCTCAGAGCTTCTACTGACACCACCACCAGAGCCAGAGACCAGAGAGGAATTCTTACAATACTCACAGGAAATCACTCTGGATCCATACACAGTAAACAGAAGGCTGGAATTATCAGAGGGGAACAGAAAAGTGACATTTATGGAACAATCACTGCCTTATCCTGAACATCCAGACAGATTTACATGGTGGCCTCAGGTCCTGAGTAGAGAGAGTCTGAGTGAACGTTGTTACTGGGAGGTGGAGTGGAGAGGGTAAGGAGATTCTGTAGCAGCAGCATATAAGGACATGAAAAGAGCAGGGAGAGGGAATGAATGTTGGTTTGGATTTAATGACAAATCTTGGTCATTAGATTGTCACCAAAACTGCTTCATATTCCATCACAACAGCATCTCCACTGACACCTCAGGTCCTGGATCCTCCAGAGTAGGAGTGTTCCTGGATCACAGAGCAGGTACTCTGTCCTTCTACAGAGTCTCTGAGACCATGACCCTGATCCACAGAGTCCAGACCACGTTCACTCAGAACCTCTATGCTGGACTTTATATTGAGTTTGGATCCCCAGCTGAGTTAGTTAAAGTCAGATAGACTGAAGTCTTCCAGGCTGTTGTAGGTTTAAATCTTTGTTTTACTTTTCTGTTTTATTTTCTCTCCATCCTCGTTTCTGCAGAGACCAGCTGTCAATCAAACATTGTGGGCGGTCCGTCCACGTCTTCTCATGGTTCTCTCTTCCTGTTTTTGTGGTTCTAATGGAACTCTTTCCTGTCTGTCAGCCATGGAGGCTGTCACTGCTCATCATCATGGTTTGATGGACTCAGATGTTTCTCCACATGAAAATGGAAACTCCTCTGAGCTCTGAATGTTGCTGAAGGTTTTCACTCATGTGTCTGGAATCTGTTTTTTTCTCTTCTACTTCATGAGCTTTAACAGAGAAATCAGCAGAGCTTCATTTATCACACAGATTTTGTTCTAATGTTGCTCAGATCTCTGCAGAAATGATCAACTCTGAGGTGTTCTAACACTGTCATTCTCCTGGTTCTTGGCAGGAGGAGATTTGTTCTGTTTTAACAACGGGGATGGGGGCGTTCACCAATACAGCATGAGGTACAAATGGATAAATGGGAATTAGATAGAACTTTCCAAGAAAAAGGTGCAGAAATATGATAAAAGATGCCAATTTAAAAGATTAAAACATCACAAATTACAGTTTAATTCCACAGAATAAACATTTAACTGTCACGGTGAGGTAAACTGGACCCAAACGCAGGACATGAGTTTGATAATGTTTATTGAGAGCTGGTCGCTCAGACGCAGCTCGAGGGCTTAACAGGAAATAAATACGGCTTAAGAGAAACAAGTTGAACATTTTATTTAAAAAAAAAAAGTTTTAAATTTATAAGAGAAGTTTTCAATTTCATGTAAAAATTTTTGGGAAAATTTACAGGGAAAAAAGTTGCAAATTTGTAAGAAAAAGTCACAAATTATTAAGAAAAAAGTTCAAAATTTTTCAGAAAAAAGTTCCAACTTTTTGAGAAAAAAAATCAAATTTACATGAAAAAATGTGGAAATATGAACGAAAAAAAAATATCAAATTGCGGAGTTGAAAATTTATCTGTTTTTTTTGCATTTCTGCTTAGAATCAGTCATTAAAGCTCATTTTATTCAGTTCTGTAACATGATCTAAAAATGATATTGGGGGCTAATTCTCTCTTTTTTTCCAGGCTGGAAGGGGCAGTGTCCCCCCCCCCCCCTGTCCCCCCTTGAGTTGCACCTCTGAATGGAGATGGGGGTGGCAGAGGAACAAGGGGGGTGATTGTGGCTCATGTTGCTAACAGGGGGACATCAGCCCCTCAAAGGAGCTGCTGGTGATTGGTCTTTATTTTGGTGAACGGCACTGAGATTCTCAGTCAAGCTGACTGTGCTGATGAAGGGAATCTGCTCATGAAATGACTGAACACAACTGGTTTGAACGTGGGAAGAAACTGAGTTTGAATCATGAATAAAGAGGATTTTAATCAAACCAAAGATTTTATTCTGTCTTTATTCAAACACATGATGGTGAGTCTTTTCTTTTGTTGAACATTTTTATTTTTATGACACATCCTCAATTTTGTTGTACTGCACAACTGTACAACAGTGTCCCATCCGCACCATACACAGTGTGGACGGGGAGCTGCTTTCCCCTCCTGAGCCGCCGAACAGTTTGCCAGAATCTCTTTGAAGCCGACCGAAAGTCTTGTTCCATGGCCTCACCGAACTCCTCCCATACCAGGGTTTTTGCTTCAGCAACCACCCGAGCTGCACTCCGCTTGGCCTGCCGGTACACCTCAGCTGCTTCGGGAGTCCCACAAGCCAACCAAGCTTGATAGGACTCCTTCTTCAGCTTAATGGCCCCCCTCACCACTGGTGTCCACCACTTGGTTCGGGGGTTGCCACCACGAGATGCACCGACCACCTTGCGGCCGCAGCTCTGGGCCGCCGCTTCAACAACAGAGGTGGAGAACATGGCCCATTCAGACTCCATGTCTCCAGACTCCCTCGGAATGTGGTTGAAGTTCTTCCGGAGGTGGGAGTTGAAGACCTCCCGGACAGGGGCCTCAGCCAGACGCTCCCAGCACACCCTCACTATACGTTTGGGTCTACCAGGTCTGAATGGCTTCCTCCCCTGCTATCGGATCCAACTCACCACCAGGTGGTGATCAGTTGACAGCTCTGCACCTCTCTTTACTCGGGTGTCCAAGACATACGGTCGCAGGTCTGATGATATGATAACAAAATCGATCATCGACCTGCGACCTAGGGTGTCCTGGTGCCAGGTGCACATATGGACACCCTTATGCTTGAACATGGTGTTCGTTATGGACAGACTGTGGTTAGCACAGAAGTCCAATAACTGAACACAACTCGGGTTCAGATCTGGCAGGCCGTTCCTCCCAATCACCCCCCTCCAGGTTTCACTGTCGTTGCCCACGTGCGCATTGAAGTCCCCCAGTAGGACAATGGAGTCTCCAAGAGGAGCACCCTCCAGCACCCCAGTCACAGACTCCAAAAAGGGTGGGTACTCTGAAACATCATTTGGTGCATAAGAACAAATGATGGTCAGGACCCGTTTCCCAACCCGAAGGCGCAGGGAAGCAACCCTTTCGTCCAGCAGGGAAAACTCCAATATAGAGGCAGCAAGGTGGGGCGATACAAGAATACCCACCCCTGCTCGTCGCCTCTCGCCTGGGGCAACTCCAGAAAAGGCCAAGCTCCAGCCCCTCTCCAGGAGACTGGTTCCGGAACCGGAGCTGTGCGTTGAGGTGAGGCCGACTATATCTAGCCGGTATCGCTCAACCTCGTACACCAGCTCAGGCTCCTTCCCCACCAGAGAGGTGACATTCCACGTACCAAAAGCCAGTTTAGAAAGTTTGGGATCAGTCCGCCAAGGTCTCCGCCTTTGACCGCCACCTAATCCACATAGCACCGGACCCCCATGATCCCTCCTGCAGGTGGTGAACCCACTGGAGGGCAGACCCATGTAACTCCTTCGGGCTGAGCCCGGCCGGGTCCCATGGGTGGAAACCCGGCCACCAGACGCTAGCCTTTTTGCCCCTCCCCCAGGCCTGGCTCCAGGGTGGGGCCCCGGTAACCCCATACCGGGCGGGGTACACTGAATCCTTGATATACAATTTATCATGAGAGTCTGTTGGATCGTTCTTAGTCTGGCCCTTCACCCAGGACCAGTTTGTCTTGGGAGACCCTGTCAGAGGCAAATTGCCCCGGACAACATAGCTCCTGGGATCACTGGGGCACGCAAACCCCCCCACCACGATAAGGTGACAATCCATGAGGGGGTGACGATCCATGAGGGGGATATCGTCAGGCGGTGGAAGGAATACTTCGAGGAGCTCCTCAATCCCACTGATACGCCTTCCACAGAGGAAGCAGGGTTTGGGGACGAGGGGGATGACTCGCCTATCACAGGGGCTGAGGTCGCCAAGGTGGTTAAAAATCTCCTTGGTGGCCAGGCCCCGGGGGTGGACGAGATTCGCCCCGAGTACCTCAAGGCCCTGGATGTTGTTGGGTTGTCATGGTTTACACGCCTCTGCAACATTGCGTGGAGGTCGGGGGCAGTGCCTTTGGCATGGCAAACCGGGGTGGTGGTTCCTCTCTTCAAAAAAGGGGACCGGAGGGTGTGCTTCAACTTTAGAGGGATCACACTCCTCAGCCTCCCTGGGAAGGTCTATGTCAAGGTACTGGAGAGGAGAGTCGGGCCGTTGGTCGAACCTCGGATTCAGGAGGAGCAATGTGGTTTTCGTCCTGGCCGTGGCACATCGGACCAGCTCTTTACCCTCTCGAGAATTCTTGAGGGTTCGTGGGAGTTTGCCCAACCAGTTTACATGTGTTTTGTGGACTTGGAGACGGCATTTGACCGCGTCCCTCGTGGATTTTTGTGGGGGGTGCTTCGGGAGTATGGGGTATCGGGCTTGTTGTTACGAGCTATTCGGTCTCTGTACGACCGTTGTGAGAGTTTAGTTCATATTGCCAACACTCGGTCGGAGTCATTCCCAGTGAGAGTTGGACTCCGCCAGGGCTGCCTTTTGTCACCGATCCTGTTCATAATTTTTATGGACAGGATTTCTAGGCGCAGCCAGGGAATGGAGGATGTCATGCTTGGTGACCACAGGATCTCATCTCTGTTGTTTGCAGATGATGTTGTCCTGTTGGCTTCATCCAGCAATGACCTACAGCTCTTGCTGGGACGGTTTGCCGCTGAGTGTGAAGCGGCTGGGATGAGAATCAGCACCTCCAAGTCCGAGTCCATGGTCCTCAGCCGGAAAAAGGTGGATTGTCCTCTCCGGGTTGGGGACAGGCTCCTGCCCCAAGTGGAGGAGTTTAAGTATCTTGGGGTCTTGTTCACGAGTGAGGGGAAAATGGAGCGAGAGATCGACAGACGGATTGGAGCAGCATCTGCAGTGATGCGGACGTTGTACCGGTCTGTTGTGGTGAAGAGGGAGCTTATTTCTAAGGCAAAGCTGTCGATTTACCAGTCAATCTACATTCCTACTCTCACCTATGGTCACGAGCTTTGGGTAATAACCGAAAGAACGAGATCGCGGATACAAGCGGTTGAAATGAGCTTTCTCCGTAGGATTGCTGGACTCACCCTCAGAGATAGGGTGAGGAGCTCAGTCATCCGGGAGAGGCTCAGAGTAGAACCGCTGCTCCTCCACATTGAAAGGAGTCAGTTGAGGTGGTATGGGCATCTGATTAGGATGCCTCCTGGACGCCTCCCACTTGAGGTGTTTCAGGCACGTCCCACTGGGAGGAGACCCCGGGGCAGACCCAGGACTCGGTGGAGAGACTATGTCTCCCAGCTGGTCTGGGAACGCCTTGGTATCCCCTCTGAAGAGCTGGAGCAGGTGGCTGGGGAGAGGGAAGTCTGGGCTTCTCTGCTTGAACTGCTGCCTCTGCGACCCGGACCTCCGGAAAAGCGGTAGAAGATGGATGGATGGATGGATGCACAACTGTACAATGACAGTAAAGCCTATTCTATTCTATTCTATTCTGTTCTATTCTATTCTATTCTATTTCTTTGAGTTTTTCTGTTGTGACGCTTTGACGTCTTCCTTCCTGTTTTGTTTGTTTTTGCTCCAAATTTTAGACTCAGACAACCAGGAACAACCAACATGTTTTTCTTCACTCTGTGTTGAATGACCTTGTTGAAGGAGTCTTAAAATCCTTTCCATTTTTAAAGTGACAGTGCTCATTTTCCTTCACAACTTTGCTAAAACATTTCTAGTATAGTTGTGTGATATAACCGACTTTATTAATTCCCAGTCTTCCTGAAACAGAACCAGAACAGCAGGGTAACACGGTTGGCATCTTAGAAAAGCTCCACTCCACAGTCAGCCATGGCTGTGTTTTAAAAGAAAGCTGAGTGCAGCTTTTCCTCACTGAATCAGTTTTAGCTGCAAGTATTTTCTATCATCTCTTCTGTTCTACTAGCTGCCTTTTCTCAAAGCTTTGATGACAGTGGTGCATGATGGGAAATCCATTCCAATATTCTCCACTACTTCCTGGAGATGCGTGCAAATGTGCTTCAATAAATGGTGTGGATGCAAAGATCTGCTGACTGACTGAGGAAGTCAGATGATTGAGTTGCTCAGTTTCAGCTGTGTGTAGCGACCATGTCAGAACCATCATGATGATGAGCAAAAGCTTCACTGATTAGATGATGCAGCAGTTTGGGACGCACAAGTCCGAGTTGATCAAACTGCTCAGACTTGGAACGCTGAAGCCAAGTTGACTCTGGTGATCCATCAAGTGGAAAGACTGGAGCACAGTCAGGTTTCTGCACAGAAGTCTGCTAAGATGCTGAGAATTCACTTCAGCTGCCAGTTAAGACTCAACAGCTTTTAGGGACAGAATTAAAATTATTATTATTTTTTTTTCTGAAACTTAACAGCAAATCTCACCACCTTCTTGCTGTCCTCATACATGTCCTGCACCACCCTCACATACTTCCTGCCACTCCTGACTTTCTCATACAGTGCCACACTTCTTCTCTTAGCACACTATCAACTGCTTTCTCTAGATCCACAAAGACACAGCGCAACTCCTTCTGACCTTCTCTATACTTCTCCATCAGCACTCTTAGAGCAAACATTGCATCTGTCGTACTTTCTTGGAATGAAACCGTACTGCTACTCACTGATTGTCACCTCTCCTCTTCACCTGGCTTCAACAACTCTTTCCCGTATCTTCACAGTGTGGCTGATCAACTTCATGCCTCTGTAGTTACTACAGCTCTGAGCATCGCCTTGGTTCTTGAAAAATGATACCAAAACACTTCTTCTCCACTCCTCAGGCATCCTCTCACTCTCCAAGATTGTGTTAAACAATCTGGTCAAAAAGTCCACTGTCATCTCTCCTAAACATCTCCATACCTCCACAGGTATGTCATCTGGAGCAACTGCCTTTCCATTCTTCATCCTTCTCAAAGCTGCCCTCACTTCCACCTTGCTATTCCTCAGGACTTCCTTTATCACCATCTTTCCTTCATCCATTCTCCTCTTTTTCTCATTTTCTTTATTCATCAGCTCTTCAAAGTTCTCCTTCCACCTTCTCAAAACACTCTCATCACTTGTTAGTACATTACCATTTCTGTCCTTAATCAACCTAACCTGCTGTACATCATTTCCAGCTCCATCTCTGTCTAGCCAGTCAATACAAGTCCTTTTCTCCCTCCATAGTGGTTAGTCTTTTATACAACTCACTATGCCTTTCCCTTTGCCTTTGCCACCTCTCCCTTTGCCATGAACCCAGATTCCAAATACTCCTGTCTGCTGAGAGAGGCTGAGAGAGAGGCAATGAAAGTATTTATTTAAACTGGCAATAATCACTGTTGGACCCCCCACTGTGGGAATTCAGCCTTGGGTGCAAGTGAGGGTTTCAAACACTCGAGTCACTGGCCAGAAACAACCAGAGGTAGGAGTTCATTTTCACAAGGAAGAGGTAGGTATTGGTCCAACCACAGAGTCCAGGTTTACCACGTGATGATCCCACAACGACCTGCTCTTAGACTGGAGCTTTTATACGGAGATCGGTAATTACTTGCAGGTGTGGGTGATGAACCAACTGCAGACAAACATCCTCCTTGGCCCTGATGAGAGATGTCATGAAACAATACAGATCTATAGTAACTACTAGATCGTACATGCTCATCTCATCCACTACTACTCTACTTTTTTTCTCATAATTTCTCACCTCATTTCTCTTCAATTTGTGCCTTTTTTTCTGATAAATTAGTGAACTTAATCTAGACAGTGACCCAGGCTTGTTTATTATGTTATTGTTTTCTTTATTTTAAGGGTTTGAACTCTTCTCCATGACTAAAACAGGAATTTTTTTTTTTTTTTTTTAACTTATTTGTACCCGTAGGTAGACTTGGTTTGCAGTTTGGTGACAAGCCACCGGCTGCTGGTCGCTGCATGCGCGAGCGCCCTAAACCTGCATGTTTTTGGTATGCGGGAGGAAACCGGAGAAATCCTGGAATAAACCCGCGCAACACGGGGAGAACATGCAAACTCCACACAGCTCACTGTTGGTCGGGGGCTGGGATCGAACCCACGATCTCATGATCCCCGCGGTCCCCCGGCCGAGGGTAAAACTGTGCTGCCACAGTGCTAAACCACTGCGCCACCGTGCAGCCAATGTGGAATGTGGTATATTGCATGTAATCAGTTACATGATTGACTCAGTATCAGTCAGTCCTAAAGGGGGCACACTTGTACCATCTCTGTGGAACTCTCCACATGGCATGAGAGGAGCCATGAACCTTTGCTGTACACTGAGCTGGTTAATTGTTGAATAAAAGTGTTAAGATACACTTGCTGTCCTTTCTATTATTAACCACAAGACATGACATGGTACCAGGAGTGACAGAACTCACCTTCCATTCAGCAGTTCAAGCTTATGAATGAGTGTGACGGTGAAAGGAGCCAACCTCGGAGTACAGCTAAGTAAAGCTAACTGCTAGCACAATTATAAGATGGATCAATTAAGGCTTCCTTCTCCACTCAAGCTGACGGGTAATGTGGAAGAGCAATGGAAGCAGTTTAAACAACATTTCAGCCTGTACATTACAGCAATTGGAGCAGCTGACAAGATCGGTGAGCAGAAAGTTGCACTATTCCTGACAGTAGCTGGCTCAGATGCTATTGATATTTTCAATAGCCTTCAGCTAACAGCAGACCAACAAGCTGACTATAATAAAGTACTGGAGGAGTTTGAGAAATTCTGCACGCCAAAGAGAAATGAAACCTATGAACGATATATCTTTCACAGTAGATGCCAGGCTGAATCAGAGACAACAGAAGAGGTTATAATGGACCTTAAACTCAAAAGTCAATCGTGCAACTTCGGACAGTTGACAGATTCATTAATCAGAGACCGCATAATTATTGGAGTTAGAGTCAAGATCCTTCGAGAGCGACTTCTGGGTGAAGGTGACTTAACACTGGAGAGAGCAATCCAGATATGTCAAGCTAAAGAGGTTACACAGAGTCAAATTAAAACAATGGACAGCGACAAAGCAAACAAAAAGACTACAGCGTGGAGGCAGTTGTGAGGGGAAAAGTGAACCCCAGTGCTGCTAAAACAGAGAGAGGAAGGCCAAGGCAGAGCAAAGGTGGCAGAAAGCCACGCACCAGCAACAGGGAGCCACGCAGATGTGACAGCTGTGGAGGACAGCACCCACCACACCAGTATCCAGCTTATGGGAAAGAGTGTTGCGCCTGTGGACGAAGGAACTACTTTGCATGGGCATGCAAGCAAGCCAAGCAGAGAGGGGCGATCCACAGCATAGAGTACAACAGTTGTGGCAGCACTGAAACAGGAGATCTCTTTATAGGTACTGTGGGAGCTGAGACATGTGATGAAGACTGGACAGCAAGCTACGAGGTAAATGGTACATAGATCCAGTTCAAGCTTGACACGGGAACACAAGTGAACATTATTCCAGAGACTGATTTACATAGCCTTAAGGTAAAACCTGTGGTGAATGAGAAACAAATTTTAAGACTGAAATCATACAGCGGAGGACAGATTCCCACTGTTGGCACATGTATATTGTCAGTGCATGTTAATGATGAATCACATGAGATACCATTTGTGATTGTAAAAGGTAACAAAATACTGATTTTGGGTCTGAAGACATGTAATATGTTAGGACTAGTTAAAAGAGTGCAGGTTGTCTGTGAAAGGACAGAGCCTCATATTGAAAAAGAGTATCCAGATGTGTTTCAAGGCATTGGTAAGCTAAAAGTAAAACACAAAATAACATTGGAGGAGCCAAATCATCCAGTTATTCATGCTCCAAGACCTGTATCATTGGCACTCAGGGACAAATTAAAAGCAGAGTTACAGAGACTAGAAGCTCTAGACATAATCTTTAAAGTAGAAGAACCTACTAAATGGGTGCATTCACAGGTCATAGTGGAAAAAAAGAATGGGTTTCTTAGACTATGCATTGACCCAAAGCAGCTGAACAAGTATGAGAAAAGAGAACATTTTCAGCTACCAACCAGAAACGAGTTACTCAGTGACATAGCAGGAGCCAAGCATTTCTCCAAACTTGATGCATCAGCGAGATTTTGGCAGATACCCCTAGATGAAGAGAGTACTGCACTTTGCACTTTTAACACACCTTTTCGGCAGGTACTCCTTTAAAAGGCTACCTTTTGGGTTAACATCAGCACCAGAAATATTTCATCGAACGGTACAGCAGATTTTTGACAAAGTGCCAGGCACAAAAGTGTACACTGATGACATATTAGTTTGGGGCAAAACTGTTGAAGAGCACAACACCAGGTTAAAACAAGCTCTTGAGGCAGCCAGAGTGAACGGACTGAAGCTAAACACAGATAAATGTGAATTCAGAAAAACGGAAATAACTTTTCTAGGAGGGAAACTGTCCTGCACTGGTGTAGAGATTGATCAGAGCAAAGTAGCTGTTATCAATAACATGCCACCACCAACTGATAAAAAGGGAGTTCAAAGATTTCTTGGCATGGTTAACTATGTAGTCAAGTTTGTACCTAACCTGGCGATACACACTACTCAGCTTAGGAGCCTACTTTGTGACACAACTGAATGGAGCTGGGATGCTAACCATCAAAAGGAATTTGATGATCTCAAAACATTGATCACACAAGCTCCAGTCTTGAGATTCTATGATGACAAGAGAAACACAAAAATTTCAGCAGATGCTTCTAAAGCAGGCATAGGAGCAGTATTGTTGCAGCAATATGGCAGCAGATGGAGACCAGTTGCTTATGCATCACGGGCACTAACAACATCAGAGTGTAATTATGCTTAGATCGAAAAGGAAGCATTAGCACTATCCTATGCATGTGAAAAGTTTCACTCTCTGATTTATGGCAGAACATTGTGGGCAGAGACTGATCACAAACCTTTGGTGACTATCGCAAAAAAGGGCTTAACCAACACTCCACCAAGAGTGCAGAGAATTTTTCTCAAATTACAGAAATATGATTTGCACCTTGAATATAGACCTGGTAAAGAACTTCTTATTGCAGATACACTTTCCAGAGCTGTAGACAGCACTGAGAACTTGCAAGAGTGTGAGCATGATGATATGATTCATGTGAACCTGATCAGAAAATCATGCCCACTGTCAGATGAAATGTGAACCGTCATAGGAAGAGCGACGGCTAAAGATGAAACACTGACTATAGCAATCAGAGCCATCTCCAAAGGATATGACTCACAGTCTATTCCTTCTCCTTATGGACACTTTAGAGATGAGCTATCAGTTTTTGATGAAGTACTGTTTAAGGGCTCAAGAATCATAGTACCTCAAATATTATGGGAAAGCATGCTGATCAAGATCCATAAAGGTCATTTAGGCATGGAGAAACAATAAACTAGACTGGTCACATAATACCAATGCACTCTACAAGAAGGGACAGCGCAGGCTGTTCCTACTGAGGAGACTCAGGTCTTTTGGTGTACAAGGCGTGCTGCTGAAGACATTCTACGACATGGTGGTGGCATCAGCCATCACTTTTGGAGTGGTCTGCTGGGGCAGTGGCATTACAGCAGCCGATAGGAAGAGACTGAACAAACTGATCAAGGAAGCTAGATCTGTCCTGGGGCAACGCCTTGACCCAGTGGAGGAGATAGGAGAGAGAAGGATGGTGGCTAAACTGTCATCTCTGCTGAAGTCCGAGTCCCGCCCTATGCAGGACATACTGAACGCACTGAGGAGCTCATTTAGCAGCAGACTACATCATCCTAGGTGCGCAACTGAGAGGTTTCGCAGGTCCTTCCTACCTACGGCTGTCAGACTGTATAACCTAAGCAGGGCTGCTTGCAGTGATAGCAAAAAAACGTGATGACCTAATAGTATTGAATGCAAAAAACGCAACAGACTTACACAATGGTCCCCTTCAGTATACAACTAGGACAATATCGGTTGCTATGGAGGGTGTCAATATGTATGGGTACATATTCATACTATGTAGGATAACTAAGTAGACAGTTATGTTGTTTATTCCATCTAGCTACAATGCTCCGCACTGTGTGTATACACACACACACACACACACACACACACACACACACATATATATATATATTCCATCTATCTACAATGCGCCGCACTGTGTGTATATATATTTATATATTTATACATATGTATATTCGCTGCTCTTGTTTTTCTTGTCTTCTTGATTGTTGCTCTGAGTGTTGCTATCCCTGTGCTGTTGCAAATCTGGAATTTCCCCATTGTGGGACTAATAAAGGCTTATCTTGTGGAAATGTGAAATGACGAGGCAGAGTTTATCTCACGAGTCAGGTTTATTCACATCTTCCAACATCAGCAAATCAGAAAAAGAGAAATCCAACACAGACATTCGTCCTTTATATATCAGGACTTTCAAAGCTCACAGTCACATTGCATTTAAACACCAGTAACAATGCATCTTTTCTTAAATCTTATCACATCCTCCTCATAGCCTCTGGCAGACCAGGAAATCCCCCAAAGTCATCTCTTGCATTCCAAAGACTAAATTTTCACATCCTCCTGTTATCTCACAGGAGGCCCAGTCCTTTGTTCTACTCTGAGATGTGAAGCTTAAAGTCATACATATGTGGCCCACATGACCCCCCCCCAAACATCTAAGATGGAACAACAGAATAACAGTTTGCATGTCATGATAAAATCATTACACATTAATCCACGTGCTGTTTGGGCCTCAGTCTCCTCCCGTATCTGCTGTAAGCGGGCTTCGCCACTTCTACGTCAAACAGGTTCATTTTGTCTTCTTTCAATTATTTATCCTTTTTTTTTTTTTCCTTTGAAAGACAAAAGTAAAATAGAAAGATGTCTTTACCTTCTTTACATGTTTCAACTGCACTGCAGCCTTCATCAGAAGAGTCAGCTGATTGCTGCCAGGTGACATTTATCAGCTGATTTTCGTAGGCGGGGCCAGCTCAGCAGATCTGTCAGATCCGCCGAGCCGGCCCCGCCTCCCGCCGTCAGATGGTCTCTGGAGAATGTGGTCCCAGGACATGTTTAAGCAACGCTACCCGACGGACCAGAAAACGCAGGAGCAGATAAAAGCACAACTGAAACACGCACACGAACAAGAATTCATCACAACGAAAAACCGCCAATTGAAAAAATTAAAAAAACTCACAGAAAGAAAGAACGGACGAAGACAAACACACACGGAAAAGAACGATAAGTGGGTCAAAAACCTATCACAACGCACACTCACGGACACGGAGAAAACAGTGCTGAACAGAGGACTGAACTTCGCCATCACACCAGCCAGAATCCCCCATGAAGAATACATCCTCGCAACAGAACTGGCATGTGAAAAAATCCAGGACCAAGGAGAAAAAGCAGCACTCCGGAACGCAGTCGCAGGAATCCTCAAAATGGCCAAATTACCACAAAGCAACGTTACAAGAAAAGAAGAAAAAGCATTAAACTCACTCAAGACAGATAAAACGATCACAATACTCCCAGCAGATAAAGGCAGAACAACAGTAATTTTGGACACGGAAACATACGAAAAACAGATGGAAACCATGTTGGCAGACAGTAACACATACGAAATCATTAAAACAAACCCGACAGAAGAAAAGAAAAAAATGCTCAAAGCCCTTCTAAAACCTCTATTAGAAAGCAATAAAATCACAAAGGACGCATATGATCACCTGATCCCCACAGCCAGCATCACCCCTCGGATTTATGGAACACCGAAAATACATAAAAAGGATATCCCACTGCGGCCAATAATAGACAGCATTGGATCAGTCACATACAACTTATCAAAAGCCCTAGCTGAAATCATCAAACCCCTCCTTGGACTATCAGACTTTCACTGTAAAAATTCAAAAGAGCTGGCACAAGAACTCAAAGACATAAAAATAGAATCAGACGAGATCCTCATCTCACATGACGTCATCTCTTTATTCACAAAGACTCCTATTGACGTCACACTACATATAGTGCAAGAACGCCTCAACAAGGACAGTACCCTAAAAAGACGCACCAACCTCACAGTCCATGACATATCCGAATTACTACAGTTTGTTGCAAAATCCACTTATTTTCAATTCAGAGGAAAAATCTACAAACAAAAAGAAGGATTTGCAATGGGAGACCCACTATCAGCCATCATGAGCAGTTTTTTTATGGAGGATCTGGAAAATAAAGCCATCAACACAGCACCCACAATATGCAAACCCACCCTTTGGAAGAGATACGTAGATGACATTCTGGAAAAAATAAGGAAAGGACATACACAAGAACTCACTGACCATCTGAACAGTACAGACAGTACGGGGAACATAAAATTCACACACGAAGAGGAGGAAAATGGCACCATAGCCTTTCTGGACATGAAAATCCACCACAACGAGGATGGCAGCATAAAAATCACAGTCTACAGGAAACCAACCCACACAGATCAATACCTACTTTGGACATCGGAACACCCCACAGCACACAAGCTATCAGTCGTCAGGACATTATATGAACGAGCCACCATCATCACGGAACAAGAAGACAGACAGGAAGAGGAAAACCACATAAAACATGCACTTATACGCTGCCAATATCCAGTATGGGCCATAAACAAAGGGAAACAGCAAGTCAAAAACAAAGAAAATAAACAGGACACAAGACACAGAACAAAAGCTGAAATCAAAAACAAGGAAACCATAACTATACCATACATACGAGGGATCACGGAACCAATTCAAAGGATCATGAAAAAATACAAAATAAACACAGCAGTCAAACCACACAAAAAATTAAGACAGTTATTAGTACACCCCAAGGACAGAATAGAACAAGACAATAAATGCAATGTATTATATGAAATATCATGCAGATCATGTAACAAAACCTACATTGGAGAAACCGGAAGATTATTCACCACAAGAAAAAAAGAACACCAAAAGGAATGTGAGAAGGAAACGCAAGGACGACTCACAAGATCACAAAAAGAAAAAGCAGAACAAGAAACATTAAAATCAGCTATATCGGACCACTGCAAAAGAAATAATCACATCATGGACTGGGACAACACAAAAATTATTGGATCGGAGAGCAACAGACACAAACGTTGGATCAAGGAGGCAATAGAGATCAGAAAGCGGGGAAAAGACACCATGAACCGAGATGAGGGGGCCTTTATGCTTTCTCACACCTGGGACCACATTCTCCAGAGACCATCTGACGGCGGGAGGCGGGGCCGGCTCGGCGGATCTGACAGATCTGCTGAGCTGGCCCCGCCTACGAAAATCAGCTGATAAATGTCACCTGGCAGCAATCAGCTGACTCTTCTGATGAAGGCTGCAGTGCAGTTGAAACATGTAAAGAAGGTAAAGACATCTTTCTATTCGCCACTTCTGCGGCGCCACCCTGCTGGGGAGCTGCTGTCTTGGGGTGAGAACTGTTTGTCAGTCCCTGTGGGTGTTCTGGGGAATGTCCCCAAGGGGGTCTGCCACGCCGAGGAGCCCTAGCCAACAGCACATCCTCGTCCGCCACCACAAAAGCGGGTTTGAGCCTGTTTATGCCAATCTTTTCCTTCCTGCCCCCCAAATCTAGCAAAAAATGCTTGTCCCCTGTTTCCAGCACTCTAAATGGTCCATCATAAGGTGGTCGCAGCGGTGGGCGATGGGCATTGTGTCTGACAAAAACAAACTCCGCGTTTTTCAAAGCCTTAGGCACAAAAACGGGCGGAAAACTGTGGTGAACGGGGCCAGGCAGCATGCCCGACTCCGTGCCACGCTGCAACCGCTGAGATGGGGAGCTATCTGGCGCTAGATTATCTGGGAGAAACTCCTCGGGCAGCCGAAGTGGCTGCGCAAAAACTAGTTCAACCGAGGAGGCTTCTAAGTCCTCTTTAGGTGCAGAACGCAACCCCAATAAAACCCACGGTAGCCTGTCCACCCAATTTGCATCCGTCAGCGACGCTCTGAGCGCCGCTTTCAATGACCTATGAAAACGTTCGCATAACCCATTAGCCTGCGGATTGTACGCGGTTGTGCGGTGGATCGCTACCCCCAGGCTGCGGGCCATTGCTGACCAAAGTTTGGAAACAAATTGCGGACCTCTGTCCGACGTAATGTCCGACGGGACTCCAAAGCGCGCTATCCATGCTGTTAAAAACGCGCGCACCACCTCCTCGGCTGTGGTTGACGCCAGTGGGACCACTTCCGGCCAGCGCGTGGTGCGGTCCACCATTGTCAGAAGGTATGTGCACCCCTGTGACGGCGGGAGGGGGCCTACAAGGTCCACGTGAACATGATCGAACCTCTTAGCCGGGATTTGAAACGGCTCCAAGGAAGCTCTCGTGTGTCTGTGTACCTTGGCTCGTTGACAAGCCATGCAGGCTGCTGCCCACTCCTTAACTTGTTTGCGCAGGCTCGGCCATACAAATTTCTCTCCTACCATTTTGACCGACGCGCGCACTCCTGGGTCCGCCAGAGAATGAATCGAGTCAAAAACACGGCGGCGTACCGGACGCGGTCGCCCCGTGGAGACATCGCAGATTAGGGGGGGCATACCATCTTGCAGCACCCTGTTCTCCAGCCTTAACCCTGTTGGTCCAGACTGGAGCGCGCGCATGTCCGCGTCGCTAACCTGATCCGCAGCCATGGCTGCATAATCTATCCCTACACGGACTGGGGCCGCACGCACTTCCGCGTCGCTAGCCTGATCCGTGGCCATGGCTGCATAATCTATCCCTACGCGGACTGGGGCCACCACGGCGCGCGAGAGACAGTCTGCCACTACATTCAGTTTACCCGCTACGTGCTGAATATCGGTAGTAAACTCTGAGATGGCGGCCAGCTGTCTTTGCTGCCGGCCCGACCACGGTTCTGAAACCTTGGCCATCGCGAATGTCAGCGGCTTGTGGTCAATGAACGCGGTGAAACAGCGTCCCTCCAGCCAGAACTGGAAGTGCCAAATGGCCAAGTGGAGAGCTAACAACTCCCTGTCGAATGTGCTGTATTTTCTTTCACTATCGCGCAATGTCCTGCTGAAAAAGGCGAGCGGCTGCCAAGCCCCGGCTACATGCTGCTCCATGACCGCCCCTATGGCCACATCTGACACGTCAGTAGTGAGTGCTATGCGGGCCGTTGGGTCTGGATGTGCTAACAACGCAGCGTTTGCCAGGGCTGTTTTGACCTCCGAGAATGCTCGCTCCGGCTCCGGAGACCATTCAATCTTATTTTTGGGTTTTTGTTTTTTGAGTGCGGCATACAATGGTTGCATGAGCTGCGCTGCGCGGGGGAGGAAATGGTTATAAAAATTCACCATTCCCAAAAACTCCTGTAACGCCTTGACCGTTTGTGGCTGGGGAAAATTTTCTACCACGCGCACTTTGTCAGGCAGCGGAACCGCTCCTTCTGGGGAGACGCGATGCCCCAAAAAATCAATCTGCGTCACCCTGAACTGACACTTCGCTGGGTTGATTATTAAACAGTGCTCCCCCAACCTCCGGAAAACTGCCGTGAGGTGGTTTTTGTGTTCTTCTTCGGACGCGCTGGCTACTAAGATGTCGTCCAGGTAGACGAATACGAAGGGGAGGTCCCGCAACACCGCATCCATCATGCGTTGGAACGTCTGCGCAGCGCCTTTAAGCCCGAATGGCATGCGCAAAAACTCGAATAGACCAAACGGGGTTATTACCACTGTTTTGGGTATGTCCTCAGCGCGCACTGGGACCTGGTGGTAACCGCGGACCAAGTCTATTTTAGAAAAAACGCGCGCCCCCGCCAAATTAACGGAAAAATCTTGGATATGCGGGATTGGGTAGCGGTCGTGTGCTGTAGCGTTGTTCAACCTGCGGAAATCTCTGCAAGGTCGCCACGAGCTGTCAGCTTTCGGGACCATGTGCAGTGGGGAAGCCCATGGGCTGTTTGAACGCCTGATGATGCCCAACCTTTCCAGGTTGGCGAACTCCTCGCGCGCTATGGTCAGTTTAGCTGAATCCAAGCGCCGAGCTTTTGCAAAAACGGGCAGTCCGGTGGTAGTAATAAAATGCTCCACTCCGTGTTTTGCGACGGCTGCTGAAAATGTGGGAACCGTGAGTGCTGGGAACTGAGTGAGCAGTGTGTGGAACTTACCGCTTGCAGTTGTGACTTTGGCTTGTGCTGTTGGCGGGGTCACTCGGGCCATACAGGGAATAGAATAGAAAGAAAGTGCATTAACCAGGCGCCTGTTAGCAAGATCAACCAACAAACCATGTGAGCACAGAAAATCAGCCCCCAACATATTGAAATTCACTGCAGCTATGACAAAAGTCCACTCAAATGTACCGCCGTGTAGGGACAGAAGCAGAGTCCTCTCACCAAAGGTCTTAATCTCCGAGCCGTTCGCTGCTGACGCCCCGTGACCTCTGGGAACCGTCAGCCGGTCAGCGGAGGAAGGCGTGATGAAGTTCACTTGGGAGCCTGTGTCCACGAGGAATTGCCTCCCCGAGCGCGCATCCGTCAAGTAGAGCAGCTTGTTCTCCTACCCGAGGGCCGCAGCTGCTACCGACCCCCAGTCTTGGCGTTTCCCGAGCGCTTGAACTGGCACGGTGGTATACATTTGCGTGCCTTCTCTGCAAAGCGGCGATGGTAGAAACAGAGGACGTCTCCTCTGCGATCCTTGGCCCCCGCCCCCGCCGTCGTCGGTGGGTCTGCTACCGCCGTCTCTGGCCCCCCGCCACCTCCGGCCATCGCGCCGAACTCCGTCGCTGCCGCGATGGCCGCGCGATGTTTGCTGGCGTTGAGAATCCGGTGCGCCTCCTGAGCCAGCGCGCTTAAGTCCCGCTGGTCCAACAATGGCGAACTGACCAGGGTCGCTCTCGTGGCCGATGGTAGGGTCCTGAGGAAAATATGGGTGAAGAGGAAGTCGTTGCCGTCTGAGCCTCTCAACCTCAGCATGTTCTCCATCAGGTCAATGGGCGTGCCATCTCCCAAGTCGTTCAGAGCCAGGAGCCTCTCCGCTCTCTCCTCGACTGAGAGAGTGAAACGCTGGATAAGCGCAGCCTTCAACCCGCCATATCTGTCGTTGGCAGGTGGCCGCTCCAATAGGCTCTCCACATGCCGAGCCGTGCGGTTGTCGAGCTTTGCAATCACATGGTAGAATTTCGTGTCATCTACCTTTATCCCCCGGAGGGCAAACTGTGCTTTGACCAAGTGGAACCAGGAGCGCGGGTTGTCTTGCCAAAAGTCCGGTAGCTGGACGGTAGCGGCATACGCTTGGCTGGGAGCTCCTGACTCGGCTGGCCTGGGGGACCTTCTTTCGTCCATGATACGTCTTAGGGTCACCAGTGTGGAAATGTGAAATGACGAGGCAGAGTTTATCTCACGAGTCAGGTTTATTCACATCTTCCAACATCAGCAAATCAGAAAAAGAGAAATCCAACACAGACATTTGTCCTTTATATATCAGGACCTTCAAAGCTCACAGTCACATTGCATTTAAACACCAGTAACAATGCATCTTTTCTTAAATCTTATCACATCCTTCTCATAGCCTCTGGCAGACCAGGAAATCCCCCAAGGTCGTCTCTTGCATTCCGAAGACTAAATTTTCACATCCTCCTGTTATCTCACAGGAAGCCCAGTCCTTTGTTCTACTCTGAGATGTGAAGCTTAAAGTCATACATATGTGGCCCACAATCTTATCTTATCTTATCTTATCTTATCTTATGTAAAAGGAGGGCAAAAGCAATCCTTTATTGGCCTAACATGAATGCCGACATTGAAAGAAAGGTCAAAACGTGTGAAACGTGTCAAAAATACCAGACGAGACAGATTAAAGAGCCAATGTGGGCGGATGAGACAGATGCAGCAAATCCATGGCAGAAAGTTGGCATTGATCTATTCACATTGGGGGGCAAGAACTATGTTCTCATAATGGATTATTATTCACACTATCCTGAAATAGTTTTACTGAAGGACACTGCAGCTGAAACTGTGATCACTCACATCAAGTCAGTTTTTGCACTGCATGGAATACCTGATGTGGTGAGATCTGATAATGGTCCATAATTCAGTAGTGCTGAATTCAGTGGATTCTCAAAACGCTATGGGTTCAGACACATCACCTCAAGCCCTGTGTATCCACAATCTAATGGACTGGTGGAAAATGGTGGAAAAATTGTCAAGCGTCTTGTTAAAAAAGCAAATGACTCACAAACTGATCTCTATTTGGCATTGCTGAACTACAGAGCCACACCTTTGAAAAATGGGCTATCACCTTCAGAGTTGCTGTTTAATAGAAAACTCAGAACAAGACTACCATCACTGTTAGAAACGGAAAAGAACAGCAGACTCATTCAGACAAAAGAAGGAGAGAAACAGACACAATTTTAAATGTCAGAGAGACATTTTTTTTTTCATGGTAAAGTTGTAGGTGTGTTTTTGTAATTTACTTGGTTAATAAAGTTGTTTATGTGAGGGTGCGGGTCACATGACGGGGATCAAAGGGCGAGACTGAGGCATTATGGGAGAAGGAAATGGAGGCAGCCACAGATGCCGTGGGATTGCCAACACCTGCACATGGTTCAAGAGGCGCAAAAAGTTTGTGTTTATCATTTGTAATTGCACAATTTATTTCTGCAACCTGTCTAAATATTGTGACGCAAACGGACATTTTATTGGACTGTATTAATGTCTTTGCTATATTGCTAGCACATCTGGGATCTGAGTATATCTTGGTGGGGGGACTGTCTATGGACTGGAAGGAAAGAGTTTTCGTTGTAATCTTGTGTTTTTTTGTAGTTTTCACAGTGTTCTAATTTCCTCAATGGTTTTGTGTCATTGTTGGTTGCTTGTCCGCACCAGAGAAACCGAGTGGTTGAATAAAGCTTTGTAAAAACCCCAGTATGAACCACAGCCTTTATTCAGGGAACCAGTGCAGCTCCAGTGAAAACGTTTCAGCCTGTGGATGGGCGCCGACAGTCCAGAGTGGAGACGTCTAGCCTGTGAAGAGCACTGCCGGTCCAGGAAGAGGGAAGGAAGAGGCCCGATCGTTGAGGTGTCCTGGAGCCAGAGGAAGAACGTCAGGAGGGAGGCTCATCGATCCAAGTTGACGGGAGAAACCGGACTGGCACCTCCTGACACAGAGTTGCTGCAGCTGATGCTACTTGGCCACAAGAGGGCAGGGTTTCCCCGTGGATGCTGCAGTTCTGCAAGTGGCCTTTCAAGAGGCTTCAGAGTGCAGATGGAACACTGTGGATTTAGGCTGAAGGAGGCAGCTGGACAAGGAAGCGGCTTGACAGATGGTTTCAGGCTTGACTTTGCTGTCCCCATAAGGTATGGACATGTGTAAAATAATTGAAATGGATATTGCTAAAACTTAAAGGAAAGCAACTGTTGAAAATTCAGTTTTTGTTGGGAAATGTGTTGATGTGATTGTGGTTCTGTTTTAGGAGTTGCACTGCTATCAATGTTTAATGGTATTACAATCTGAGAGTTCATTTAAAAGAGAATGGAGAGGTCATATCAGAGGAAATAGTTGTTAAGTGCATTAACAGAATAAGAGAACTACCTGAACTATATCCATTTTAATAGAAACTGATAAAACTGTATTTTCTAAAGGTACAATGTCAGTTCATGGTGGAAAACAACACAGTGATCATTTAAGGGACCAAACTGAGTTTTTCAAGTGGAGTTAACGAAGTTAAGACAAGAGTTAAAAACTCAAACCAATGATGTTGAAAAGGAAAGATTGGAGCCGCTCATAGGTGATCTTTGTGCTAAAATAGAGACACTTGAAGTCACAGCCACAGTGCTGAACTCCACCACTTTAAAGGGAGGACAAGTTAGAAAATCTTCACCGGAGAGAAAATTAACCCCTAAAATGCTAGAGTTAAAACAACAAGAGGCTTATGAGAGGGAAAATAAATTGATCAAGCTGTATGAAAGCTGGAAAGGGAAAGTTCAAGCTGCTGGCAATAAACTTAAAGGTGAATGCTCTGACCGAGACCTAGCTGAGATGATGGATTCTGTCGAGGGGCGAGAGATGCAAATTCGGGAACTTTATCTAAACATTTGATTTGATTTTGTGGACTTTACTGATCCCCAGAGGGGAAATTCAGGGCATCCACCTGGATGGATGAAGCAGCCACGGTACGGCGCTGTCCCTTTGCCATTCACACACATTCACAACTAGGGCCACTTTTAGAGTCTCCAATTAACCTAACCTGCATGTTTTTGGCCTGTGGGAGGAAACTGGAGAAATCCCGGAGTAAACCCACGCAGACACGGGGAGAACATGCAAACTCCACACAGATCACTGTTGGTCAGGGGCTGGGATAGAACCCGGGATCTGTCGTGCTGAGTTCTGCTCACTTGCCAAGAATTGCATCCCATCAACGCGGAAATGGGCGGGACTGGCACACGACCGTGTGCGACAACGCGCGTCTAAGGGAGTGACGCTGTAATCCCACCAACTCTAAAATAGAACCCGACAGCCAGGCTGGTAAATTGGCTTTAAATTGTGTTTATTCTCCAGACATTTTAGTGTTTCAAAGGTGGTCAGAAATCACAGTGATCCAAGTCTACATAATAAGAGAATAAAATGACGATTGTGATTTTTTTTTTCAAGATTCTTTGAGACTCTTGGATTCTTTAGTTCATCCACGTTTCAGGTTTGAGGGTCAGTTTATCATGAATGTGTCAAGCTGCTGCAAACTTGTTTTTGAGCATAATTTATTTACGTGTTATTATTACATATGCATTATTTTTTGATCATTTATCTTCAGTAAATGTTGTAATGATGATCTAGTTACAATTTTGATGATGATGGAAATTGTTTTTCATGTATTGTTCATTGCTGAGTCAGCTTTCCCATAAAATGTGTTAATTCCAGCTGGTGTCTGAGTGTGGATTTATTCACCTAGATGAACTTCTTTGTCAGGGGGATTCGTCTTGGTGTGTGTGTGTGTGTGTGTGTGTGTGTGTGTGTGTTGGATGAGACTTTAAATGTATTATTGTGGAGGAATAAGTTCAGGTGAGGTACGACGAGCTGGAAGGTTGCAGAGTTTTATTTCCTCCATCAAAATGAGACGCACTTGTAGCGCCATGCGTTACAGTGCTGTGCTGTGTGTGCTGTATCGTGTTGCGCTCTTGAGGCATGTATAGCAAGCTCTTTTATACATGTTACACAAACAGAGAGAATGCATGGAACATTAGCATATTGATATACATACACACGTGGACAAAACTGTTGGTACCCCTCTGTTAATGAAAGAAAAACCCACAATGGTCACAGAAATAACTTGAATCTGACAAAAGTGGTAATAAATAAAAATTCTATGAAAATTAACCAATGAAAATCAGACAATGCTTTTGAATTGTGGTTCAACAGAATTATTTTAAAAAACAAACTCATGAAACAGGCCTGGACAAAAATGATGGTACCCCTAGAAAAGATTGAAAATAATGTGACCATAGGGACGTGTTCAACCAAGATGTGTCCTCTAATTAACATCACAGGTGTCTACAAACTTGTAATCAGTCAGTCGGCCTGTTTAAAGGGTGACAAGTAGTCACTGTGCTGTTTGGTGACATGGTGTGACCACACTAAACATGGACCAGAGGAAGCAAAGGAGAGAGTTGTCTCAGGAGATTAGAAAGAAAATTATAGACAAGCATGTTAAAGGTAAAGGCTATAAGACCATCTCCAAGCAGCTTGATGTTCCTGTGACTACAGTTGCACATATTATTCAGAAATTTAAGATCCACGGGACTGTAGCCAACCTCCCTGGACGTGGCCGCAGGAGGAAACTTGATGAAAAATGGAAGAGACGGATAATACGAATGGTAACATAAGATCCCAGAAAAACCTCTAAACACATTCATGGTGAACTCCAAGGTCAAGGTACATCAGTGTCAGATCGCACCATCCGTTGTTGTTTGAGCCAAAGTGGACTTCATGGGAGATGACCAAGGAGGACACCACTGTTGAAAACACATCATAAAAAAGCCAGACTGGAATTTGCCAAACTGCATGTTGACAAGCCACAAAGCTTCTGGGAGGATGTCCTATGAACAGACAAGACAAAACTGGAACTTTTTGGCAAGGCACATCAGCTCTATGTTCACAGACACAAAAATAAAGCATACTGTGGGGCAACCCCCACAACAGACTGAGACAGACACAGCGCTCGGCTAGAGCAAATAACAGAACAGTGAAATGTGTGTATTAATGTCTACAGGCAGCCCCGCTCCGTCTGGCTTGTTCCGGCTCAGCATTGTGATGTTAATGTCCCATTCATGCATTGTGTTCATGCTTCCTGTTCTCACTGTGTCTCTCAAATGCAAATGCCATACCCACTGCTGTGAATGCCCTTTCATGCATTGTCTGTAACTGGTATAAATACCGCACATATTCTGTAACTCATTCTCTCTTTGACTGCTGCTGCTGACACACACATCTTGTGTTTCTTTGCTGGAGAGCCTGAGGACCCCGGTCCAGTCTGCTCACACTTAGGGCTGGAGCGGAGTTCCTATGATGGCGGTGTGATTTAATAAACCTGCTTAAAACCTCACCTCGCTGCCTTTATTTTATCATCCGCCTCACATACCAAGAAAAGAACACTGTTCCTACTGTGAAACACGGAGGAGGTTCTGTTATGTTCTGGGGCTGCTTTGCTACATCTGGCACAGGGTGTCCTGAATCTGTGCAGGGTACAATGAAATGTCAAGACTATGAAGGTATTCTAGAGAGAAATGTGCTGCACAGTGTCAGACAGCTTGGTCTCAGTCACAGGTCATGGGTCTTGCAACAGGATAATGACCCAAAACACACAGCTAAAAATACCCAAGAATTGGTAAGAGCCAAACATTGGACTATTCTAAAGTGGCCTTCTATGAGCCCTGATCTAAAGCCTCATTTTGACTTGTTTTAAGGACATTACATCAAAGTTGGATCAGCCTGTAGTGTGTTTTTCCACTTTAATTTTGAGTGTGACTCCAAATCCAGACCTCCATGGGTTTATAAATTTGATTTCCATCGATAATTTTTGTGTGATTTTGTTGTCAGCACATTCAACTATGTAAAGAACAAAGTATTTAATAAGAATATTTCATTCATTCAGATCTAGGATGTGTTATTTTAGTGTTCCCTTTATTTTTTGAGTTGTATACTGTATATGAATATATGTGAAGATGTGAATATATATACAGTATATATGAATATATTCATATACATATATACAATTCTTTCATTAATCATTTATCACAAAGGAAACCTGTAGGGCAGAAGCACAGCAAAGCAAAATCTAACACCATGTGAATATGCATTGTAGACCCTATTGCAGACCCTAAACTATCTCCTCAGCATCTTCAAGGTCCTCATCTAGGTTCAGTCGTGGCACAACCTCGTCATTGTCCTGGCAATAGGTGGGCAGGGGGGCAGGTGAGTCCCCTTGATATGGAGGCGGGTCCTTGGAAGAGAAGACCACTAAAAGAGATCTTTCTTTTATTTTTTATTTTTATTCTTTTAATTTTTATTCTTTAATCATGGGAATACAACAACATCCACAAAAACAAAGATCAATAAACTAATAATTATACTTATAAGGGCTCCTTGAATTATTTTTCCCCATTTGCCAAATACATTATCAAGCCAACTACCTACAAGATTATCAATGGCAAATTAAGCTTTATTGAGCCTTTAGCTCTTATATTTTCATTTTTCTAAAATTTAAGCTTGTGGGGCACATATGTTGGTTTCATATGCTCCACAGATATATTGCTGTATGCTCATTGTTTGCTTCACGTCTCAGGGGAACAAAGGGACTGAGCCTCCTAGGGGTAACAAGGAGGTGTGAGATCTGGCCTTTTGTTTCAGAGAGATGGCCTTGAGGGATTTCTTGAGCACCGGAGACTAGGGGGTGGATGATGTTAAGATCGGAGGAAGTTACATTGTGACTGGGATTAAGTACCATGTGACTGTATGTTTGATTAAGTACCATGTGACTGTATGCTTGATGTCCTGGGTATAAGAAGGACAGATGTGGAAATATTCCTCTGTAGAAGAGCTGGAAATGATGAGGCGGTTTTGTATTAAAAAAGCATAGTCTTTAATGAACAACTCTTCTATCTTGTCTCATCTGGTGCAGAGCTTGGCAGAAGGCAAAGAGAAAGAATTCTGCCCAGCTCGCTGGTTAAATACAGGCACACATCAAAGACATGCAAAACACAAGCTGAAATCCCCCGTTATCTTAATCCCCCATTAGTCCTGTTAACTCCTCTCTTCGTCTTGGGAGGTGATGGGAAAACCTCTCCTCGCCTTAGGGGGTGAAGGTGTCAAGTCTGTTGCCATGGCGTCCTGTGATGTCATTGGTCTTCACACGGCGGTGAGATTCCTTTGTCCTTTCAGAGGTGTGAAATTCCTTTGTATATGTTGTCCCAAACATTTCCACATGCTCTAACAAATGTAGGTATGGAATATATGAGTAATATATACCACACCTCCTCTTTTTCTGCTTTTGAATGTTGGAGAATGTGATTGTGAATAAAGCTGAACCTGAGGAATAAACTCAGCCTCGTCCTTTCCACACATCTCCACACTGGTGACCTTACGACGTATCATGAGCAGAAGTAATTCTCCCTAGCCGGACTCGTCAGAAGCCAGCCTGACGAATGCCGCCACCTTCCAGCTGCCGGACTTCTGGCATAACAATCCGCGCTCCTGGTTTAACGCATTCGAGGCGCAGTTCAACCTCCGGAGGATCTCGAGAGATGACATAAAGTTCTAACATGTGGTTGTGAAGCTGGACAACCACACAGTCCAGAGGGTGGAGAGCCTGGTCAACCACCCACCGGACAGCGACAAGTACAGCACATTGAAGGCTGCACTTATCAGCCACTTCACCCCCTCAGTGCAACAGCGAGCAGAGGGGCTCCTGGCGTTGACGGAGTTTGAGAACGACAAACCCGCAGACCTGATGGGGAAGATGTTGAGGTTGAGAGACTCCGACGATGACAGCTTTATCTTCACCCACCTCTTCCTCAGGACCCTACCGTCAGCGGTGAGAGTGACCCTGGTCGGTTCACCTCTGTTGGACCTACGAGACTACCACGAGCTGGGCCAGGAGGCGCAACGACTCGTCGATGCACACAAACGGAGCGTGGCTTCGGCCGCGGCAGCAGAGCTAGGCGCAACGTCCGGAGACGGCATGGGGCCAGAGGCTGCAGCACCAGACTCACCGACGACGGCAGCAGTAAGGACCAGGCGACACGGACGGACGACGTCCTTTGCTTCTATCATTGCTGCTTTGCAGAGAGGGCGCGCAAGTGTATTCCGCTGTGCCACTTCAAGCGCTCGGGAAACGCCAAGACCGGGGGTCGGTAGCAGCTGCGGCCCTCGGGGAGGAGAACAAGCTGCTCTACTTGAAGGATGTATGCTCGGGGAGGCATTTCCTCATGGACACAGGCTCCCAGCTGAGCTTCATCACGCCTTCCTACGCTGACTGGCTGGCACCTTCCAGGTGTCAGCGGCGAACGGCTCAGCGATTAAGACCTTCGGTGAGGGGACTCTGCTTCTGTCTTTGCAGGGCCGTTCATTCGAGTGGACTTTTGTCATAGCGGCAGTCAATTTCAACATGTTAGGGGCTGATTTTTTGTGCTCACATGGTTTGTTGGTTGATCTTGCTAACAGACGCCTGGTTAATGCACTCTCTTTTCATTCTATTCCCTGTACAGCTCGAGTGGCCTGCCAACTGCACAAGCCAACGTCACAGCTGCAGGTGGTAAGTTCCACACACTCCTCACTCAGTTCCCAGCACTCACGGTCTCAACGTTTTCGGCGACAGTGGCTAAACATGGGGTGGAACATTTTGTTACTACCACCGGCCCACCCGTCTTTGCAAAAGCTCGGCGCTTGGACTCAGCTAAACTGACCATAGCGCGCGAGGAGTTCGCCAACCTGGAAAGACTGGGCATCATCAGGTGTTCGAAGAGCCCTTGGGCTTCACCGCTTCACATGGTCCCAAAAGCTGATGGCTCGTGGCGACCTTGCGGTGATTTCCGCAGGTTAAATAACGCTACAGTGCACAACCACTACCCGATCTTGCACATCTAAGATTTTTCGGTTCATTTGGTGGGGCGCGCATTTTTTCTAAAATAGACTTGGTACGTGGTTACCACCAGGTTCCAGTGCACGCTGAGGACATACCCAAAACAGCGGTAATAACTCCTTTCAGGCTTTTTGAGTTTTTGCGCATGCCGTTTGGGCTTAAGGGCGTGGCGCAGACGTTCCAACGCATGATGGATGTGGTCCTGCGCGATCTCCCTTTCGTGTTCGTCTACCTGGACGACATATTGGTAGCCAGCGCGTCCGAAGACGAACACGAAAGCCACCTCACAGCAGTTTTCCGGAGGTTGGCAGAGCACGGGTTAATAATCAACCCAGCGAAGTGTCAGTTCGGGGTGGCGCAGATTGTTTTTTGGGGGCATCACGTCTCGCCAGAAGGAGCGGTCCCTCTGCCCGATAAAGTGAACGCAGTAACAAATTTTCCCCAGCCACAAACGGTCAAAGCGTTACAGGAGTTTTTGGGAATGGTGAATTTTTATAACCGTTTCCTCCCCCGCGCAGCGCAGCTCATGCAACCATTGTATGCTGCACTAAAAAAGCAAAAACCCACAAATAAAATCGAATGGTCTCCCGAGCGGGAGCGCACATTCTCTCAAGTCAAATCAGCCCTGGCAAACGCTGCGTTGTTGGCACACCCAGTCCCAACGGTCCGCATGGCGCTCACTACTGACGCATCAGAAATGGCCATAGGAGCGGTTGTTGAACAGTATGTGGCTGGAGCCTGGCAACCGCTCGCGTTTTTCAGCAAGACATTGCATGATAGCGAGCGAAAATACAGCGCGTTCGACAGGGAGTTGTTAGCTCTACACTTGGCCATCCACCACTTCCAGTTCTGGCTGGAAGGATGCCGTTTCACCGCGTTCGTGGACCACAAACCGCTGACTTTCGCGATGGCCAAGATTTCAGAACCTTGGTCGGGCCGGCAGCAGAGACAGCTGGCCGCTATATCGGAGTTTACTACCGATATCCAGCACGTGGCGGGTAAATATAATGTAGTGGAAGACTGCCTCTCACGTGCTGTGGCGGCTCCAGGCCCCGTGGGGGCAGACTCTGCAACCACGGCCGCGGACCAAGGTAGCGACGCGGAAGTGCGCGTGGCCCCAGTCCGCGTAGGTATAGATTATGCAGCCATGGCTGTGGAGCAGGTTAGCGACGCGGATGTGCGCGCGCTCCAGTCTGGACCAACAAGGTCCAGTTCAACGCGTGACCCGGGAGTGCGCGCGTCGGTCAAAATGGTAGGAGAGAAATTTGTATGGCCGAGCCTGCATAAACAGGTTAGAGAGTGGGCAACAGCCTGCATGGCTTGCCAGTGCGCCAAAGTTCACAGACACACAAGGGCTCCCTTGAAGCCATTTCATATTCCAGCTAAAAGGTTTAATCATGTCCACGTGGACCTTGTAGGCCCCCTCACGCCCTCACAAGGGTGCACACATCTTCTGACCATGGTTGACCACACCACGCGCTGGCCGGAAGTAGTTCCGCTGTCGTCAACCACAGCCGAGGAGGTGGCGCGCGCGTTTTTAACAGCATGGGTAGCGCGTTTTGGAGTCCCGTCAGACATTACGTCCGACAGAGGACCTCAATTTGTTTCCGAGCTTTGGTCAGCGATGGCCCGCAGCCTAGGGGCAACAATCCATCGCACGACCGCGTACAACCCACAGGCTAACGGGCTATGCGAACGTTTCCACAGGTCATTGAAGGCGGTTCTCAGAGCGTCGCTTACGGATACAAATTGGGTGGACAAGCTACCATGGGTTTTATTGGGGTTGCGTTCTGCACCTAAAGAGGTTTTAGAAGCCTCCCCAGCCGAGCTAGTTTTCGCACAGCCACTTCGGCTGCCTGGGGAATTTCTCCCAGATAATCCGGCGCCGGAGTGCTCCCCAGCTCAGCGGTTACAGAGGAGCACGGGCCCAAACACACTACCGGGCCCCGTGCACCACAGTTTTCTGCGTGTTTTTGTGCCTAAGACTTTAAGAAATGCAGAGTTTGTTTTGTCAGACATGAGGCACACCGCCCGCCTTTGCACCCACCTTATGACGGACAATACAGAGTGCTGGAAACAGGGGATAAGCATTTTTTGCTGGATTTGGGGGGCAGGAAAGAGAGGATTGGCATAAAAAGGCTCAAACCCGCTTTTGTGCTAGCTGACGAGAGTGTGCAGTTGGCGAGGGCTCCCCGGCGCGGCAGACCCCCTAGAGAGCATTCCCCAGAACACCCACAGAGATTGACTAACAGTTCTCACCCACAGGCAGCAGCCCCACAGCAGGAGAACACTGCGGAGGCAGTAAAGCCGGCTTACAGCAAATACGGCAGAAGACTAAGGCCTAAGCGGCATGTGGACTGATATGTAGTGATTTTATTATGACATGCGTCTCTAGTTATGATTGTTCCATCTTAGACGTTTGGGGGGGGGGGGGTTCATGTAGGACACATATGTTGGTTTCATATGCTCCACAGTTATATTGCTGTATGCTTATTGTTTGCTTCATGTCTCAGGGGAACAAAGGGACTGAGCCTCCTAGGGGTAACAAGGAGGTGTGAGATCTGGCCTTTTGTTTCAGAGAGATGGCCTTGAGGGATTTCTTGACCACCGGAGACTAGGGGGTGGATGATGTTAAGATCGGAGGAAGTTACATTGTGACTGGGATTAAGTACCATGTGACTGTATGTTTGATGTCCTGGGTATAAGAAGGACAGATGTGGAAATATTCCTCCTCTTTTTCTGCTTTTGAATGTTGGAGAATGTGATTGTGAATAAAGCTGAACCTGAGGAATAAACTCAGCCTCGTCCTTTCCACACATCTCCACAAACTATACTTTATAATAATTTTATTAAAAGTATGCAACTTGTGGATTTTATAACTATTTTAGTAAATTGATTGATTATGCAAAAAGTTTTTTTTTCTTTTTTCTAAACATTAATTGTGCTATATAATAATCAAGCAGATCCTGCAATTTCAATAACTTTAAATGTGTAAACAATAAATTAGTATGTTCAAGATACCCGACTTTGTGTCTAACATGGACAGCCCTTTTTGTTATGTTAGCAATGTATTAAGTGTACTTTGATATTTGTTACCCCCGGTGTCTATACAATAGCTCAAGGCTGGAAGTATCAATGAGCAATACAAGATATCAAGTGATTTGTCTTAATTTTATTTATGATTGCAATATTTTTTGCAACTTTGTTTTGTATTTTTCTGACGAGTGATTTCCAACTACTTTAATCATCTAATATTACCTTGTAATAGAAATTCACTGATTATGCATTTATCTATTGAAATCACATATTTTATAAGCATGTGTGGGTGTGTTACAACATATGACTGTAACTTTTATCCATATTAACAAGCTGTTTGATATGTCTATTGTATTTTGTGTTCCAAGACTATCCTGGGAGTAAACTGGCCTTGAAGCCCTGTGGCTTTATCTTATGGTGTTTCCAAGTTATGTCTTCAAGTTTGCATAGAGACTCCTACTATTAATATGTATTATTGTCAATGTCTGATCCAAATTCATAATTCCATTTAATTGTTGATCATAATAAGCACACTTATTGTTAATATGATTAAAATAGTTATTGTCTGGGTCAATATCTCCTAAAATGTCTTGTGGTTGCTGTTCAGTATTGACAAAGGTTTCAGCTTTAACTTGCCCTAATACACTTCCATTATTAAATAAGGAAAAGGAAAAAAAAAGAAGAAACACTAAGGAAAAAAGCACACAAAAATCTCCACTCATAATCTTACTGTAATAAGATTATGTAATAAGATTCATAATCCTACCTTTCTCTAATTATTATTATAATAATTATATTTAAATTTCAAAAAATTTATGAAGTATAGTGTATGTTTATGTTATCATAAACATACAGTTTTGACATTTTGATTGTCTCATGATGACATTTTGACATCATGAGACCAAGATGACATGTTTTTTTATGATGGTGGCGCGTGCACAACGCGAGGCTCAGCGTCTTCTCAGATTTTGTGGATTAGCAGTGATATTTATGCTCATTTCGGGTCTGTTCATTCAGAACAGCTTCGCTTTCACATCTTACACCCGAAATGAGCTTTTGGACATTGGATTACAAAATAACGATCTTTTTATCAGCAACCTACGTCTCATCCCTGAGCTCCGGAGAACACCCGACGCTAGGCAAGCTACCCAGCTGACCAGAAGTGCTCGCAGGCTGCGTAGAGACCGTAAACAAAGGCGGGGGAAGCGCACAGGGCTAAGAGCTAAGCTAAAGCTAACACAGCACCGGCTTTCTCTACCCAGCATTTTCCTCGCTAATGTATGTTCACTGGCGAACAAAATGGATGAGCTACGGCTTCCGATCACCAACAATAAGAAACTTATGAACTGCAATATCATGGTTTTCACGGAAACATGGCTACACAGTGGAATACCCAACAACGCTATCAAGCTAGCCGGACAACACACTCTCCGGGCAGACAGAGCAGCTGATGACTCCGGTAAGACCAGAGGTGGGGGAGTGTGCATTTATATTAACAAGGCTTGGTGTACAAACTCTGTCACTGTTGGGAGACACTGCTCAGCTAACCTGGAGTTTCTCATGGTTAAATGTAGACCTTTCTATTTGCCACGGGAGTTCACTTGTATCATCATAACAGCTGCTTATACTGTATCTCTCCGGATGCTAATGCTAAGCTTGCTATGAAAGAACTGCATGCAGCTATTAGCAAACAACAAACTGCACACCCAGAGGCAGCATTTATTGTGGCGGGTGATTTTAACCACTCTAACCTCAAGACAGTGCTTCCTAAATTCTACCAGCATGTCTCCTGTCACACAAGAGGGGACAAAACACTGGACCACGTTTACACCAATATTGTGGGAGCCTACATAGCAACTCCCCTCCCCCACCTAGGTCAGTCTGATCACTTATCTTTGTTCCTTACCCCCAAGTATGTACCGCTCATCAACCGGGTGAAGCCATCAGTGAGGACCATCAAAGTGTGGCCAGAGGGGGTTGACTCTGTACTTCAGGAAAAGTTTAGGAACATAGACTGGAGTATGTTCACCTCTCAGGCTACTTGTGGCTCCCACATGAACATCGACTCTTACACCCACTCAGTCCTGGACCATATCAACACCACTATTGACAGTGTCACCATGGAAAGACAGATCACCACGTATCCAAATCAGAAGCCGTGGATGAACAGAGAAGTGTGGCTTCTGCTAAAGGCACGTAACAATGCCTTTAGATCTGGTGACACACAGGCCTACAGTTCATCCAGGGCAGATCTGAAGAAGGGCATCAAGAAGGCCAAGCACAGCTACAAGCTGAAGGTGGAGGAACATTTTGTGGACTCTGACCCCCGACGCATGTGGCAAGACATTCAAGCTATCTCTGATTATAAGCCCAGCAACTCCATACCTACAGCCAAGACTGTGTCCTTTCTCAATGAGCTAAATGACTTCTATGCTCATTTTGACAAGGACAATAGTGAAAAGAATATCAATTTCCCACCCTCTGATGACCTCCCCTACCTCACACTCACCCACACCGACGTCCATAACACACTGAGTCATATCAACGTATGTAAGGCTGCTGGCCCTGACGGCATTCCTGGGCGTGTGCTGAGGGCATGCACTGAGCAGCTAGCAGGGGTCTTCACGGACATCTTCAACCTGTCCCTGGCCCAGGCCGTGGTACCAGCGTGCTTCAAGACCACTTCTACAGTACCAGTGGCGAAACATTCAACACCATCTTGCCTAAATGACTATCGCCCTGTGGCACTGATGCCCATAGTCATGAAGTGCTTTGAGCGACTGGTCTTGGCACAGCTCAAAAAATGTCTGCCCCCTTCACTGGACCCTCACCAATTTGCCTACTGGAGTAATAGGAGTACAGAGGATGCGGTTTCTACAGCGCTGCACTGTGTGCTCTCACATCTGGATGACAAGAACACCTACGCAAGAATGCTGCTTGTTGACTTCAGCTCAGCATTCAACACAGTTATCCCCTCCAAGTTGATCACTAAACTTGGGGACCTGGGAATCAGTATCTCCACCTGCAACTGGATCATGGATTTTCTGACCAACAGACCCCAGCATGTTAGGTCAGGCCCCAACCGTTCTTCCATCATCACATTCAACACTGGTGTACCACAGGGCTGTGTTCTCAACCCATTCCTCTATTCCCTCTTTACCCATGACTGCAGGCCTATGTATAAGATAAGATAAGATAAGATAAGCCTTTATTAGTCCCACAACGGGGAAATTCCAGGATTGCAACAGCACAGGGATAGCAACACTCAGAGCAGCAATCAGAAGGCAAGAAAAAACAAGCAAGCAAGAGCAGCTAATATACATATGTACATATTACTATAAAATATATATATACACACACACACACACACAGACACACAGTGCAGAGCATTGTAGCTGGATGGAATAAATATATGAATATATGAACACACAGTGCAGAGCATTGTAGCTAGATGGAATAAATATGTAAATATATAAACACCCACAGTATGGAGCATTGCAGCTAGGTGGAATAAATATGCAAGTATATAAACACACACAGTGCGGAGCAATGTAGCTAGATGGAATAATATGTAGATATATAAAAACACAGTGCGGAGCATTGTAGCTAGATGGAATAAATATATAGATATATAAATATAAACACACCCAGTGCAGAGCATTGTAGCTAGATGGAATAAATATGTAAATATATAAACACACACAGTGCAGAGCATTGTTGCTAGGTGGGATGAAACAGCATAACCGTCTATTTAGTTATCCTACATGGTATGATTATGTGCCCATACATATTCTCACCCTCCATAGCGACCGGTATGTTCCTAGTTGTATGCCGGAGAGGACCATTGTGTAAGTCTATTGCATCTTTTGCATTCAAAAAAAACTATTAGTTTGTTACGTCTTTTTGCTATCTCTGCGAGCAGCCCTGCTTAGGTTGTACAGTCTGACAGCCGTTGGTAGGAAGGACCTACGAAACCTCTCGGTTGTGCACCTGGGATGATGTAGTCTGCTGCTAAATGAGCTCCTCAGTGCATCCAGTATGTCCTGCATAGGGTGGAACTCGGACTCCAGCAGAGATGACAGTTTAGCCACCGTCCTTCTCTCTCCTATCTCCTCCATCGGATCAAGGCGTTGCCCCAGGACAGAGCTAGCTTTCTTAATCAGTTTGTTCAGTCTCTTCCTATCGGCTGCAGTAATGCCACTGCCCCAGCAGACCACTCCAAAAGTGATGGCTGATGCCACCACCGTGTCATAGAATGACTTCAGCAGCGCCCCTTGTACACCAAAAGACCTGAGTCTCCTCAGCAGGAACAGCCTGCGCTGTCCCTTCTTGTAGAGTGCGTCAGTATTCAGTATATGGATCCAATTCCATCATAAAGTTTGCAGATGACACCACGGTGATCGGACTCATCAGGGACAACGATGAGTCGGACTACAGGGCAGAGGTTGAGCACTTGGCTACTTGGTGCGCTGACAATAACCTGCTCCTTAACACCAGCAAAACCAAGGAACTCATAGTGGACTACAGGAAAGAGAGGGGAGAGACACATGACCCCATCCATATCAACGGCATGGCTGTTGAACGTGTCTCCAGCTTCAAATTCCTGGGGACCCACATCTCGAAGGACCTGTCCTGGTCAGTTAACACCACCAGCCTGATCAAGAAGGCCCATCAGTGCCTTTTCTTCTTGAGGACACTGAAGAAGAACCATCTGTCAACTGGCATCCTGGGCAACTTCTACCGCTGCGTGATAGAGAGCACCCTGACCAACTGTGTCACAGTCTGGTATGGGAGCTGCTCTGTCGCTGACCGTAAGGCGCTGCAGCAGGTGGTGAAAACCGCCCAACGCATCACAGGGACTCCACTTCCAGTTATAGAGGACGTTACAGGAAAAGATGTCTGCGCCGGGCACTCAGCATTCTTAGGGACTCCAACCATCCTGCTCATGGACTGTTCCTGCTTCTCCCCTCCAGAAGGTGTTTCAGAAGCCTTAGGACTAGAACCAGCAGGTTTAGGAACAGCTTCTTTCCAACAGCTGTCACGTTATTGAACTTAGTTCCCCGCTGAACCTCCATTTCTCTCCCCTTTAACCCCCCCCCCCATGCTTCCTTAAACTGTATACATATATATATATCATATCTGCATATTGTCATTATACGTATATTGATACATACTGCTCTTCTGTATGTTATCATCACATATTTAACTACATACTGTTTTGTATATTGTCAATACATATGTATCTACATACTGCTCTTCTGTATATTGTCAATACATATTTATCTACATACATTTTTCTGTATATGGCCACTCTGTATAGTTAGACAGATTGTCTGCTACTTACCTCACTTCACCTGTACTTTTCTCTTCTGTAATTTATGCAAACTTATTCCCATCTCTTACCACCCTCACCTGTACATAACTGCCCACCTAACTTATTGTACATTATTTGCACATAACGGTACTCTAACTTTCTACACTGACCTATCTGTATATATGTGCTTAAATTGTACATACTCTCAATTACTGTATATACTGCACTGCTGTCCTTTGCACTTTTGATTGGATGCTAAACTGTGTTTCGTTACCTTGTATTCATACATGTGTAATGACAATAAAGTTGAATCTAATCTAATCTAATCATATGTCTTTTTGCATCTGATTAGAATTTTAGCGTTACATAGGTAATGAATCACAGACTTTTGCCAATGTCCGAGTTCCTGGAGGCACTGTGCACTTGATACAGTTGGACTTGTGCCAGTACCCACTTAATTTTTTGTAAAGCAGTTTTAATAAATGTAAAATCTGTATTGTCTTTGTTGTAGATTCTAAATCAAGTCCCACAGTAAACACAAATTCAGCACAAATTGGACTTTCCTTAAACATTTGGAACTTTTCTCATAGATTTGCATGGTTTTCTTCCTTATCAATTTACCTTGTTCCTTATAGACATGATATTTCCTTTACAATAATCGACAGATATTTCCTTAAATATCTGGAAAATTATTGATGTAACTTTTAACTTCTGTTGAATGTTGTGATTTCATTACCAAGCAATTTCATTTGTATTTTTCTCTTCATTATTGATCATCTATTGGTAATTTTTATGTATTATCTATTTTCCTGAGGATTGCTAATTATTTTTGCTAATTAATATCTTTGATACCCCCTTTTTTGATGCATGGAGACGCACATGCAGCAAAGTTTCAGGGTATTTGCTTGATGGGTAGTATCTTTTACTGAAAGAAAGTTACCTCTTTTAATTTAGATGAAAATTTGTGGGTAGTACAGCTCCTTCAAAATGAGATTTCAATAATCATGGCTTCTTTTGTGACGTCTCGAACTAATTTACAAATTCCATTTAAGAAAAATACAATAGCTATCTGTGCATATTTGATATGCTTTAGCATTGATAAATAAGGTCAGTTTGTCCAACTGAACACAGATAGGTTGAATTTGTATAAATGAATAAAAATTGTGTCACACTCTTTCAGTCAGTGGAAAGGTGGACATTTTGCCTAATTAGAATTTGGTTTAATTTTGTACAAGGAATGCCTCATTTTATACATTCCTTGGTAAATTATGGGGTGGAATGTACTCCCGAGGCCTAGCTTGGCCACGGCTGAGCATCAGGAAAACACATTCCTCTTTACTGTCACATTTCTAAAATATGATGTTGTCACACCATTATGTGGTGAGAAACATCAAATGTATCCTGCAGTGCAAAATCATATAAACATTACATTTGTAAAGTCAGAGTCATTTACATTGTTACGCTTAATGTCATTTACAATGTCATGCAAAGTCATACTTAGCTTCAAAAAATGCTTATCAATTTAGGGGTCCTTTCTCCTGGGGTCAGTCCATGTCGCCCCTTCCAGTCAATGAATCAGGTTCAGGTTACTTTATTTGTACCCGTAGGTAGATTTGTTTTGCAGTCTGGTGACATCCATATTTACAAGCCACAATAACATTCAACATAAACACAAACACAGGCACACAAGAAGCTGACTATAAACATGATAAAAATACTCAAGGCTCCATCAATCAGGGTATAAAGACAAAGAGATGAGAGAAAAACCAGAGATAAGAGAGAAGGGTCATATTAAAAAAGTTAAAGACTAGTCAAAGAGGTAAAAAACTCAAAGGTCTAAAACCCAATAAAAGATTTAGAACCCAAATAAAATCCTACAAAAATAAGTAAATATAAAATGGAGTTAATAAATAGGTACCTAAATTATGTGCAATATATTGTTACAACTTGTTCAACTCTTTGACAGCAGCAGGAATAAAGCTGTTTTTGTAGCGCTGGGTTTTGCTTTTTGGGACAGCAAACCTCCATCTTGAGGGAAGAAGCTGAAAGTTGCAGTGCAAAGGGTGGGAGTCATCATTTAAAATGGAGGTAGCCATCCTCTGTACTTGTCTGGTGTACAGGGATGTTAGGCTCAGCTGTGACTCACCAAGCAAACAACTGGACCATCTAACTACCTGATCCAAGGATTTCCTCTGTTTCAGTTTTATCTGACCAAACCATGACACTAAAGAAAAGGATAAAACAGATTCAATAAAAGCCCGATAAAACATTGTAATTATGGTTTGGTCAATTTGGAAGCTTGCAAGTTTCCTCAAGCAATGCAAATGTTGCTGACCCTTTTTGCACACCCTTTCACAGTTCTCTTCAAAGTTTAAATTACTATCAATAATCGTCCCAGGATATTTGTAGGATTGTACACATTCGGTGATCTGACCTTTTAGTACGGTGACTTTGTGCCTGGGAGTTTTCCTCCTAAAGTCAATAATCATATCTTTAGTTTTTGTCGTATTCAGCTGCAGGTAGGAATCCTAACACCAGTGAACAAAATCATCAACTACTGGGCCGTGGCCACACTCACCATCCTGGAGGAGACTGACAATAACTGAATCATCAGCATACTTTATAATGTGTCTGTTGTCATGTCTGCTCTGACACATGTTTGTGTACAGGATGAAGAGTAGTGGTGACAACACACACCCCTGAGGAGAGCCAGTAGAAGAACACTTTAGGTCAGACAATGTACCATTGACCTTTACTCTCTGCGTCCTGTTGGTTAAGAAATCCAGAATCCAACCCACCAGATTATTGCTCAAATCAAATTGTTGCAGGAGCCTTTCAACTAAAATATGAGGTTGATTGTATTAAAGGCGGAGGAAAAGTCCACAAATAAAAGCCTGGCGTGTGTCCCATTAAAATCCAGATGTTTAAAAAGCATGTTAAACAGAGTGACAGTGGCGTCCTCCACTCCTCTGTGAGGCCTATAGGCAAACTGCAGAGGATCCAATACATGTTCAGTCTGCTTTAGGACCTCACATCTGACCAGTTTTTCAAAAATTTTTCATTAAAATTGAAGTCAAAGCAACTGGTCTAAAGTCGTTTACCGTTTTAGGACAGCTGGATTTTGGAACGGGAACAACCACGGCATCTTTCCAGATCTTGGGCACATGTTGTGTCTGTAAGGACTTATTGAAAATGTAATGAAATACAGGACTCAGTTCATGTGCACAGGACTTTACCAAGTGCCCACATATATTATCAGGGCCCTGACTTTTGTTCACTTTTACAGCGCAGAACTCCCTTTTAATATCCTGCACCTCAATATTAAAGTGCTGATTGTCTTTGAGTTTTTGTTTCAAATCTTGGGTTTCAGTGCTAAACTCAAAGGAGTCAAAACGACCATAAAAACAATTAAGAGCATTAGCCAGCTCTGTGTCTGAATTAAAACCATCTAAAAACACACAATTACTGTGCTCTGTGCTCTGAAGGCCTGCATTAGTTTTCATACTGGCCCAGGCTGAACCAAGTTTCTTTGTTTCCATCTTACTTTCCAATTCTGATTTATAATTCTGTTTTGCTCTTAAAATTTCGGACTTCAGCTCTTTTGTGGCAACCTGTAGCTCAGAAACAGACTCCTGTTTAAAGGCAAGTGCTTTCCTCTGTAAGCAGGATTTAACTGATTTTGTAACCCATGGCTTGTTGTTGGGATATATTTTGACACGTTTACGTGGAACGATCATATTTTTACAGAAAGCCATGTATGAGCATGTGCCGTCCACCAAAGAGTCCAAATCATCCCCGCAGGACAGTGTGAAAACCTCCCAGTCCGTACAGTTAAAGCATTCCTGGAGGCAGTGCACTGAATCCTCTGTCCACACATCAATGTCTCTAGTCACCTTGCCTCTTCTGAGAGCAGTTTTATATGTGGGCAGCAAATGTATGCAGTTGTGATCTGAGGATCCTAAAGGAGGAAGGGGGAGTGATTTATAGGCCCTCTCAATGGATCCATAGCACAGGTCCAATGTCCTTTTTCACCTGGTTGGGCAGGAGACATACTGATAAAAGTTTTTAAGTGTCTTCTTTAAAGAAACATGGTTAAAATCCCCAAGAATAAAGTTTGGTGCCTCTGGGGATATTGACTGCAGCTGCTGTACCACATCAAAGACGGTGCTGGAGGTGGAGTCAGCGTCTGCTCTCGGGTGAATGTACACAGTCATTATGAAAAGTTGGGGCAACTCGCGAGGCAGATAAAAGGGGCGTAGCGATACGGACAGAAGCTCCACATCGGGTGTACAGACGTACTCTCTGACCGTGACAGATGTGCAGTACTGTTTATTAATGTATAAACATACGCCGCCCCCCTGACGTTTCCCCGTTACCTCTTTCTGCCAATCCGAGCGGAGTGGGGCTCCAAAGCCCTCAATTATTGTTTTTTATTATTTTATTACACATTCCATATGTCACCAAAGATTTATTCAATTAAAAGGTAATGATGATGTTATGATTCTTTGTTAGTTTGGCAAATGTAATTCCTGGTGAAAGCTAAATATATATATATATATATATATATATATATATATATATATATATATATATATATATATATATATATACAGTATATATATATATATATATATATTTCTGTCGTTCGTCTAGGCAGGAGGAAAGCAGCCGACCCACAACGGACCTTGCCACTGTGGAAAGTACTGAAATCCTTTGCTTTTATAGGTAAAGTGTCAAAACCAAAGTAGCACAATTTCCACTTAATATAAAAGGGACTGAACTGAGATTTATTTGATTGTGTGAATATTAAGATAAGATAAGCCTTTATTAGTCGCACAATGGGAAATTCCAGGATTGCAACAGCACAGGGATAGCAACACTCAGAGCAACAATCAAGAAGACAAGAAAAACAAGAGCAGAAAATATACATATGTACATTTAAATATATAATATATAAACACACAGTGCAGAGCATTGTAGCTAGGTGGAATAAACAGCATAACCACCTACTTAGTTATCCTACATAGTATGAATATGTACCCATACATATTGTCACCTTCCGTAGTGACCGATATTGTCCTAGTTGTATACTAGAGGGGACCATTGTGTAAGTCTATTGCATCTTTTGCATTCAATACTATTAGGTCGTCACGTTTTTTTGCTATCTCTGCGAGCAGCCCTACTTAGATTATACAGTCTGACAGCCGTAGGTAGGAAGGACCTGCGAAACCTCTCGGTTGCGCATCTAGGATGATGTAGTCTGCAGCTAAATGAGCTCCTCAGTGCATTCAGTATGTCCTGCATAGGGTGGGACTCGGACTCCAGCAGAGATGACAGTTTAGCCACCGTCCTTCTTTCTCCTATCTCCTCCACTGGGTCAAGGCGTTGCCCCAGGACAGAGCTAGCTTTCTTGATCAGTTTGTTCAGTCTCTTCCTATCGGCTGCTGTAATGCCGTTGCCCCAGCAGACCACTCCAAATGTGATGGCTGATGCCACCACCGTGTCGTAGAATGTCTTCAGCAGCGCCCCTTGTACACCAAAAGACCTGAGCCTCCTCAGTAGGAACAGCCTGTGCTGTCCCTTCTTGTAGAGTGTGTCGGTATTGTGTGACCAGTCTAGTTTATTGTTCAAATGAACACCCAGGTACTTATATATATTGTGAATGCTTTTCCTTTTCCTTTTGAGAAACAAAGAATAAGGAATAGAAGAAAAACCTTTAAATCACACCTAAAGCTGTGGCCTGTGGTTTTTTCTTTTTTCTTTGAAAGCTGAGTCTGTCTATTCTTATCAAGGCCAGACTGACACAACTCACAAATCAGTCTTTTCCCCTTTTTTTTATTACATGGTCAGGCCTCTGTTTGATAATCCATAGTCTCTGGCAAATCATATGCACAAACACATTAATTATCAATCTCTTTTGAACCTCTATGCTTTAAATCATGTAATATAGGGTATACATAAAGCCTTCAGTGATTAGGCGTTACTAAGTGACATCATGATATTGTAATATTCAATTAATTTCATCATTGTCATGCTGGTAACATTGATTAAGATGTAAACATTTATACTTAACTTGGTGTTCTTATGTGTCTCTGGTCACGTTGTCACGTCCTGTCCTTTGTCCCTGTAAAGTGCACTGTTATGCTTCTGTCAAACAATAAAAGGTCAGTAATACGTCAAAAATTGCTTTAAAAAATATGAAAATAATTTATCACGTACTCAACATTAGTTAAAACCTGAAAAGTTAGATTGAAAAAGTAAAACCCCTAAACTTTGTAAAAATACCCATATTTAGATTACTTCTCTTCCACACAGCCTGTTTTTTTTTCCCCATTCTCCTTTTTTCTAAAACAACCACACACACACACACACAAACACAGAATTGCTTCTCTCTCCTATCTCCACAAGGTCAAAGCAGCAACCTTCCAGAAAGACAAAACAACCCAAAACTGCAGCTGCTTCTAACACTCACAAAAATAAAACAACTGTGTTTCTCATTGTCCATTTTAATATTATCTGGTTCTGTTGCCATTTAATCCAGCCATCTTTAAATGTTATAGTCTAATATCAATATCTTATAGCATAGAATGAAATTATTATTATGATTTTATTTATTTCCACTTCCTCACGACAATATTGCCTCACACATCATCATGTTTTTTACTATTATTAGTTTTTTTACTATAATTAGTTTAATTATCCCCCTCATGGATCGTCACCTTATCATGGTGGTGGTGGTGGTGGTGGGGGGGGGGGTTGCGTGCCCCAGTGATCCCAGGAGCTATGTTGTCTGGGGCAATTTGCCTCTGATAGGGTCACCCAAGACAAGCTAGTCCTGGGTGAAGGGCAAGACTCAGAACGATCCAGCAGACTGTCATGATAAATTCTATATCAAGGATTCAGTGTACCCCGCCCGGTATGGGGTTACCGGGGCCCCACCCTGGAGCCAGGCATGGCCGAGGGGCTCGATGGCTAGCGTCTGGTGGCCAGGTTTCCACCCATGGGACCCGGCCGGGCTCAGCCCGAAGGAGTTAAATGGGTCCGCCCTCCAGTGGGCTCACCACCCGCAGGAGGGATCATGGGTGTCTGGTGCTATGTGGATTAGGTGGCGGTCAAAGGCAGAGACCTTGGCGGACTGATCCCAAGCTTTCTAAACTGGCTTTTGGTACGTGGAATGTCACCTCTCTGGTGGGGAAGGAGTCTGAGCTGGTGTACGAGGTTGAGAGATACCAGCTAGATATAGTCGGCCTCACCTCAACACACAGCTCCGGTTCTGGAACCAGTCTCCTGGAGAGGGGCTGGAGTTTGGCCTTTTCCGGAGTTGCCCCGGGTGAGAGGCGATGAGCACGGGTGGGTATTCTTGTATCTCCCCACCTTGCTGCCTCTATATTGGAGTTTTCCCCAGTGGATGAAAGGGTTGCTTCCCTGCGCCTTCGGGTTGGGAAACGGGTCCTGACCATCATTTGTTCTTATGCACCAAATGATGTTTCAGAGTACCCACCCTTTTTGGAGTTTGTGACTGGGGTGCTGGAGGCTGCTCCTCTTGGAGACTCCATTGTCCTACTGGTGGACTTCAATGCGCACGTGGGCATTGACAGTGAAACCTGGAGGGGGGTGATTGGGAGGAACGGCCTGCCCAATCTGAACCCGAGTTGTGTTCAGTTATTGGACTTCTGTGCTAACCACAGTTTGTCCATAATGAACACCATGTTCAAGCATAAGGGTGTCCATATGAGCACCTAGCACCAGGACACACTAGGTCGCAGGTCGATGATCGATTTTGTTATCATGTCATCAGACCTGCGACCGTATGTCTTGGACACTCAGGTAAAGAGAGGTGCAGAGCTGTCAACTGATCACCACCTGGTGGTGAGTTGGATCCGATGGCAGGCGAGGAAGCCATTCAGACCTGGTAGACCCAAACGTATAGTGAGGGTATGCTGGGAACGTCTGGCTGAGGCCCCTGTCCGGGAGGTCTTCAACTTCCACCTCCGGAAGAACTTCAACCACATTCCGAGGGAGTCTGGAGACATGGAGTCTGAATGGGCCATGTTCTCCACTTCTGTTGTTGAAGCAGCGGCTCAGAGCTGCGGCCGCAAGGTGGTCGGTGCATCTCGTGGTGGCAACCCCCGAACCAAATGGTGGACACCAGTGGTGAGGGGTGCCATTAAGCTGAAGAAGGAGTCCTATCAAGTTTAGTTTACACCCTATAATTAATTTGCTGAAATCAGTTAGAATCAGCTCTGCACACAGCTGAGCTGTCACATAAGCAGAAATCACTGTTACTGATACATGAAACCACCTCCTTGTATGGAGGGTGTGGGAAGTTATATAAAAACTGTTGGGCCCACTTTTCAAAGAGCACACTCTTGAGGAACTGCCTAAAGAGCTGTGTCCCAGCGCTGCTTGTATCCATATCTCACTTTCAGTAAATAAGAAAAAGTATCTGTCAGCCTGGCTATTTGGCTGTTGTATCAAAGAACTGAGGTTTAAGGTATTTTAGACTCAACCCGGTTACGAGGCTAAATTTTAGCTTTAGTTTTGTATACGGTGTGAGGATTTTTTCTCTACAGACTGGCGGCCTCAACATGATAAGAGGTGAGCAGAAAACCTTTTTCAATAAATTTCTGCCTGTCCCTCTGGGGACAGCCCTTTATATAGAAATTGAATATTCATGCACATGTAATTTTAATTGTGGAATGAAACTGAGATATGGTCTTGAATTCATGATTACCTCCGCCAGGCCGGAGGCCAGGAGGAGGTTATGTTTTTGCCAGCGTTTGTCTGTCTGTTTGTCTGTTGGTTAGCAAGATAACTCAAAAAGTTTTGGATGGATTTCAATGAAACTTTCAGGCCTTGTTGGAAATGGTAAAAGGAAGAACTGATTAAATTTTGGGGATGATCCGGATCACCGTCTGGATACAGGAATTTTTTAAAGGATTCTTTAACATTGTGACATACGGCCATTTTCAACATGTGTGCAGGCCCAGTGGAAGGCGCTGCTCGTCGTGTCTGACGAATACAAACTCTGCCTTCTTCAAAGTTTTAGGCACAAAAGCACGCGGAAACCAGTGGTGGGCAGGGCCCGGCAGCACGCCTGTGTTTGCGCTACGCTGCAAAAGCTGAGACGGGCAGCTGTCCGGCGCCAAATTATTTGGCAGAAATTCCCCGGGTAGCCATAGTGGCTGCGCACAAAGAAGCTCTCTGCCGGGGAAGCTTCTAAATCCTCTTTTGCCGCGGAGTGCAAACCCAATATAAAACCCACGGCAACCTGTCTACCCAATTTGCATCCGTCAGTGAACCTCAGTGCTGCTTTCAGTGATCTATGAAAACGCTTGCATAACCCATTGGCCTGTGGGTTGTACGCGGTTGTGCCATGATTTGTTTTGTTTTTTCTTTTGGATTCTTGGATGGAATATGGGTGGGCAATATAAGCTGCGGCTTCAGCCATCACCCATTTCGGATAACTTATGTTGAACTGTATAATCAGAGGAGTTATTGTCTAATTTGACGTTGTTGGATTTTATTTCCCCCTTTGTTATATTATTCACTTTCTTTTAACCTGTACTCTTAATCTATCCGAAATAAAGATTCATTCATTCATTCATTCAATTGCAACGCCCGCAGTGTGGGAGTTTGGAGATGGAGGAGATAGACACAACACCAACACTTCAGTTTATTACCTCCGCCAAGGAGGTAATGCTTTTACTACTGAACCACAAATCCTATCATTGTCAATTCAATTGCTAGTCATATGTTTTCATGGTCAAGGAATCTGAAAACGTACACACAAACACTGTATGGGGGGGACTGTGGCACTTGGCGGAGGTCTGCGCTCTCCGAGTGCTTTTCTAGTATTAGAGCTTGGATCATCGGTTTAAACCCCGCAGTGACAAGTATTTATTAAGGTCACTGAAAAGTAGAGTTACCCCGCTTGTGTTTGTTGCTTGGGTAATTGGTTTAAACCCCGCAGTGGCAAGTATTTATTTGAGGTCAGTGAAAAGTAGAGTTACCCCATTTGCATTTGTAGCTTGGGCAATCGGTTTAAACGCCGCAGTGGAAAGTATTTATTTGGGTTCACTGAAAAAGAAGTGTTGCCCCATTGAGCATTGCATAGTCGGGGTAAAAGGTTTTAACCCTGAGGTAACTGATATAGGGCTGCCAAAAAAGAAGTGTTACTCGGCTGATGCATAGCTTTACCAAAAGGTTTTTACCCCTTGGAATCATTGCTTGATTTCAAAAAGTAGAGTTGGCATCCCTCGCGTATTTCGCTCAGACCAAAAAAGGTTGTAACTCCCAGAGAAATTGCAACGAACATGTTTCTAAAAAATAGTTGGTCTTACCGCATTAGATAGGGACTTACTGTGTGTGAAATAAACGCAGTTTTAAGTAACCCGATCAGGACGATCGATTCATAGGTGATATATAATAATATAATTAAACTAATTATAGTAAAAAAAATATGGTGATGTGTGAGGAAATATTGTTGTGAGGAAGTGGAAATAAATAAAATCATAATTGTAGAGGAGCTGAAATAACGAGGCGATTTTTGTATTAAAAACAGGGTTTTTAATGAATAGCTCTTCTATCGAGTCTCATCAGGTGTAGAGCTTGGCAGAAGGCAAGAGAGTGATCTCTGCTCCGCTCGCTGGTTAAATACAAGCACACATAGAGCCACACATTGAAAAAGCTGACATTAGAGCCACACATTGAAAAAGCTGACATCCCCCCGTTATCTTAACCCCCCATAGTTCTGCTATCTCCTCTCCTTGTCTTGGGAGGTGATGGAAACTCCTCCTCTCGCCTTAAAGGGTAAAGGTGTCAAGTCCGTCTCCGCCGCCGCGTCTTGGGAGGTCCATTGACTTTAACCCGGCGGGGGAGATCCTTTGTCCTTTCCAGGTGTGAAGTTCCTTACATATGCTGTCACAAAACATTTCCACTTGTTCTAACATATGTAGATATGGGATATAAGAGTCATATATACCACAGGCCCCCCAAACACTAGGAAAGGACACAGAAAGAATCACAGTCTAAGATAATAACTATGAAATACTACGTGTTACAACTGTTGCCACAGGAGAAGTTTTCTAGCAGCCATGCTCCTAAGAAAGTTCGGTGGTAAACATAACAGCATAGTGAAATCATAAGTAGCCTTAAACTGTTGTAGCACAATTAGTGAATAATTGCGGGGTGGTTGGTATCAGTCCCTGTGCTGTCTGGGCTTTATTCTTCTCCCAAAACTGCTGTAGGTTGGCTTAGGTGTCCCGCTGGGACCTTCTCGTGGTGAATCTGCATTGTGGGAAGGAAAGAGATTATTTGTTCCCTGCCTGGGGGCTGAGACTTTTCCTCTGGGGGGTCTACCACGCCGAGGTGCTCGTGCCAACTGTGCAGGTTCGTCTCTCAGCAAGAAAGCAGGTTTGAGTCTGTCAACACTGACCACTTCCTTTCTGTCCCCATAATCAAGCACAAAGTGTTTGTCACCATTTTCCAGCACTCTGAATGGGCCATCGTAAACTGGGCGTAACGTTGGTTTAATGGCTTCATGCTTAACAAAAACGAACTCAGCGTTTTTTAAAGTTTGAGGAACAAAAACTCGTGGAAAAGAGTGATGAGCTGGACCGTGGAGGGAGTCCGGTCCACTGCTGCCTAAAAACCTTGGGACTGGAAGGTGTCCTGGTTCTGGGTTCTCTGGTAAAAATTCTCCTGGGAGTCTGATAGGCTGGGCAAAATCTAATTCTGCAGGAGAAGCGTCTAAATCCTCTTTAGGTGCTGCACGCAACCCCAATAAAACCCAGGGAAGTTTATTTACCCAATTTGTGTCCGTTAGTGAGGCCCTGAGGGCAGCCTTTAAGGACCTGTGAAAACGCTCGCATAACCCATTAGCCTGAGGGTGATAAGCGGTGGTGCGATGAATTGTTGCCCCTAAACTGTTAGACATGGCTGACCAGAGCTCTGAGATAAATTGAGGCCCTCTGTCTGACGTGATGTCTGATGGAACGCTGAAACGTGCCACCCAGTTTGCTAGAAAAACGCGAGCGACTTCCTCCGCTGTGGTTGACGCTAGAGGGACTGCCTCTGGCCAGTGCGTGGTGCGGTCTATCATTGTTAACAGGTGTGTGAAACCTTGGGAGGAAGGTAGCGGCCCAACGAGGTCGACGTGAATGTGGTCGAATCTTCTAGCAGGAATTGGAAAAGGCTCCAGAGGGGCTTTTGTGTGTCTGTGTATTTTGGCGCGTTGACAAGGAATGCAAGTTTTTGCCCATTCTTTTACGTTTTTGCGCAGGCCTGGCCACACAAACTTTTCAGCAACCATTTTGACCGAAGCGCGCACACCTGGGTGCGCGAGGGAGTGAATTGCGTCGAAAATGCGGCGGCGCCAAGCAGCTGGTACTAACAGGCGAGGTCGGCCGGTTGAAACATCGCATATTAGGGGGGGCACGCCGTCGCGCAACCCTTTTTTCTCCAGCCTTAACCCTGTTGGTCCAGACAGGAGCGCGCGCACGTCTGCATCACTGCTTTGTTCTTCCGCCATGGCTGCATAATCTATCCCATCCTGGATAGGTGCTGCGTATGTGTGTGCGTTAGTGAAGAGTTCCGCTGCTGAGGCGGTGTAATCTGTCTCCTCGTGCTCTGGCGGTGTCACAGCGCGAGAGAGACAGTCAGCTACTACGTTAAGTTTGCCTGCTACGTGTCGAATGTCTGTGGTGAACTCTGAAATCGCAGCTAGCTGTCTTTGTTGTCTGCCTGACCATGGTTCTGAAATTTTAGCCATAGCAAAAGTGAGCGGCTTATGGTCCATAAAAGCCGTGAAACTCCGCCCTTCTAACCAAAACTGGAAGTGGCGGATGGACAAATGAAGCGCCAGCAGCTCTCTGTCAAAAGTGCTGTATTTGCGTTCAGTTGGGTTTAGCGATTTGCTAAAGAATGCTAAAGGTTGCCAGACCCCACTGACAAGTTGTTCTACAACTGCCCCTATAGCCAGGTCTGAAGCATCTGTGGTTAGAGCAATGCGGGCTGAGGGATCTGGGTGGACTAACATTGTGGCGTTAGCTAGGGCGCTTTTTACTTCCGCGAAAGCGCGTTCGCGCTCGGGGGTCCATTCGACCGCGTTGGAAGCTTTCTTTTTTCTGAGCGCGTCATATAGGGGTTGCATGAGCTGAGCTGCATGGGGGAGGAAACGGTTGTAAAAATTAACCATCCCCAAAAATTCCTGTAGCGATTTAACCGTTTGGGGCCGTGGAAAACCTTCTATCGCATGAACTTTGTCTGGAAGCGGAAATGCACCTTTTGGGGAGACTCTATGTCCCAAAAAATCAATTTGTGATACACCGAATTTGCATTTGGCTGGATTGATTATTAGTCCATGCTCTTCCAGCTTCTGAAAAACAGTAGTGAGGTGCTGCTCGTGTTCTTCCTCGGATGAGCTGGCTACCAGCATGTCATCGAGGTAGACGAAGACAAAAGGAAGGTCGCGTAGGACAGCGTCCATCATCCGTTGAAAAGTTTGAGCAGCGCCTTTGAGGCCGAATGGCATTCGTAGGAATTCAAAAAGGCCGAAAGGGGTTATTACCGCTGTTTTAGGAATATCTTCAGCTCGGACTGGGACTTGGTGATAACCGCGGACTAAGTCTATTTTTGAAAAAATGCACGCACCTGCTAAATGCAGTGAAAAGTCCTGAATGTGAGGAATGGGGTAGCGGTCATGCGCTGTAGCGTTGTTTAGCCTGCAATAATCTCCGCACGGTCTCCAAGAACCGTCAGATTTCGGAACCATGTGAAGTGGTGAAGCCCAGGGGCTCTTCGAGCGTCTAACAATGCCCAATTTTTCGAGAGCTGCAAATTCATCCTTTGCTATGTTGAGCTTGGCCGCGTCTAAGCGGCGAGCTTTGGCAAAAACAGGAGGTCCTGTTGTCGGAATGAAGTGTTTAACCCCGTGTTTGGCTACAGTGGCTGAGAATTTGGGGGTTGTGAGTGCTGGAAATTGGGTGAGGAGTTGTTTAAACTTACCTCCCGCTGTGGTGACGTTGGCCTGCACAGGTGGTGGGGAAACTCGAGCTGAACATGGAATAGAAGCAAAAGATTGCATTAACCAGGCGCCTATTTACAAGATCCACTAATAACCCGTGTGCACACAGAAAATCTGCGCCTAACAAGTTAAAGCTCACCGCTGCTACAACAAATGTCCATCTGTAGCTGCGGCCGTGGATGAGGAGGTGCAGGCTCTTTTCCCCGAACGTGTCGATGTCAGAGCCGTTGGCTGCCACTGCTCCATTGCCCCGGGTGCCCATGGTTCGATCTGCGTGGGAGGGCATGACGAAACTCAGCTGAGCTCCCGTGTCGATGAGGAACTGTTTGCCTGTGTATCCATCCGTCACGTATAACAGCTTATTCTTCTCACTGAGAACCGCTGCTGTTAATGGCCCTCGGCTTTGGCGTTTCCACGACATCGTAAACTTGCAGGGGGGAACGCATTTGCGGGCTTTCTCTGCGAAGCAGTGGTGATAATAGCAGACGTCGTTCTGCTCGTTGCGCTTGGGCCGCGCCGCTGTCACCGTGGGTTGAGTCTCTCCAAGGCTCGGGGTGTCAGTTTTCAGATCTGCGGATGCCGCTGTGGGTGTCCGTTCTCTGCAGGCGTTGACGAGCCGGTAAGCCTCGTTGGCCAGTGTGCGGAAATCCTGATGATTATTGCACTTCATACTGGCGAGTGTCCCTCTCAACTGCGGTGGTAGCGTGCTGAGGAAAATGAATTGGAAAAGGAAATTATCATTATCCTCCTCCTTGAGTTGTAGCAAATCCTCCATGAGGGTCCTCGGATTGCTCCCTCTGTGGCCGTAGACCGCCAGGATCCTCTCGGCTCTTTCCTCCGCTGACGGGACATAATTCGCCACAATGGTCGCCTTGAGTGTCTCATATTTGTCCCGGGCTGGTGGTCGCCGGACCAAGCTCCGCACACACTTCGAAGTGGCGGAGTCGAGTTTGGAGACGATATGGTAAAACTTAATATCGTCTGCTGCGATGCCCGCCAGTATAAACTGGGCTTCAGCTTGCTGAAACCAAGAGGCGGGGTCTTCTCGCCAGAAGTCTGGCAGGTTGACAGCAACGGCGTTCGTGCACACCATCACTGTTGTGCCCGCCGGGTGAGAGTGCCTTGCCTCGGCACTCACGGCGGTGCTGGAGCTCGGTTGAGCTCTCTCAGTGCCCTCTGCCGTGGGGAACAGCTGTCTGCTTGTTCCCTCGTCTGCGTCGTCGCTGGCATATGCCCGAGTCACCATGGATGAGCAGCTTGAAGAACGCCTCCGGTCCATATTCTCGCGTCAAGGTCACCAGTGTAGAGGAGCTGAAATAATGAGGCGATTTTTGTATTAAAAACAGGGTTTTTAATGAATAGCTCTTCTATCGAGTCTCATCAGGTGTAGAGCTTGGCAGAAGGCAAGAGAGTGATCTCTGCTCCGCTCGCTGGTTAAATACAAGCACACATAGAGCCACACATTGAAAAAGCTGACATCCCCCCGTTATCTTAACCCCCCATAGTTCTGCTATCTCCTCTCCTTGTCTTGGGAGGTGATGGGAACTCCTCCTCTCGCCTAAAAGGGTAAAGGTGTCAAGTCCGTCTCCGCCGCCGCGTCTTGGGAGGTCCATTGACTTTAACCCGGCGGGGGAGATCCTTTGTCCTTTCCAGGTGTGAAGTTCCTTACATATGCTGTCGCAAAACATTTCCACTTGTTCTAACATATGTAGATATGGGATATAAGAGTCATATATACCACAATAATAATAATTTCATTCTATGCTATAAGATATTGATATTAGACTATCACATTTAAAGATGGCTGGATTAAAATGGCAACGAAAATGGATAATGATAAATGCAGCTCTGAATATCCATTGTATAGTCTGGGTTATGCTATGAATGAAATGGAAGAAATATTAAAGGCCACTGTGCGACGGAAAAATTAGACAAAAGAATGAAAACAGCTTAAAACATGGGTAAAATGGACAATAACACAGTTATTTTATTTTTGTGAGTGTTAGAAGCAGCTGCAGTTTTGGGTTGTTTTGTCTTTCTGGAAGGTTGCTGCTTTGACCTTGTGGAGATAGGAGAGAGAAGCTATTCTGTGTTTGTGTGTGTGGTTGTTTAAAAAAAAGGGAGAATGAAAAAAAAAAGGCTATGTGGGTGCTGATCTGTGACAGGGGAATGAAAAGAGAAGTAATCTAAATATGGGTATTTTTCTTTCAAAGGTCTTTTTATTATTATTAATTGAAGTATCAATACAATACAAAGTATCAGAAATTTTCATTTTTGTTTTAACCAAACAGTGCAAAACTAGAATTTAAAGCTAACAAATGTGAATGCTTCAAAACACAAAGACCTTTAAATAAACAATAATACAAAAAATACAAAAAAAAAGTGGGGGTGGGATAAAGGGGATATGAGCTACTCAGAAACTATAATTGTGGGTCTTTCAAAGAAATCAAGAAACGGGCGCCATAATTTATAGAATTTGTTTTCAGAGCCACAAACTGTATATCTGATTTTTTTCTAAATCCAAACAGGACATTATATCTTTTATCCACTGTAAATGTGAAGGGGGGAAGAGTCTTTCCACTTCAGTAATACAGCACGTCTAGCCAATAATAATGAAAATTTGAATACTTTTAATTTGGAATTTGGCAAGACAAGTTCTGGAGCCACACCAAAAATGGTGCATAATGGATCAGGTTTAATTTGATATTGCAGGACTTCAGACATAGTGATAAAAACAGAATGCCAAAAATTCATCAATGAAGGGCAGGACCAATACATGTGAAGCAAAGTGCCAGGAGCGCTACCACAGTTTTCGCAAGTTGGGTCTATATCCGAGTAAATACGTGTTAACTTAACCTTGGACAGGTGCACCCGGTGTACGATCTTAAATTGAATAAGAGCGTGATGAGCACACATTGATGCAGTGTGAACCTGGCCAAGAATAGAGTCCCACAGTTCATCAGTAAAAGTAAAATTAAGATCTTGTTCCCAATTCAATTTAATAGCGGTCAGAGAAGAAGATTGTAAATTTGAAATTAAATTATATAAAACTGATATTACCCCCTTAGAAGTTGGTTTAATTAATAAAAAATCATCTAGAGGATTATCAGAAGGTTTCTGAGGGAATTGTTTTGTCATGGTTTGCATATAATGTCTGACATGGAGGAAGTGGAAAAAATGTGTAGAAGTGATGTCGAATTTAGTGGAAAGTTGAGAAAAACTTGCAAATTGACCATCAAAATATAAATCCGCAAAAGATTTTAAACCTTTTCTGTGCCATATATGAAATGCACTATCAATAGTTGATGGGGTAAATAAATGATTTGCGGCAATTGGACTTCTAATGGAGAAAAACTGAAGACCGAAATTTTTCCTGAAGTGAGACCAAATTCTAAGAGACTGACGAACTACTTTATTATTACCCAGTGTAGACAAAGCAAGGGGAAGTGGTGAACCTAAAATTGCCGGTGGGGAGGTTTGATTGTCCACATGTGACTCCATAAGGATCCAAATGGGTGATTTGGGTTCCAGATAGAAATGTTTCCAATATAACATGCACCTGATATTTGCTGCCCAGTAGTAATATTGAAAGTTAGGCAGAGCCATGCCACCCACTGATTTGGGTCTTTGAAGAAAAACTTTCCTCAATCTCGGATGTTTACCATTCCAAATAAATGAGGTAATCAGAGAGTCCAAAGACTTAAAAAAGGATTTAGGAATAAAAATGGGGAGACATTGAAACAAATATAAAAACTTTGGAAGTAACATCATTTTTACAGAATTGATTCTGCCAATTAAGGACAAGGATAATGGGGACCATTTGGAAAGTATTAGCTTGCACTGGTCAAATAAGGGGAGAAAATTATTTTTAAACAAGTAATTAAGTTGTTTAGTGACACATATCCCAAGATAATTAAAATGATCAATAACAACCTTGAAAGGAAAATTTTCAAGATCCTGAACTTGAATCTTTTCATTAATCGGAAACAATTCACTCTTATTAAGATTAATTTTATAACCAGAAAACCTACAAAAAACTATCCAAAATGTTGAGTATAGCAGGTAATGAAGTAAGTGGGTTGGAGAGAAATAGTAAAAGATCGTTGGCATAGAGTGAAACCCTATGCTCGATGCCACCCCTACGAATGCCTAGAAAGTCCTGGCTCCCACAGATTGCAATAGCTAACGGCTCAATTGCCAAGGCAAAGAGCAACGGGCTCAAAGGACAGCCTTGCCTCGTAAAGTCTAAAATAGTCAGAATAGCGACAATTAGTTAACACTGAAGCTAAAGGACTAGCATAGAGAAGTTTAATCCAGGAACAGAAGGAAGGACCAAAACCGAACCTCTCCAAAGTAAAAAACAAATACTCCCACTCAACCCTATCGAATGCCTTTTCAGCATCCAAACTAATAAGACATTCAGGTATGTTGTGGTGAGGAGTATTAATAATATTAAACAAGCGCCGCAAGTTAAAAAAAGAATGGCGATTTTTAATGAAACCGGTTTGGTCCTGTGAAATTATAAAAGGAAGAATCTTTTCCAACCTTGAAGCCAACAACTTTGACAAAATTTTAACATCGGAATTTAACAAGGAAATAGGCCTGTAAGAAGCACAATCAACAGGATCCTTATCTTTTTTAAGCAACACAGTGATACAGGCCTGATAACATGAAAGAGGAAGTGTACCGGAGTCAAGCGACTCTGTAAAAACTTGACAAAGGAAAGGGGCAAGGTCGTCAGAGTATTTTTTGAAAAAATCAGCGGAAAACCCATCAGGTCCTGGAGATTTTCCTGATTGCATGGATGATATTGCCAGCTGAATTTCTTCTTTTGTGATGGGAGCTTCTAGAATTTGTCGAGATTCTGAGGAAATCGAAGGGATATCAATAGAATAAAAAAAAAAAAGCCATGTTTTTGCCATGTTCATAAAATTCACTCTTGTTCCTTATTAAACAACCTTCAATTTGTCGAGTAGAAAGTAAATTAAGTTTAGTTTGTAACGTCATACGTTCCTTGTACAGAGCAGGTGATGGAGATTGAGCATATTGTCTGTCAATGTCCAAGATTTGATCTAAAATAGCCTTCTGTTCCTGTATTATGGATCGTCTTTTAAATGCTGCCAATGAGATAAATTCCCCCCTAAGAAATGCTTTCATGGCCTCCCATATCGTTTTGTTTGGCATACCGGGAGTTTTATTTTCTTTCAAAAAAAAATTAATTTTAGAAGAAATATTCGCAACCAATTCAGCTAGCACAAAAGTGGGTTTGAGCCTGTTTATGCCAATCCTCTCTTTCCTGCCCCCCAAATCCAGCAAAAAATGCTTATCCCCTGTTTCCAGCACTCTGTATGGTCCGTCATAAGGTGGGTGCAAGGGCGGGCGGTGTGCATCATGTCTGACAAAAACAAACTCTGCATTTCTTAAAGTCTTAGGCACAAAAACACGTGGAAAACTGTGGTGCGCGGGGCCCGGTAGTGTGTTTGGGCCCATGCTACTCTGTAACCGCTGAGCTGGGGAGCACTCCGGCGCCGGATTATCTGGGAGAAATTCCCCAGGCAGCCGAAGTGGCTGTGCGAAAACTAGCTCGGCTGGGGAGGCTTCTAAATCCTCTTTAGGTGCAGAACGCAACCCCAATAAAACCCATGGTAGCTTGTCCACCCAATTTGTATCCGTAAGCGACGCTCTGAGAGCCGCCTTCAATGACCTGTGGAAACGTTCGCATAGCCCGTTAGCCTGTGGGTTGTACGCGGTCGTGCGATGGATCGTTGCCCCTAGGCTGCGGGCCATCGGTGACCAAAGCTCGGAAACAAATTGTGGTCCTTTGTCGGACGTAATGTCTGACGGGACTCCAAAACGTGCTACCCATGCTGTTAAAAACGTGCGCGCCACCTCCTCGGCTGTGGTTGACGACAGCGGAACTACTTCCGGCCAGCGCGTGGTGTGGTCAACCATGGTCAGAAGATGTGTGCACCCTTGTGAGGGCGTGAGGGGGCCTTCAAGGTCCACGTGGACATGATCAAACCTTTTAGCTGGAATATGAAATGGTTCCAAGGGAGCCCTTGTGTGTCTGTGAACTTTGGCGCGCTGGCAAGCCATGCAGGCTGTTGCCCACTCTCTAACCTGTTTACGCAGGCTCGGCCATACAAATTTTTCTCCTACCATTTTGACCGACGCGCGCACTCCCGGGTGCGCCAGAGAATGGATCGAGTCAAAAACGCGGTGGCGCCACGCGGCTGGCACCACCGGACGCGGTTGTCCAGTGGAGACATCGCAGATTGGGGGGGGCATACCATCTTGCAGTACCCTGTTCTCCAGCCTTAACCCTGTTGGTCCAGACTGGAGTGCACACACATCCGCGTCGCTAACCTGCTCCGCGGCCATGGCTGCATAATCTATACCTATGCGGACTGGGGCCGCGCGCACTTCCGCGTCGCTACCCTGGTCCGCGGCTGTGGCTGCAGAGTCTGCCCCCACAGGGTCTGGAGCCGCCACAGCACGTGAGAGGCAGTCTGCCACTACATTATATTTACCCGCCACGTGCTGGATATCGATAGTAAACTCCGATATAGCGGCCAGCTGTCTCTGCTGCCGGCCCGACCAAGGTTCTGAAATCTTGGCCATCGCGAAAGTCAGCGGTTTGTGGTCCACAAACGCGGTGAAACGGTGTCCTTCCAGCCAGAACTGGAAGTGGCGGATGGCCAAGTGTAGAGCTAACAACTCCCTGTCGAACGCGCTGTATTTTCGCTCACTATCGCGCAAGGTCTTGCTGAAAAACGCGAGCAGTTGCCAGGCTCCAGCCACATACTGTTCAACGACCGCTCTTATGGCCACTTCTGATGCGTCAGTAGAGAGCGCCATGCGGGCCGTTGGGACTGGGTGTGCCAACAACGCAGCGTTTGCCAGGGCTGATTTGACTTGAGAGAATGTGCGCTCCCACTCGGGAGACCATTCGATTTTATTTGTGGGTTTTTGCTTTTTTAGTGCAGCATACAATGGTTGCATGAGCTGCGCTGCGCGGGGGAGGAAACGGTTATAAAAATTCACCATTCCCAAAAACTCCTGTAACGCTTTGACCGTTTGTGGTTGTGGAAAATTTGTTATTGCGCACACTTTATCGGGCAGAGGGACCGCTCCTTCTGGCGAGACGCGATGCCCCAAAAAATCAATCTGCGCCACCCTGAACTGACACTTCGCTGGGTTGATTATTAACCCGTGCTCTGCCAACCTCCGAAAAACTGCTGTGAGGTGGCTTTCGTGTTCATCTTCGGACGGGCTGGCTACCAATATGTCGTCCAGGTAGACGAACACGAAAGGGAGATCGCGCAGGACCGCGTCCATCATGCGTTGGAACGTCTGCGCCGCGCCCTTAAGCCCAAACGGCATGCGTAAAAACTCAAAAAGCCCCAAAGGAGTTATGACCGCTGTTTTGGGTATGACCTCAGCACGCACTGGAACCTGGTGGTAACCGCGTACCAAGTCTATTTTAGAAAAAAATGCGCGCCCCCGCCAAATGAACCGAAAAATCTTGGATGTGCGGGCTCGGGTAGCGGTCGTGCGCTGTAGCGTTATTCAACCTGCGGAAATCACGGCAAGGTCGCCACGAGCCATCAGCTTTTGGGACCATGTGAAGCGGTGAGGCCCAAGGGCTCTTCGAACGCCTGATGATGCCCAGTCTTTCCAGGTTGGCGAACTCCTCGCGCGCTATGGTTAGTTTAGCTGAGTCCAAGCGCCGAGCTTTTGCAAAGACGGGTGGGTCGGTGGTAGTAGTGAAATGTTCCACCCCATGTTTAGCCACTGTCGCCAAAAACGTTGGGACTGTGAGCGCTGGGAACTTAGTTAGGAGTGTGTGGAACTTACCACCTGCAGCTGTGACGTTGGCTTGTGCAGTTGGTGGGGCCACTCGAGCTGTACAGGGAATAGAATGAAAAGAGAGTGCATTAACCAGGCGTCTGTTAGCAAGATCAACCAACAAACCATGTGAGCACAAAAAATCAGCCCCTAACATGTTGAAATTGACTGCCGCTATGACAAAAGTCCACTCGAATGAACGGCACTGCAAAGACAGAAGCAGAGTCCTCTCACTGAAGGTCTTAATCACTGAGCCGTTCGCCGCTGACACCCGGGGACCACTGGAAGGCGCCAGCCAGTCCGCGTAGGAAGGCGTGATGAAGCTCAGCTGGGAGCCTGTGTCCACGAAGAAATGCCTCCCCGAGCGTGCATCCTTCAGGTAGAGCAGCTTGTTCTCCTCCCCGAGGGCCGCAGCTGCTACCGACCCCCGGTCTTGGCGTTTCCCGAGCGCTTGAAGTGGCACGGCGGAATGCACTTGTGCGCCCTCTCTGCAAAGCGGCGATGATAGTAGCAAAGGACGTCGTCCGCTCCATGTCGCCTGGTCCTTGCTGCTGCCGTCGTCGGTGAGTCTGGTGCTGCAGCCTCTGGCCCCATGCCGTCTCCGGACGTTGCGCCTAGCTCTGCTGCCGCGGCCGAAGCCGCGCTCCGTTTGTGGGCGTCGACGAGTCGTTGCGCCTCCTGGCCCAGCTCGTGGTAGTCTCGTCGGGCCAACAGAGGTGAACCGGCCAAGGTCACTCTCACCGCTGACGGTAGGGTCCTGAGGAAGAGGTGGGTGAAGATTAAGCTGTCATCGTCTGAGTCTCTCAACCTCAACATCTTCCCCATCAAGTCTGCGGGTCTGTCGTTCTCAAACTCCGTCAACGCCAGGAGCCCCTCTGCTCGCTGCTGCACCGAGGGGGTGAAGTGGCTGATAAGTGCAGCCCTCAATGTGCTGTACTTGTCGCTGTCCGGTGGGTGGTTGACCAGGCTCTCCACCCTCTGGACTGTGTGGTTGTCCAGCTTCGCAACGACATGGTAGAACTTTGTGTCATCTCTCGAGATCCTCCGGAGGTTGAACTGCGCCTTGACCACGTTAAACCAGGAGCGCGGACTGTTCTGCCAGAAGTCCGGCAGCTGGAAGGTGGCGGCATTCGTCAGGCTGGCTTCTGACGAGTCCGGCTCGGGAGAATTACTTCTGCTCATGATATGTCGTAAGGTCACCAGTGTGAAGATGTGTGGAAAGGACGAGGCTGAGTTTATTCCTCAGGTTCAGCTTTATTCACAATCACATTCTCCAACATTCAAAAGCAGAAAAAGAGGAGGAATATTTCCACATCTGTTCTTCTTATACCCAGGACATCAAACATACAGTCACATGGTACTTAATCAAACATACACTCACATGGTACTTAATCCCAGTCACAATGTAACTTCCTCCGATCTTAACATCATCCACCCCCTAGTCTCCGGTGGTCAAGAAATCCCTCAAGGCCATCTCCCTGAAACAAAAGGCCAGATCTCACACCTCCTTGTTACCCCTAGGAGGCTCAGTCCCTTTGTTCCCCTGAGACGTGAAGCAAACAATAAGCATACAGCAATATATCTGTGGAGCATGTGAAACCAACATATGTGCCCCACAGTATAAGTATGGTGTCCGTGAGAGAAAAAAGAATAGTCCCTGCCGTTAGGATGTAAAAAATGCCAAGGGTCTGTAAGGCTATATTCCTCAAGAAAAGACTTAACATAAGTTGCAGATTTATTAAGACTAGCAGGTTTTGAGGATGAGCGGTCTAAGATCGGATCCATATACAAATTAAAGTCACCCCCAAGAATTAGAGAATGAGTATTTAAATCTAGAAGTTGCGAAAAAAGTGTACATCATCAAAATTCGGCGCATACAGATTAACCAAGGTGACATGTTTATTGCCAAGTTTACCTGATACTATTACAAATCGTCCATTTTTATCTAATACAACATTAGAGGGAATAAATGGGATATTTCGATCAAAAAGAATAGCAGCGCCCCTGGCCTTAGCTTTAAAATTTGAATGAAAAAATTGTCCTGACCAACATTTTGACAAACGCAAGTGGTCGGAATCCTGCAAATGGGTTTTCTGCAAAAACAGTACCCCAGGCTTAAATTGCTTCAGACGTGACATGACTCTCTTTCGTTTAATTGGATGGTTCAAACCCTTCACATTCCAGCTTACCAAAGTAAGATTAATATTCATTCAAAGAGTAAAATTTATATATTGTGTTGTGTAGCCCAAAAAACAATAGGGTGAGGTATGGGTAAAAAAAAGGGGGGAGGGGGTAAGGGGGTGTAAATAAATCCATAACAAAAAAAAAATAAAAAATTCAACAACCAAACCTAAAACAACACTCCAGCTGGTTGCAAAAAACAGCAACCGCTCCATCTCCTGCTCTATTCTCATCCTAACAAAATACTCCCATACAACTGGCTTCAATCCTGCATAGTATGAACATTTTACCCTAAAAAAATTTTTTTTTTAAAAAAATTAAGTAAACAACAACGTATAGGGAGCAAATTTTACCTTGTTTTGAACATCTAAAAATGCATCAATGTCCAGTCAGTGCAGCTTTAATGAAGTAGTAATCAAGTAGTCCAGTGTGGTAGTTGGTCAACCCAGGAATGTCCAGTTCAAGGCGAAAATCGCTGGTTTCTCTCCATGGTTTGCATGAAGCGGGTGGCCTCCGAGATGGACGCCAGCCACTGTTTTTTGCTGTCTGGAAGAGTTATCCAGAGCCTGGTGGGGAAGAGAAGAGAAGGACGAAAACCTCTCTTGTACAACTCGGACATAACCTCCTTATATTCAGCTCGTTGCTTCTGAACGTCGGCGTTATAATCCTCGTAGAACTGGAGTTTATGCCCACGATATTCCAAAGTCCCACGGTGTCTCCGCGCTTCTCTCATCACCAAGTCTTTGGTCCGAAACCGGTGGAAACAAATAATGACAGCGCGCGGCTTCCCGTTCGGACCCGGCTTGAGCGTGAGGCTGCGGTGGGCTCTGGGGGAGATGGCAAAGTTTGTGTGCCAAAGACATCCACCAACAGCCGAGAAAAAAATTCAGATGGCCGTGGACCCACATCAAAGGACTCCGGCAGACCCACCAAACGAATATTCAGCCTCCTGCTTCTTCCCTCCAGGTCAGAAAGTTTGTTTTTCAAAAGCTTGTTCTCCTCCTGCATTGACTCACACGTAACTTCAAGCGCCGCTAGGCGCTGGCTGACGTCCTCCGCGTTGCTTTCAAGGTCGCCAATGCGTTGCTCCTGGTTCGCCACATCTGCTTGAATCTTGTCCAGCTTACCATTAATAAGTTCAAATAAAGCTTTAAAGTCAGCAGCTATGGACATTCTGTGTTGCTCAAGCAAGGCAACAAGTTCAGGGTTAAGGCTTATATTAGCATCTTCAGCTAAGCTGGTGTTAGCATTCTTCACTGCTGCCTGCTTTTCAGTCTGCTTTCTTGTTTTGGACATATTTCTCAACTCAAAACAGATTCCGCACGTATTAAATGTCCAAAACGTTGACAGCTTACAGCAAACTAGGGTTTAAAAAGTAAGAAAAAAAAATATAACAGGAGCCAGCAACGCACGCACCTACTCCATTGCCAGCACACCTGATGCCCAAATGAGTGAGTTTTAACTTAAATATGGGTATTTTTTACAAAGTTTTGGGGTTTTACTTTTTCAATCTAACTTTCCGGGTTTTAACTAATGTTGAGTACGTGATAAATTATTTTCATATTTTTTAAAAGCAATTTTTGACATATTACTGATTTTTTTTTCCTTTGACTGAATCATAACAATGTACTTTTCAGGAAAAAGGACAGGACGTGGCAACGTGACCACAGGCAAATGAGAACACCAAGTTAAGTATAAATGTTTACATCTTAATCAATGTTACCAGCATGACAATGATGAAATTAATTGAATATTACAATATCATGATGTCACTTAGTATTGCCTAATCACTGAAGGCTTTATGTATACCCTATATTACATGATTTAAAGCATAGAGGTTCAAAAGAGATTGATAATTAATGTGTTTGTGCATATGATTTGCCAGAGACTATGGATTATCAAACAGAGGCCTGATCATGTAAATAAAAAAAAGGGGAAAGCACGAGAGCATAGCAAGATGATGATGAAGTTTTTATTATTGGGAGATGGTAGATTTATGAACAGAAAAGACAGAAATATCACAAGAATTCTGATAAAATGGAGAAAGGGAATTTAATCTTAATGGCAACTGAGACTGATTAGTGGGTTGTGTCATTCTGACCTAGATAAGAATAGAGAGAATCAGCCTTAAAAGAAAAAAAGCACACAGGCTGTGGATCTGTGTCATAAATTCCTGAAAACAGAGATTAGGTTTATATTTACAGTTATTAATTCTAAAATACAACACTGGTCTAAGCCTTTTAATATAGGATATTTTTTTGTTGGAATATAATCTTAAACTGATTACCCATGTCAGTTGGTAAAACCTTAATTGATTGCCAAATTAACAAGGAATCATGACATCATCATTACCTTTTAATTTAATACATTTTTGGTGATATATGCAATATGTAATAAAATAATAAAAAACAATAATTGACATTCATTGACTGGAAGGGGCGACATGGACATTGACTAACCACAGGAGAAAGGACCCCTAAATTGACAAGCATTTTTTGAAGCTAAGTATGACTTTGCATGGCATTGTAAATGACATAAAGCATAACGATTTAAATGACTGACTTTACAAATGTAATGTTTATATGATTTTGCACTGCAGGATAAATTTGATGTTACTCACCACATAATGGTGTGACAACATCCTATTTCAGAAATGTGACAGTAATAAGGAATGTGTTTTCCTGATGCTCAGCCGTGGCCAAGCTAGGCCTCGGGACCACATTCCACCCCATAATTTACCAAGGAATGTATAAAATGAGGCATTCCTTGTGCAAAATTAAACCATATTCTAATTAGGCAAAATGTCCACCTTTCCATTGACTGAAAGAGTGTGATGCAATTTTTATTCATTTATACAAATTCAACCTATCTGTGTTCAATTGGACAAACTGTGTTACGACCCGAGCGCTGGGTTCTGTTTGTGCTCGGGCTAAGCTCTACTCGCTGCCGGCCTTGACAGCTGTGGGCTGTATTCTGGCCTCACCGGGCTCTTATTGTGAAGGTGCTCGGTGGGGCTTCCGCCTGTCAAGGCTGGTCAGCTGTGTGTCATTACTGCTCGTTAGTGTTCGCCTTCATAAAGTGGGCACTGGCAACAGTAAAGTTGTCTACGTACTGTCAACTATCCTTGTCAGAGCGTTGTGTGACCTTCATGTCAGGTTCGTGCTTTTCATGTCACAGTTTAGCTCGTAGTGGCTGGGGTTAGCCCTGCGAGCCCATGTATTGATTTATGTGTGTTTTTGCCGAGAGCGGCTCACAGTCTTGTCCTGTCTAGTTTTGTTAATAAACCATCATCGCAAAACTCACTGGTGGACTCTTGGCGTCTTATGGTGATCCGCGAGGGTCACCGCATGATAGTATACTCCTGCCAGGACGTCTAAACGGAGACGCCACACCGAGACGCCTTTTCACCGTGAGTTTTTGCCTTAATTAGACTGTTGTTCTTCCCTGTCTGGGTGTCTATTGTTGGGAGAATGCCGTCATCCAGGGGCCGTGGTCGGCGCCTGGGCAGAGAGCTAGCGGAGGCTCTGGAGTATGTGGACGGTACTCTATTCACCACTACGCTGTACGACACTCCCAGCGACATACGCTGGCACCTGGACTGCGCTGAGGATCTCCTGGACAATCTTCCCCTTGATTACGACGATCACCCGGAGGTGATTATGAGGAGAGAAGAACTCGCTGCACAGCGCGAGATACTCCGTGGGCTGGAGGGCAATCTCGGCAGGAAGCCGAAGAGGAGGCATCCCCGCTCCTCATGTCCGGATCCCGTTCCTGCCTCTACTCCGGTCCAGGAGTTCGCTCTGCCCAGGGGTGATTCCCACCAGAGAACGTCGTCATTCGGGAATCCCCCAGAGAAGCTTCAGCTCGCAGCTGCTTCCATCTGGGACCGAGGGGTGGCTGCTCGTTCCGCAACTCACCCCTCACTGATTATCAAACATGTGACGGCGGCAGTCAGACTGGTGGAGAGGAATCCTAGATTAAGTGACTTCCCGGAGTTTGCCGACCTCCTCGCCTCGGTCGCAGCACAGGAGCGGCGATTCCCGGACCTTACCTTCGCCTCGCCCTCTGCCAGAAACCGCCGTCACCACCACAATCGACCTCAGCAGAATCCCCAGCTGGACTCGCTGCCGGCAAAGCCCGTCAGCGAACTTCGGAGAGCGGCTCGACCTCGTCCTTCCAGGGGGCCCTCTGTCGCCATCCAGCGGGGAGAAGGAGGAACAACGTCCCCTACAGCAGGAACCATCTCTTCCCTGGGAGAAAGGCAAGTGCATGATAATTCATTACATCTTAATTATAATCTGTCTTGTCTGACTCCTGGGGGCGGAGTTCGGGGTTCGCAGCCCCCCGAGCTCCTTCCACCTGCTGTAGCGAAAATAACTAAACCTGCTGCCTCTGTGTCCTCCCCGTGGAGCGGTCTGCGACTCCAGGCCAATGTCGTCGGATGAAGAGGGGGCCTGCAGTGCTGGAAAGCCTGGATCTGGCCCTGCAGCCACGTCGTGGACGGAGGAGAAGAGTAGACTGCGGCCCGGAGCCTCAGCCGACGATGAAGCGTCCCCGGGTCTCCTCGCCAGAGCGGCCCGAGCCAGTGGGTCGAGGGTCCCCTGCCCCCACGCCATATGGGTCATCGGCGTGGACAGCAGCGCGGGAGGAACCTCAGGCTGCAGATGACATCCTGCCAGCTGCGGAGCCCGACGCAGCTGAGTTTGAGCCTGCTGACGAGAGTTGCCGCCCTGAACCTGGATCGTTGGAGTCCTGGGTGGCAACAGAACCCGAGTGCAGGCAAGTGCTCCCTTTTGTGTCTCTGTCCCCTGTGTTGGAGCATTTTTGCCTGCCTCTCGGGGAGGCGAGTGAGAAGCAGCCGTCTGCTGCGCCTGCGCTCGTCTCGCTGGGTTATGTTGCTACCAGTGATTCTGATCCCGGTTTTCCTGTTAGTGAGCTTTATTGCAGTGTCACCGGCATGGAACCAGTCGGGGTCTGACGTGGGTGCGTCAGAGGCCCAATCGGGGTCCAACGTGGGTGCGGTTCTGGTCCATTCGGGGCACGACGTGGGTGCGGCTGGGACCCAATCGGGGTCCAGCGGAGGTGCAGCGCCAGCGTGGTCCGTGGACGGGGGAGGAGCTGCAGACCTTTCACCGCCGAAAGGATTACAGGCTCATCCTGGCCATCTGTCCCCTCTACTGAGTCATCACCCCTGTGCATCATCGCCGGGGGCCGTGGGGGCTCCTGTTCGCTCGTCCCGGTTCTCCCGAGTTTTGTCCTCGTCAGGGAGGCCGCCGCGGGCTGTTTTTCCCCAGGACTGGTGGCTGAGGGACACGGGTCGGCCGCCTGAGGAACTGTTTCGCTGGTTTGGCGCCTCGGGTCAGCCACCCAACGTGTTGTGTGTGTTTTCGGGCGATCTGGTTTGACCACCAGAGGAGCAGATGTGCTGGGCGTTGGACTCTGGTGAGCCACCTGGCCATGCTCCAGATCCTAAGACCACCCGCCGGCTGTTGGACGCAGAGAGACCACCTGAACTGTTCCCGTGGTGCTTGGTCTCTGCCGGTCAGCATAAACTGCCGGGGGGTAGTGGTTTTTCTGGGTTAATCCGTCAGTGATTGTTCAGTCTTTTTTTTTTTTTCTCGTCCTTGCTGTCCTGTGTATTTTGTGCTTGGTTATGTCTTGCAGTTGCCTTAGCATGTGTTTTGTTCTACTGTTGCCTTGTTTTTCTTTGTGTATTTTGTCTGATTTTGAATATCTGGTATTTTGTCATAGTCTGCTGTTTAGTATTTCTGATCCAGTAGTTCTGTTTTTTGTTTTCTCCATGCGCATTTTTTGATTTATTCTGAGTAGTTAGTCTTGTCATTGTCCTGTATGTAGTTGTTCTTGTCGCGGTTTTGTTTCTGGGTTTGGTCCCTCTCCCTCCCCACCTACCACCAGCCACCCACCCTGGGGGGTGGGGGGGGCAGGGTGGTCCTTGAGGCGTTCTGAGCCCACCCCCGGAGGGAGGGTACTGTTACGACCCGAGCGCTGGGTTCTGTTCACGCTTGGGCTAAGCTCTACTCGCTGCCATCCTTGACAGCTGTGGGCTGTATTCTGGCCTCACCGGGCTCTTATTGTGAAGGTGCTCGGTGGGGCTTCTGCCTGTCAAGGCTGGTCAGCTGTGTGTCATTACTGTTCGTTAGTGTTCGCCTTCATAAAGTGGGCACTGGCGACAGTAAAGTTGCTGGAGTATTGTCAACACTTTGTCAACCCCTTGTCAAGCCTTGTCAGAGCGTTGTGTGACCTTCATGTCAGGTTTGTGCTTTTCATGTCACAGTTTAGCTCTTAGTGGCTGGGGTTAGCCCTGCGAGCCCATGTATTGATTTATGTGTGTTTTTGCCGAGAGTGGCTCACAGTCTTGTTCTGTCTCGTTTTGATAATAAACCATCATCGCAAAACTCACTGGTGGACTCTTGGCGTCTTATGGTTATCCGCGAGGGTCACCACATGACAAGCTGTCCTTATTTATCAATGCTAAAACATTTCAAATATGCACAGATAGCTATTGTGTTTTTCTTAAATGGAATTTGTAAATCAGTTCAAGAGGTGTCACAAAAGAAGCCAAGATTATTGAAATCTCATTTTGAAGGAGCTGTACTACCCACAAATTTTCATCTAAATTAAAAGAGGTAACACACTTTCTTTCAGTAAAAGATACTACCCATCAAGCAAATACCCTGAAACTTTGCTGCATGTGCGTCTCCATGCATCAAACAGAGAGTATCAAAGATATTAATTAGCAAAAATAATTAGCAATTCTCAGGAAAATAGATAAGACATAAAAATTACGAATAGATAATCAATAATGAAGAGAAAAATATAAATGAAATCGCTTGGTAATGAAATCACAACATTCAATAGGAAAAGTTAAAAGTTACATAAATAAATTTCCAGATATTTAAGGAAATATCTGTAGATTATTGTAAAGGAAATATCATGTCTATAAAGAACAAGGTAAATTGATAAGGAAGAAAACCATGCAAATTTATGAGAAAAGTTCCAAATGTTTAAGGAAAGTCCAATTTGTGCTGAATTTATGTTTACTGTGAGACTTGATTTAGAATCTACTACAAAGACAATACAGATTTTTACATTTATTAAAATTGCTTTACAAAAAATTAAGTGGGTACTGTTACAAGTCCCACTGTATCAAGTGCACAGTGCCTCCAGGAACTGATTTATTATCCTTGTAATTCTAAAATTCTAATCAGATGCAAAAAGATGCAAAAAGACATATGATAACATAAACATCCATCCATCCATCCAGCTTCTACTGCTTTTCTGGAGGTCCGGGTGGCGGAGGCAGCAGTTCAAGCAGAGAAGCCCAGACTTCCCTCTCCCCAGCCACCTGCTCCAGCTCTTCAGAGGGGATACCAAGGCGTTCCCAGACCAGCTGGGAGACATAGTCTCTCCACCAAGTCCTGGGTCTGCCCCGGGGTCTCCTCCCAGTGGGACGTGCCTGAAACCCCTCAAGTGGGAGGCGTCCAGAAGGCATCCTAATCAGATGCCCATACCACCTCAACTGACTCCTTTCAATGTGGAGGAGCAGCAGTTCTACTATGAGCCTCTCCCGGATGACTGAGCTCCTCACCCTATCTCTGAGGGTGAGTCCAGCAATCCTACGGAGAAAGCTAATTTCAGCCGCTTGTATCCACGATCTCGTTCTTTCGGTCATTACCCAAAGCTCGTGACCATAAGTGAGAGTAGGAACGTAGATTGACTGGTAAATCGACAGCTTTGCCTTAGAACTCAGCTCCCTCTTCACCACAAAAGACCGGTACAACGTCTGCATCACTGCAGATGCTGCTCCAATCCGTCTGTCGATCTCTCGCTCCATTTTCCCCACACTCGTGAACAAGACCCCAAGATACTTAAACTCCTCCACTTGGGGCAGGAGCCTGTCCCCAACCCGGAGAGGACAATTCACCTTTTTCCGGCTGAGGACCATGGACTCGGACTTGGAGGTGCTGATTCTCATCCCAGCCGCTTCACACTCAGCGGCAAACCGTCCCAGCAAGAGCTGTAGGTCATTGCTGGATGAAGCCAACAGGACAACATCATCTGCAAACAACAGAGATGAGATCCTGTGGTCACCAAGTATGACACCCTCCATTCCCTGGCTGTGCCTAGAAATCCTGTCCATAAAAATTATGAACAGGATCGGTAACAAAGGGCAGCCCTGGCGGAGTCCAACTCTCACTGGGAATGACTCCAACCGAGTGTTGGCAATACGAACCAAACTCTCACAACGGTCATACAGAGACCGAATAGCTCGTAACAACAAGCCCGATACCCCATACTCCCGAAGCACCCCCCACAAAAATCCACGAGGGACGCGGTCAAATGCCTTCTCCAAGTCCACAAAACACATGTAAACTGGTTGGGCAAACTCCCACGAACCCTCAAGAATTCTCGAGAGGGTAAAGAGCTGGTCCGATGTGCCACGGCCAGGACGAAAACCACATTACTCATCCTGAATCCGAGGTTCGACCAATGGCCCGACTCTCCTCTCCAGTACCTTGGCATAGACCTTCCCAGGGAGGCTGAGGAGTGTGATCCCTCTAAAGTTGGAGCACACCCTCTGGTCCCCTTTTTTGAAGAGAGGAACCACCACCCCGGTTTGCCATGCCAAAGGCACTGCCCCCGACCTCCACGCAATGTTGCAGAGGCATGTCAACCATGACAACCCAACAACATCCAGGGCCTTGAGGTACTCAGGGCGAATCTCGTCCACCCCCGGGGCCCGGCCACCAAGGAGATTTTTTACCACCTTGGCGACCTCAGCCCCTGTGATAGGCAAGTCATCCCCCTCGTCCCCAAACCCTGCTTCCTCTGTGGAAGGCGTATCAGTGGGATTGAGGAGATCCTCGAAGTATTCCTTCCACCGCCCGATGATATCCCCAGTTGAAGTCAACAGTGTCCCATCCGCACCATACACAATGTGGATGGGGAGCTGCTTTCCTTTCCTGAGCCACCGAACAGTTTACCAGAATCTCTTTGAAGCCGACCGAAAGTCTTGTTCCATGGCCTCACCGAACTCCTCCCATACCCGGGTTTTTGCTTCAGCAACCACCCGAGCTGCACTCCGCTTGGCCTGCCGGTACACCTCAGCTGCTTCAGGAGTCCCACGAGCCAACCAAGCTTGATAGGACTCCTTCTTCAGCTTAATGGCCCCCCTCACCACTGGTGTCCACCACTTGGTTCGGGGGTTGCAACCATGAGATGCACCGACCACCTTGCGGCCGCAGCTCTGGGCCGCTGCTTCAACAACAGAGGTGGAGAACATGGCCCATTCAGACTCCATGTCTCCAGACTCCCTCGGAATGTGGTTGAAGTTCTTCCAGAGGTGGGAGTTGAAGACCTCCCGGACAGGGGCCTCAGCCAGACGCTCCCAGCACACCCTCACTATACGTTTGGGTGTACCAGGTCTGGTACAGGCTTCCTCCCCTGCCATCGGATCCAACTCACCACCAGGTGGTGATAACATAAACATATACTTCATAAAATGTTTGAAATTTAAATATATCTATTATAATAATGATTAGAGAAAGGGATGAATTAGATAAATTTAAACATTAATAAATTAATAAATAAATTAAGGATAAATTAATTTTTGTTCCAAGGTTGTCATAACCAGGAGCGGCACCGGGGTTAAGCTCCCAGTGCTCATAAAATGCTCCTTATGGCGTGCGTCTTGAAAAGCCTCTGCCAACTAAGTCCAACTCCTAGCCTGCCCATGTGCCCATGTCTCTAAGCCCGGTGGAACTGCTTTTACTAATAGGAGAAGGGGTGAGGGCGGATCTCTGGCGCCTTAAAACCAGATGCTTCCGGTAGATGGTGGCTCATCAACCTGGGAAGGTAGCCCATCTAGGGGAAGGTAAACCCTGATTTCAAACCTCCGCTGCCTTGCGGAACACCCGGTCATGGGAAAGGCTTCAGGAGTCAACCCTGAGGAAAAATCCGGAGTCGGAGCCCCTAAGGCAGTTCTCTGTGGTTCTCAACATCGTTCTGGCAGCTCCTGCGATGGCGCTGGTGCCAACCTGTAGCAGCCCTGCTGTTTCTTTGGATTCATCAGTGACGTGGAGAGGGGGGACATGCTGCATGGGCAACATCTTGTCCTCCATATCTTCCTGCCCAGGCTTGAATCCTACCAACGCCCAACACTGGAAGGTAGAACACCGGATCACTGGAGAGGACACTCCAGCTTCGCCTTTGGCATAGACAAAACACGGGGAATGTCAGTCACCGGTTATAAGACACCACTCAATTGGCGTAGAGCGTGGCGCCAGGGGTTGTTCCCGATGGTGGGAGGGATCATCGGATCTCACTGGACAGCTACCGCCCACCTCAAGCTGGGCAGCCCCCAGCCAATAAGGTGTTGTCCCGCCACAGCTTGCTTTCCTCATTGGGTGCATGGGGATGAGGAGAAGTCCGAACAGCAGGCTGAGAACCTTCGCACCAGGCAAGACGAAAAAACAAAAGAGACCAACTCTAAAACTGGGAACTTGGAACGTCTGCACTATGATGACAGGTCACTGCTAACCTCAAGGACATCAGCGACACCAGGAAGACTGCCATCATCAATAATGAGCTGAAGAGACTAGGAGTGGATATCGCCACTTTCCAGGAAACACGGTTGGCTGACGCAGGCACACTGAGAGAGAAGGACTACACGTTCTACTGGCAGGGAAAGGGCAGTGACGAACACAGGGAACACGGAGTGGGCTTCGCAGTGAAGAACACCTTGCTGAAGATGGTGGAACCGGGCAACAATGGCTCTGCACGACTCCTCACCCTCCGCCTCAACATCACTCAAGGCCCAGTCACCCTCGTCAGTGTGTATGCCCCATCACTGACAGCCACACCAGAGGCAAAAGACGAGTTCTATGAGAATCTCGCAACAACTGTCAGGATCATCCCCAACTCTGAACAACTCATTCTCCTTGGAGACTTCAATGCCAGAGTGGGTGCTGACCACGACTCCTGGACCTCCTGTCTTGGACCATTTGGCGTGGGCAGAATGAACGACAACAGACAGCGGCTGCTTGAGTTCTGCACATATCACGATCTGTGCATCACAAACTCATTCTTCAAGACCAAGCCCCAACACAAGGTTTCCTGGCGACATCCGCGCTCAAAGCACTGGCAACAGCTGGACTTGATCCTGACCAGGCACACATCACTGAAGAACGTGCTAATCATCCGTTCGTTCCAGAGTGCAGGTTGTGAAACAGACCATTCATTGGTGTGTTGCAAGGTCAAGCTGCAGCTGAAGAAATTCCATCGTGCTAGACAGCCTGGAAAGGCACGGATTGATACCAGCAAGATGGCTTAATCAGAACTTGTTGAGCAGTTTGCCTCCACCTTTGAGAAGGAACTTGGTGTACCACAAGAAGGAGAATCTGCAAAGCAGAAGTGGGAAGAGCTGTGAAACACCATCCACCGCACAGCCTTGGCTACCTTTGGGAGGAAGACCTCGAAGTCACAGGACTGGTTTGATGCCAAGTTGACCAAGATGACCCCCGTCATTGAAGCCAAGCGCTCAGCTCTTGCTGAGTACAAGAAGTACCCAAACGAGAAGAATCTCCAGACTCTCAGGGCTGCGAGAAGCAAAGTTCAGCAGACTGCTTGGCGCTGTGTCAACGAGTACTGGACTCAGCTCAGCCAAGACATTCAAACCGCTGCCATAACAGGGAACATCCGTGGTATGTACGATGGCATCAAGAAAGCACTTGGTCCGGCTCAGAGCAAGATGGCCCCCCTCAAATCCTCCACTGGGGAGATGATCACAGAAAAGAACAAGCAGATGGAGAGATGGGTGGAACACTACTCCGACCTCTACTCCAGACAGAACACCGTGACACCGTCAGCCCTTGATGCCATCGACTGCCTACCATCCATGGACGAACTTGACGCCGAGCCAACCATCGACGAACTCAGCAAGGCCATTGATAGCTTGGTCGCTGGCAAGGCACCCGGCAACGACGGCATACCCCCCGACCTGATCAAGCACTGCAAGACCGCCCTACTGCTGCCATTGCATGATGTCCTCTGCCAATGCTGGAAGGAAGGTACCGTACCACAGGACATGAGGGACGCCAAGATCATCACCCTCTACAAAAGCAAAGGGGAGAGAAGCAACTGCAACAACTACAGGGGCATCTCCCTCCTCAGCGTTGTTGGCAAAGTCTACGCACGAGTTGTTCTCGTTCGTCTACAGAAGCTTGCTGAACGTGTCTACCCCGAGTCTCAGTGTGGCTTCCGCGCTGAGCGATCGATGGTAGACATGATATTCTCCATCCGCCAACTCCAGGAGAAATGCAGAGAACAGAACATGCCCCTGTACGTCGCCTTCATTGACCTCAGCAAAGCGTTCGATCTGGTCAGCAGGGAGGGCCTTTTCAAGATCCTGCCAAAGATAGGATGCCCACCAAAGTTGCAAAGCCTCATCGAATCGTTTCACACCAACATGCAGGCGATAGTGCAGCATGACGGCAATGTCTCAGAGCCATTCAACATACGCAGCGGAGTGAAACAGGGCTGTGTACTTGCGCCAACCCTCTTTGGGATTTTCTTTGCTATGCTCCTGAGGCATGCCTTCAGCACAACAACAGAGGGAATCTACCTGCACACAAGATCTGACGGCAGGCTTTTCAACCTCGCCCGCCTGAAAGCCAGAACCAAAGTACGCGAGGCTCTAATCAGAGACATGCTGTTCGCAGACGACTCTGCAGTCGCAACCCACACACAGCAGGAGCTTCAGACCCTGATGGACCGCTTCTCCCAGGCATGCAAGGACTTCGGGCTTACCATCAGCCTGAAGAAGACTAACGTATTGGCGCAAGGCATGGAAGCACCACCAACCATCACCATCGATGACTACGAGCGGGAGGTCGTGAATCAGTTCACGTACCTGGGGTCCACGATCAGCAACAACCTCTCCCTTGATACAGAGATCGACAAGAGGACTGGAAAATCAGCCTTCACACTCGCTCGCCTCACCACATGAGTGTGGGAGAATCCCAAACTCTCTGTCAAGACGAAGATGACAGTGTACAACGCCTGCGTCATCAGCACACTGCTCTATGGGAGTCAGACATGGACAACATATGCCCGGCAGGAAAAGAGACTGAACTCCTTCCACTTGCGCTGCATTCGCCACATCCTGGACATATCCTGGCAGGACAAAGTGCCCAACACAGAAGTTCTGTCCCGCGCCGGCCTTCCCTCCATGTTCACTCTACTCAGGCAGCGCAGGCTCCGCTGGCTAGGCCACATTCACCGTATGGAGGATGGCAGAATCCCCAAAGATGTCCTCTACGGAGAACTGGCGACTGGCAGGAGAGACGTTGGCCACCCACAGCTGCGCTTTAGAGACGTCTGCAAGAGAGACATGAAGGCCCTGGAGATCAACACAGAGCGCTGGGAGGACCTTGCAACGGACCGCTCCAAATGGAGAGGCACCCTGACCAGACAGCTCAAGGTGGGTGAAGAGAGACTGACTGCTGCAGCAGATGAAAAAAGGACCCGCAGGAAGAACCACCACAGACCGAGCAGCACGGAGACCACTCACAAGTGCGACCTGTGTGACAGGGACTGCCATTCGTGCATCGGCCTGTTCAGCCACTGGCGGTGCTGTTCCAGCAGAGTAGACGTTTAGGATTCTCTTCCATGGTCATCATAGACCGACGGAGGCCGATGACCCTAACAGAGCACTACGCTCCCAAAATGCAGGATTACTTGTAATACCTAGATTCTCCAAAAGTACAACGGGAGGCAGAGCCTTCAGTTATCAAGATCCTCTCCTGTGGAATCAGCTGTCAATCTGGATTTGGGAGTCAGACTCGATCTCTGTTTTTAAGAATGGGGTTAAAATCTTCCTTTTTGATATAGCCTACAATTAGGGAGGGATCATGTGTTTCTGAACCCTCCCTAAGTTATGCTGGTAATAGGTTTAGTCAGCCGGGGGACATCCAATAATGGACTGGGCTTCACTCCTTTCTTCACTCTCAGTGAAATATTTATTTATTTATTTTTTTTTGCTGGTGATTAACATCTGTTTGTTCTCTCCCATAGACTGAGTCCCCATCGTGCTGTTTGCTCTCTACATGTTTGTTCTTTTCATCCTTTCTATCCCCTCACCCCCCCAGCCAGTCGCAGCAGATGACTGCCCCTCCCTGAGCCTGGTTCTGCTGGAGGTTTCTTCCTGTTAAAAGGGAGTTTTTCCTCTCCACCGTCGCCAAGTGCTTGCTCACAGGGGGTCGCCTGATTGCTGGGGTCATTCTGCAACTGTAGGGGTTCCCCTACAGTTGAAAGTGCTATGAGATGACTGTTGTTGTGAAATGGCGGTATATAAATAAAGTTGAATTGAATTGAATTGAATTAATGACAAAATAGGATAATTTAAGTATAGCCTATTTCTAAACTGGCTTTCCCTTAATTGAAATGCTTCATCATTTGACAGGATTAATTTGCAGTTGCCAGAAATGGTTCCCACTGCTGTCTTCACAGTGGAACGACTGAAATGCATGAAATTTGCTTCAGTTAACAGTATTCTTGCCCTGACTCCTCTGCAAAAAATGTTTGATGTTTGGACCAGCAGAAGGTGAGTTTTGGGATGGAGGAATTTTCCACCAGGAGATGCACAGAGTCTGATTGAAGAAATTTACTACATTTATTTCCCTCATGGATTGTCACCTTATCATGGTGGGGGGTTTGCATGCCCTAGTGATCCCAGGAGCTATGTTGTCCTGGCAATTTGCCTCTAGTAGGGTCACCCAAGACAAACTGGTCCTGGGTGAAGGGCCAGACTAAGAACGATCGGATTTTTTTACCCTTAATAATAAACATCATCATTTACAAACTGTATTTTGTGTTTACTTGTTATCTTTGTCTTATATTTAAATTTGATGATCTGAAACATTTAAGTGTAACAAACATGCAAAAAAAAGATAAATCAGGAAGGGGGCAAACACTTTTTCACACCACTGTATAGGCAAGGGCCAATCAACGCAGAACCAAAAAGGTGGAAACAATTAAGGGCAGCAGGGAAGTGGCAGCAGGTGTGGAGAACAGGACGGGCAGGGATGCACAGGCAATCACGGACAGGGGATCCACATGAAAGATGACGATGAACATCCAGGACAAGAGTCCAGGAGCGATCCAGAGAGGGCAGTGGCTACAGGTACGGAAACATGAAGGACTGAGACAACAGGGGAAACAGGAACCCATGAGACAAGACCACGGGACCAAGACAAAGACAAGCAAACATCAGCATGATAATAATGCTGAAAAGGAAGACAACGGAACCTAAGGCAGAGATCAACTAAACACAGAACTATGATTAAGATCATGAATAATAATAAAGAGAAAAATCCCAAACTACAAAAGTCAGAGTGTGGCCAAAGTCCCCAGAGCCTCACACTAGGATAAATGAGCGGACTGTAGAAATGAAGCTGCAGAGAAACTGCATCTCTGGAATGATTCTGTGCTTTAAAACTATTCATGTTTTTACAGTGTTAATGAGTGGACACTAAAATAATCCCCATCGTGTCAGTGAATAAAACTCCCCGTCAGAACCTGGAGAACCAGCAGCTGATTGGAGGCGGGATGCCATCCCCCTTCTCAGCACAAGGACTTTTTTCCTCACACATTTGACTCTTTTTTTTTTCTCATTAATGTACAACTTTTTCCCTATAATTTTTTTTATCTTTTTCCTCATGAATCTGCAACTGTTTTTTCTTAAAAAAATTGACTTTTTTTCTTTAGCAACTTTTTCCTGTGAATTTCAAACTTTTTTCCTCATAAATCTGATTTTTTCTCATATATTTTCATTTTTCCTCAAAATTTTTATTTTTTTTTCATAAATTGGTGATTTTTTTTTCTAAAACAGCATTTTTCTTGCAATTTTTAAATCTTTTTCCTCAGAATTGTTGTCTTTTCCCTTTCCAACACCGATGCTTCTGCAGCTTTTCTGTCTCTCAAGTCTTCAGCAGCTCTCCAGGCCCACGCTGATCTTCCAGCATCTCTGTCCCCGCTGGAGGCTCCACTCACATCCTCACGCCCCCTAAGGACCTAAAGGAACTACAACACCCAGACTTCCTGGACCCCAACGCCCCGCCGGAGGGCAGCGAGGAGCCGGAGTGAACGAACGTTTCCCAGTAAATGCTGCCAATGTGTGGTGTTTCCCTCGTGTCTGGACTGTGGTTTGACGTTTTTCCTGATGTGTTTGTGTCGTTTCTGTCCCTGTTTGCTTCTGAATGTTGCCGTTATCCGTTACGTCCAATAAAGGGAGACAAAGCCCTTCAGTCCAACACTTGCACATCTCTGAGGGAGCGTTTCAGTTCAGCCCTTCACCCTACCGTCCGTTTCACCCATTCACCGTGAATGTCCAGAGCAGAGGGGAGGGTGAAGGGCTGAACTGGGATGCTCCCTAAAACCTGTCCTGCTACAGGCACGTTTCCAGCTTTTTGGGCCCTCTGCAAGGTTGTGTTTAGGGGCCTCTAGATTAGGAACAGGAAACAGATGAAACCATTTAGAATGGAAACAAATGTGGAAATTTACTAGAAAAAGGGAGCAGATTTAAAAGAAAAACTTTTTTTTTTCAAATTAACAAAAAAGAAAGTTTTATAAATAGGAAGTCAAAACAACAAAATTTAGATGAAACCTGTACTTGTTTAAAAAATTGCAAGAAAAAAACTTGCAAAAGTGTAAAACTGCAGATTTATGAGGGAAAAAGGCACATTTATGATTTCAAAAACTGCAATAGGGAAAAAGTGGAAAATGTATTAACATAAGAAAACATTTTAAGAAGAAAAAAGTTGCTAATTTACAATATATATTTGAAATAAAAAAGTCACAATATTTGTAAGAAAAGAATCACAAATTCATCCTGAAAATGAAAAATGTTTCAGATTGATGTGGAATAAAAGCCACAAATCTGCAAGAAAAAAGGCTGAAAATGTTTTGGAAAAACTGCACATTAACAAGGACAAAAATCAGATAATTTATGAGGAAAAAAGTTGAAAATTAAGAGGAAAATTTGTGACAAGAAGAAAATTTAGAAAGAAAAAAACTTGCAAATTAATAGGAAAAAGGAAAATTTATGAAAAATAAGACGACTTAGGAGAGGAAAAAATACCACCAATTTGGAATAAAATGCCACTGCGCCACTGTGGGCAGCACGGTGGCGCAGTGGTTAGCACAGTGGAAGCACAGCAAGAAGGTCATGGGGTCGATTCCACCCTTGACCATCGGTGACCCTTCTGTGTGGAGTTTGCATGTTCTCCCCGTGTCTGCGTGGGTTTACTCCGGGCACTCCGGTTTCCTCCCACATGCCAAAAACATGCAAGTTAGGTTAATTGGCATCAAAACTGGGGATTCTAAATTGTCCTTAGGTATGGATGTGAGAGTGAATGGTTGTTTGTCTCTCTGTGTTGGCCCTGCGATGGACTGGCGATCTGTCCAGGGTGTACCCTGCCTCTCACCCAAAGATGCTGGGATAGGCTCCAGCCCCCCCGCGACCCGAAAGGATTAAGCGGTAGAAGATGGATGGATGGATGGAATAAAAAGGAACAATTTTATCGTTAAGCTGTTTTACATTTAAATGGAAAATTATACAGACTGATATAAAAAAGCCACAAATTTACAAGAAACAGTTTGCAAAATTATGCAAAACTTCATATTTCCAAAAATCAGCAAATTTATGAGGAAAACTTGAAAATTTAAAAGGAAAAACCCAGAAATATACAAGAAAAAAGTAATAAATTTACCCCAAAAAGATGAAAATTTCTGACAAATATGAAGAAGAAAAAACAAAAATTGTACAAGAAAAACTATCCATCTATCCATCCATCCATCCATCCATCTTCTACCGCTTTTCCGGAGGTCCAGGTCGCGGATGCAGCAGTTCAAGCAGAGAAGCCCAGACTTCCCTCTCCCCAGCCACCTGCTCCAGCTCTTCAGAGAGGATACCAAGGTGTTCCCAGACCAGCTGGGAGACATAGTCTCTCCACCGAGTCCTGGGTCTGTCCCGGGGTCTCCTCCCAGTGGGACATGCCCAAAACACCTCAAGTGGGAGGCGTCCAGGCCAAGCTCCAGCCCCTCTCCAGGATTACTGGTTCCGGAACCGGAGCTGTGTGTTGAGGTGAGGCCTACTATATCTAGCCAGTATCTCTCAACCTCATGCACCAGCTCAGGCTCCTTCCCCACCAGAGAGGTGACATTCCAAGTAAAAAGCCAGTTTAGAAAGCTTGGGATCAGTCCGCCAAGGTCTCCGCCTTTGACCGCCATCTAATCCACATAGCACCGGACCCTGATGATCCCTCCTGCAGGTGGTGAGCCCACTGGAGGGTGGACCCATATAACGCCTTCAGGCTGAGCCTGGCCGGGTCTCATGGGTGGAAACCCGGCCACCAGACGCTAGCCATCGAGCCCCTTCCCTAGGCCTGGTTCCAGGGTGGGGCCCCGGTAACCCCATACTGGGCGGGGTACACTGAATCCTTGATCTAGAATTTATCATGACAGTCTGTTGGATCGTTCTTAGTCTGGCCCTTCACCCAGGACCAGTTTGTCTTGGGTGACCCTATCAGAGGCAAATTGCCCCGGATAACATAGGTCCTGGGATCACTGGGGCACGCAAAACCCCCCCACCACGATAAGGTGACGATCCATCAGGGGCAAGAAAAAAGATGTAAAATTTTAAAGGAAATGCCAATTTGGAATTTAAAAAAGTAAGAAAATTTACAAAAAAAAAAAACAAAACGTGAAAAATGAGAAAATTTATGACAAAAAATGTTGCCAATTTTCAAACACTCTGGATCTAAAATTCATCAGAAAAACTTCCCACAAATGTTCCAAAGAAATTCCAGATTTACTAGAAAAAAAATAAGAAAATTTATGTGAAGCAAATGATGAATTTAAAAGGAAAATCCTCACAAATATACAAAAATATTTGCAAATTCCAAAGAAAAAAGATGGGAAAAGAAAAGAAAATTTACCGTAAAAAACTGCAAATTTACAAATAGAAAAAAATGCAAGTTGGGAGATTTATAGGAAAAATTTTTTCCATAAATTTGTTTTTTTTAATAAAATTTAAACTTTTTCCCTGTGATTTTTTCTTGTCTCTTTCCTTGTAAACTGTTCAGTGTTTTCCTTCATATTTCCATTTATTTTTTGACTAAAATGTCATTAATTTTGGATCATGGGAGCAGCTGCAGCCTCGGAGTTTATGGTGACGTTGTGGAGTGTGTGAAATCAGAAGCAAATACATTTCAAATGATTTATTGCACACTCACGTCTCATGAGCACTGAACAGAACGACTCGTCACATCACGAGCACAGAACAGACTGACCAGTCACATTAAACATCCTTCTCTCCACATCAAGTTACACTTCACAAGATTCAAGGCACTTCCTCATAACAGCAGGACATCTACACCACACTTCATTCAACCCCCACTCCCACTGTTCTCCCATGTGTATTCATTGTCTCTGTCTAAGGTGTGAAATAACCTGAGGCCCACACTGCCCCCCCCCCCCCAGCAACTTAGATAGAACAATAGAACATCAGTCCACACGCTGTTTCGGCTTCAGCCTCCTCCCATATCTACTGCAACTGGTTGTTTTTGTTTTTTTTTTAACTTATTTGTACCCTTAGGTAGATTTGGTTTGCAGTCTGGTGACAAGCCACCGGCTGCTGGTCGCTGCGTGCGCGAGCGCCCTAAACCTACATGTTTTTGGTATGCGGGAGGAAACCGGAGAAATCCCGGAGTAAACCCGCGCAACACGGGGAGAACATGCAAACTCCACACAGCTCACTGTTGGTCGGGGGCTGGGATCGAACCCACGATCCCCGCGATCCCCCGGCCGAGGGTAAAACTGTGCTGCCACAGTGCAAAACCACTGCGCCACCGTGCACCGTGCAGGGTTTTACCACCTCCGTGGTGCTGCTGTGCTGGTGGGAGGCTGCTGGAAGTGTGTCTGACTGCGGGTGAGCCGTGAAGGGGGGGGGGGGTCACTCTGCCCGTGTGGCTGCTCTGATGAATCGTTTCCCTGGGGAGCTCTCCGTGGGGGTCTTCCACACCGAGGGGCCCTAGCCAACAGCACTCGCTCGTCCGCCACAACGAAAGCGAGTTTGAGTCTGTCTATGCCAATTTTTTCCCTCCTACCCCCCAAGTCTAGCAAAAAATGCTTATCCCTTGTTTCCAGCACTCTGAATGGTCCATCATAGGGTGGGCGCAATGGAGTGCGGTGGGCGTCGTGTCTGACAAACACGAACTCTGCGTTCTTCAAAGTTTTAGGCACAAAAACACGCAGAAAACTGTGGTGGGCAGGTCCCGGCAGCGTGCCTGTGTTTGCTCTACGCTGCAAAAGCTGAGAAGGGGAGCTGCCGGGCGCGGGATTATCTGGCAGAAATTCCCCGGGCAGCCGTAGTGGCTGCGCAAAAACGAGCTCTGCCGGGGAAGCTTCCAGATCCTCTTTCGGCACGGAGCGCAACCCCAATAAAACCCACGGTAACTTGTCTACCCAATTTGCATCCGTCAATGAAGCCCTGAGTGCTGCTTTCAGTGATCTATGAAAACGCTCGCATAACCCATTGGCCTGTGGGTTGTACGCGGTTGTGCGGTGAATTGTAACACCCGGGCTGTGGGCCATCGCGGACCAGAGTTCGGAAACAAACTGAGGGCCCCTGTCGGACGTAATGTCCGACGGGACTCCAAAATGTGCCACCCATGCTGTTAAAAAAACGCGCGCCACGTCTGCGGACATGGTTGCCGCCAGCAGAACCGCTTCTGGCCAGCGCGTAGTGCGGTCCACCATTGTCAGGAGGTGCGTGCACCCCTATGATGGCGGGAGGGGGCCCACGAGGTCCACGTGAACATGGTCGAACCTCTTAGCCGGAATACGAAATGGCTCCAAGGGAGCCTTTGTGTGTCTGTGTACCTTGGCTCGTTGGCACGCCACACAGGCTGCAGCCCACTCTTTCACTTGTTTGCGTAGGCTTGGCCACACAAACTTCTCTCAAGCCATTTTGACCGACGCGCGCACTCCTGGATGCACCAGAGTGTGAACCGACTCAAACACGCGGCAGCGCCACGCGGCCGGGACCAGGGGACGCAGGCGACCCGTGGAGACATCGCAGATTAGGGGGAGCATGCCGTCTTGCAGCACCCTGCTCTCCAGCCTTAACCCTGTTGGTCCAGACTGGAGCGCGCGCACGTCTGCATCGCTAATCTGCTCCGCGGCCATGGTTGCGTAATCTATCCCCACGCAGACTGGGGCCACCACGGCGCGCGAGAGGCACTCCGCCACTACATTAAGTTTACCCGACACATGCTGAATATCGGTAGTAAACTCTGAGATCGCAGCCAGCCGTCTCTGCTGCCGGCCCGACCACGGTTCTGAAACCTTGGCCATCGCGAATGTTAGCGGCTTGTGGTCCACGAACGCGGTGAAGCTGCGCCCTTCCAGCCAGAACTGGAAGTGGCTAATGGCCAGGTGGAGAGCCAGCAACTCTCTGTTGAACGCGCTGTATTTACGTTTGCTGCCGCAAAAAGTTCTGCTGAAAAAGGCGAGCGGCTGCCAAGCCCCGGCGACGCGCTGCTCCACGACAGCCCCTATGGCCACGTCTGAAGCGTTGGTGGTCAGTGCTATGCGGGCCGTCGGGTCTGGATGCGCCAGCAGTGCGGCGTTTGCCAGGGCTGCTTTAACTTCCGAGAACGCCCGCTCTCGCTCTGGGGTCCATTCGACCCTATCCGCGGGTTTCTGTTTCTTGAGAGTGGCGTACAATGGTTGCATGAGCTGCGCCGCGCGGAGAAGGAAACGGTTATAAAAGTTCACCATTCCCAAAAATTCCTGCTGCGCCCTGACCGTCTGAGGCCGGGGAAAATCCGCCACGGCGCGCACTTTGTCGGGCAGCGGGATCGCTCCTTCTGGAGAGACGCGGTGCCCCAAAAAATCAATCTCCGTCACGCCGAACTGGCATTTCGCCGGGTTGATTATTAACCCATGCTCCTCCAACCTCCAGAAAATCGTCGTGAGGTGGGTTTCGTGTTCGTCTTCGGACGTGCTGGCTACCAGGATATCGTCCAGGTAGACGAACACGAACGGGAGATCGCGCAGCACTGCATCCATCATGCGCTGGAACGTCTGTGCCGCTCCTTTTAACCCGAATGGCATGCGCAGGAACTCGAATAGACCGAACGGAGTTATTACCGCTGTTTAGGATATGTCCTCAGCGTGCACTGGGACTTGGTGGTAACCGCGGACCAGGTCTATTTTGGAAAAAATGCGTGCCCCGGCGAGGTGAACGGAAAAATCCTGTATGTGGGGAATCGGGTAGCGGTCGTGCGCTGTGGCGTTGTTCAACCTGCGGAAATCACTGCACGGTCGCCACGATCCCTCAGCCTTAGGGACCAAGTGTAGCGGGGACGCCCATGGGCTGTTCGGGCGCCTGATGATGCCCAACCTTTCCAGGTCAGCGAACTCCTCGCGCCCTATGGCCAGTTTAGCTGCGTCCAAGCGCCGAGGTCTTTCAAAAAGGGGCGGCCCGGTGGTGGTGATAAAGTGCTCCACCCCGTGTTTAGCGATGGCCGCGGAAAACGTCGGGACCGTGAGTGCTGGGAACTGAGTGAGCAGTGTGTGGAACTTACCGCCTGTAGCTGTGACGTTGGCTTGTGCTGTTGACTGGGTCACTCGAGCTATACAGGAGAGAGAGTCAAAGGACAGTGCATTAACCAGGCGCCTGTTAGCAACATCAACCAGTAAACCATGTGCACACAGAAAATCAGCCCCCAGGATATGGTAATTCAGTGCTGCTATGACAAAAGTCCACTCATATGTACGGCCGTGTAGAGATAAGAGTAGGGTCCTCTCACCAAAGGTCTTAATATCCGAGCCGTTTGCTGCCAGCATCCCAGGGCCGCTAGATCCTGCTAGCCGGTCAGCGTAGGTCGGCCGGATGAAGCTCTTCTGGGCTCCGGTGTCCACGAGGAAATGCCTCCCCGAGCGTGCGTCCGTTAGGTAGAGCAGCTTGTTCTCTTCACCGAGGGTCGCTGCTGCTACCGACCCCCGGCCTTGGCGTTTTCCCGAGCGCTTGAATTGGCACGGTGGCGCACATCTGCGTGCGTTCTCTCCGAAGCGGCGGTGGTAGAAACAGAGCGTGTCTCTCTGACGCTCCTTGGCCCCCGCTGCTGCTACCGTCGGTGGCTCCTCACCTCCTCTGATCGTCTCGCTGGGCTCCGTCGCTGCCGTGTTGACTGTGATCGCCCTGGTGGTGATGATAATCCGGTCTGCCTCCTGGGCTAGCGCACGGAAGTCTCGCGCGGCCAGCCACGGCGAATTGGCCAGAACTGCTCTCGCTACTGTCAGAAGGTTCCGGAGGAAGAGGTGGGCAAACAGAAAGTGCCCGTCGTCCGTGCCCCTTAACGCCAGCATCTTCTCCATCAGGTCTACGGCCGAACCATCTCCTAGCTCGGTCCACGTCAGGAGCCTCTCCGCTCTCTCACAGTCCGAGAGCGTGTAGCGCTGGATGAGCTCAGCCTTGAGCATCTCGTATCTGTTGCTGGCTGGTGGCTGATCGAGCAGGCTCGCTACCTGTTGAGCTGTGCGGGTGTCGAGCGCTGCGACCACATGGTAGAATCTGGTGTCATCTGCCGTTACTCCCCGGAGGGCGAACTGGGCCTCGGTGAGGTGGAACCAAGAGCGCGGGTTGTGCTGCCAGAAATCCGGTAGCTTGACTGCAACCGCACATGCGTGGCTGGAGGTTCCAGTCCGGGCTGCCTGTGGGATGGCTGCCGCCTCGCTGTAGCTTCCTGACCGGGCCAGCTCCGGAGATCTTGCCTCGTGTTCCATAATACGTCTTGGGTCACCAGTGTGGAGTGTGTGAAATCAGAAGCAGATACATTTCAAATGATTTATTGCACACTCACATCTCACGAGCACAGAACAGAATGACTCGTCACATCACGAGCACAGAACAGACTGACCAGTCACATTAAACATCCTTCTCTCCACATCAAGTTGCACTTCACAAGGTTCAAAGCACTTCCTCATAACAGCAGGACATCTACACCACACTTCATTCAACCCCCACTCCCACTGTTCTCCCATTGTATTCATTATCTCTGTCTAAGGTGTGAAATAACCTGAGGCCCACAACGTCAGAGAGGATTGAGTGAAATGCATCATGGGAGTTTAACGGAGTGAATGAGAGGATTTTTGTCCTGATGGCGCCTCCCTTCTTCCCCCTGGTGGCTTTTTGGATTGAAGTTTCTTCTTTTCTGCTTTAAATGGATCATGGTGTCATCAACAAATAAACGGACTCATAAAAGCTGAAAATTTCAGAGGAGAAAAAGTTGGGAACTGGAATGTTTAAAATTCAGTTTTGTTTTTATTTCCATGTCATGATGGTGTGGCGACTCGTCAGAAGACGAACGTCAACACAGTGAAAATAAAAATTAACGGTGTGGCATGGAAACCCCTCATTGTATGGTGGCCGTAGGAACACCGTAAGAACGACGCAGTGTTGACCATAAGAATACCTCAAGAACACCTTAAGTTGTCCTTAAGTTCCCCTTATAGCGGTCGTAGGAAATGTACAGACGTGTACATTTGTTTCATGAGTCTGTTTCATGAGTTTGTTTTTTAAAATAATTCTGTTAAACCACAATTCAAAAGCATTGTCTGATTTTCATTGGTTAATTTTCATAGAATTTTTATTTATTACCACTTTTGTCACATTCAAGTTATTTCTGTGACCATTGTGGGTTTTTCTTTCATTAACAGAGGGGTACCAACAATTTTGTCCACGTCTGTATGAATCCCCGTTCATACGGAGACTCATGCAGCATGCGTAAGGTGAAGGGAGGCGCTCATAAGGCAGAAGCACGTCATTCATGTGACATTTGTGCCAACAAAGTGTGCTGAAAGCCGCAACATCTTCCTACCAATGACTTGAGAGTTCCATGAGTTGCACAGAAATTTTCAGAAGATGGCAAAAAATGTACTGTAAGGAAGATCCCAAGGCACCCTTACAAAGAGCGTAAGAACTCTAGGGCCATCGTACGATAGAAAAGCACCTCATTTCTCAACAATGCCAGAAGTTGCTCTTGCGAATTGAAAGGCAGACTTAGACTATGCCCCCCTCCACGAATGTCTGCGAACTCCAGAATTCATAGGAACTTGAAGATTCTTACGAACCCATCGTTCATAAGAATCTTTATGACCGTAGATTTACTTGCATTTAATATATATAGTACATAGAAAATTTGTATGCTCCTCTGTATAATAACTTTAATACTTTATTTAAAGTGTCTTACATATGCTGAACCTGACAAGTGGAATGGGGGAGAGAGTTGAAGGGATAATTTATTTGTATTTCCAAACAAATCACAAATTTATGTGAGATGTTTTAAATGAAAATTAGAAATTAAGAGAAAAAAAACACTGATTTCTAAGGGGGGAAATGCTGAAATGTACAACAAAATGTCACAAATTTATATCAAAGATTTACAAAATTGAAGTTGCAAGTTTGCAAAAAAAATGGAGAATTTGTAAAAGTCACAAATTTATGAAAACTTTCTACAAATACAACAAAAAGGGCCAAATTTAGGTGTTAAAAATTATGTTTTTGACAGTAAAAAGTAGATTTTTTTCAAATGTACAAAAAATTCACAAATTTATGATTAAGAAAACAGGAAAAAACTACCATCAATTACTAAGAAAACAGTTAATATAAAAATACAAGAAAAAAGTAACTCATAAATGCATAAGAGAAAAATGTGCACAATTTAGCAAAAACAAAAGCATTTAATGTTTTTTTTTTTAGAAATGCAAATTGTGATTAGATCTTTTTTTCAGAATGAAAAAAGGAACGTGTTTAAAATGATTTGTCTTCACACAAAATACCTTCCATTTTTCTTTAGAAGAAATGCTTTTTGCAGCACGACAGACAGACTTATTTTCCACGTGACGCTTCACGTCCACCTGATGAATTCTGAGTCTCTGAGCTGTTCAGCCTTTTTTCTTTGAAGGAATTATCAACGTTTAAATGTTTACTTTGGTTTTACAGGATATTGATTTTTGATAAACAATAATTCAAATTATAAAAACCACCAAACCTGGAACACAGGTTCACCTTAGAATCCTGACCTCAGACTGTGGATTTGGGGTCAAGAAGTCAAAGGTCAAGGTAAACATTTCTTATGCCTTATTACTGTACAGCAAGTAAAGCTAGGTCAACCACGGGAAAAACTGCAAGGAATTGTGGGAAAAATGTTCTGCCTGTCTGTGCGTAGTAGTGAGCAACGAATGCGGTTAAGCTGAAGTTTTTGAGAGGGTCGCTTCGGTCAGTTATTTATTTATTCGGATAAAAATGACACTGAATATGGTATACAAACATAGAAAATGTAAATATAGTACATAAAATATCATACAAAATCCAGGATGACACAAAGTCAAAACACTCATTTTCAATGTGATCCTTTCAATCACATTATTATTCCTCGGAATACCACGCAATGTTAGAATGGAGAAGTTTTGCTGCATTATCAAATGCAACAACTGCTCTCATGATTGGCGTGGAAAAAGATTGATGACAGCGTATGCTTTTTTAACTTCCCGAGTTTCTTTGAAAGAAAAGTAGAGAGAATCGGGTGTCCGAGGTAGCAAAGAGGTGTGGGATGGAATGGATTGCAGGGCCAGAAGGAAAGACATCAGGTCTACAACATTCCTGCACACACGGTCTTGTGTTCACGGCATTTTCATGAAGTAGTGATTTAAAAAATATTTAGAAGTGCAGAAAGACATCCCTGCTCAAGAGCAGCTGTCTTGTGCGCCGTGCGCTTTGACTGCACCTCAGCCATGGCTCTCTGTCATCGCTCCATGTGGAAAAACACACAGAGCAAAATCAAATAATTTCCCCACATCATCGCTGCTATTTCCAATTTCTTTTGCTAATCTGGAGCAGAGCTTGTTTTTTATGGGAGCTTTTCAGTGTTGCTGATTTTCTTTGATTTTTCTTGAAGTTGTGATTACTTGTTGCCTTCATTACGCATGGATTTAATATCAGCTGGGGATTGAAATCCATAATGTTTGGTATCGTTAAATCCAGCAGATTCTCCTCTTTCAGGTGACTATAAAAACATCACTGTCCTTGTTTAGTATGTTTTTATAGAAACTAATATACCAGTAATTTTTTTTGGTGTGCCAGCTGATCACATTACTGGATTAGTATTTAATGTCCTGTTGATAATAATGTTTATATACTTATCGAGCATCAGATGACAAATTCAAACATAAATCCAACATTTCATCACTGTGGAAGTGTGGTACTGTATGAAAAAGGCAGGAGTGGCAGAGAAGTATGTGAGGGTGGTGTAGGACATGCTTGAGGACAGTGAAACGGTGGTGGTGTGGTGTAATAGTGACAGATGGGTTCAAGGTGGGGGAGGGGTTACATCAGGGATTGGCTCTGAGCCCTTTCTTTTTTGCCATGGCAATAAACAGGCTGACAGATGAGGTCAGGCAGGAGTGTCCGTGGACCATGAAGTTTGCAGATGACATTGTGATCTGTGGTGAGAGTAGGGAGCAGGTGGACAAGAACCTGGAGAGGAGGAGGTATGCTCTGGAGAGAAGAGGAATGAAAGTCAGTAGAAGCAAGAGAATACATGAGTGAATGAGAGGGAGGCAGGTGTAACGGTGAAGATAGAAGGAGTAGCGGTAGTGAAAGCAGATGAGTTTAAATACATAGGGTCAACCTTTCAAAGCAATGGAAAATGCACAAAAGAGGTGAAGAAGAGAGTGCATGCGGGGTGGAATAGGTGGAGACAAGTGTCAGGGGTGATTTGTGGCTGAAAGGTAGCAGCAAGAGTGAAAGGGAAGATTTTCCAAGATGGTAGTGAGATCTGCTATGATGTATGGTTTGGAGACTGTGGCGTTGACAAAAAGAGGAGGCAGAGCTGAAGGTGGCAGAGTTGAAGATGCTAAGATTCTCATTGGGAGTGACTAAGAGGGACAGGATTAGAAATGAGTATATCAGAGGGACAGCTCAGGTTGAGCGGTTTGGAGACAAAGTAAGAGAGGTAAGGCGGGAGATGGTTTGGACATGTGCAGAGGAGGGATAGTGGAGATGTTGGACAAAGGATGTTGAAGATAGAGCTGCCAGGCAGGAGGAAAAGAGGAAGACCACAGAGACCTCCCCCCAGGCCACGGGGGGCAGGGAGTGGGCGAACAACCTGAATCTGTTTTTCAATAGGTTTGACCAACCGCCCTCCCCCCTGACTGCACAACAACCACTGCTGCCTCTAAAGAAATCAAGTCCTGCTGCCCACTCCCCACTCCACCAACACCCCCCTACTCCCAACACACAGCCCCCCATCCTGACCCTGACCAGGACCCAGGTGAGGACGGAGCTGAAGGCGAAGAAGGCGTCGGAACCGGACGGCATCAGCGCAAAGCTCCTCAAGTCCTGTGCAGACCAGCTGTGTGGGATTGTGACGTACATCTTCAACCTGAGCCTGAAGCTGGGGAGGGTACCACAGCTGTGGAAAACATCTTGTGTGGTACCTGTACCAAAAACTTCCCACCCCAAAGACCTGAACAGCTACAGACCGGTGGCCTTGACGTCCCACTTGATGAAGACCCTGGAGAGACTGCTCTTTGCTCACCTCCGCCCCCTGGTGGAACCAGCGATGGATCCACTGCAGTTCGCCTACCAGCATGGCATTGGGGTGGAGGATGCGGTGATCTTCCTCCTTCACCGTTCTCTGTCCCACCTGGAGAAGCCCGGGAATATGGTGAGGGTCACGTTCTTTGACTTCTCCAGTGCTTTCAACACCATCCAACCGATGATCCTGAAGGACAAGCTGCTGCGCGCAGGGGTGGACCAGCACCTGTCATCATGGATCCTGGACTACCTCACGAACCGGCCTCAGTTTGTGAGAACCCGGGACTGTGTGTCCGACACGATCATCGGTAGCACGGGGGCCCCCCAGGGAACGGTGCTGGCTCCCTTCCTGTTCACTCTTTATACTGCGGACTTCTCACACAACACAACGCACTGCCATCTACAGAAGTTCTCTGATGACTCTGCGATCGTTGGCCTCATCTCCAATGGAGATGAAGCTGAGTACAGAGGGCTTATCCAGGACTTCGTGGACTGGTGCCATCGGAACTGCCTCCAGATCAACGCGAGGAAAACTAAGGAGCTGGTGGTGGACTGCCGCAGGCATGGGCAACCCCTCACAGCACCAGTAAATATACAGGGAACAGACATCGAGATGGTGACATCCTATAAGTACCTGGGTGTTCATCTGAACAATAAACTAGACTGGTCACACAATACTGACGCACTCTACAAGAAGGGACAGCGCAGGCTGTTCCTGCTGAGGAGACTCAGGTCTTTTGGTGTACAAGGGGCGCTGCTGAAGACATTCTATGACACGGTGGTGGCATCAGCCATCACTTTTGGAGTGGTCTGCTGGGGCAGTGGCATTACTGCAGCCGATAGGAAGAGACTGAACAAACTGATCAAGAAAGCTAGCTCTGTCCTGGGGCAGCGCCTTGATCCGGTGGAGGAGATAGGAGAGAGAAGGACGGTGGCTAAACTGTCATCTCTGCTGGAGTCCGAGTTCCACCCTATGCAGGACATACTGAATGCACTGAGGAGCTCATTTAGCAGCAGACTACATCATCCCAGGTGCACAACCGAGAGGTTTCGCAGGTCCTTCCTACCAACGGCTGTCAGACTGTACAACCTAAGCAGGGCTGCTCACAGAGATAGCAAAAAGACGTAACAAACTAATAGTTTTTTGAATGCAAAAGATGCAATAGACTTACACAATGGTCCCCTCCAGCATACAACTCGGAAAATACCGGTCGCTATGGAGGGTGAGAATATGTATGGGCACATAATCATACCATGTAGGATAACTAAGTAGACGGTTATGCTGTTTCATCCCATCTAGCAACAATGCTCTGCACTGTGTGTGCTTATATACAGTGATCCCTCACTTATCGCGGTTAATGGGTTCCAGAACCGACCACGAAAAGTGAAAAACCGCGAAGTAGCGTCACCCCTAATGACGTCACCCATAAATAATACGTACGTTCATTCTCTCACTCTCTCTCTCATATGATACGTGTGTGTGTGTGTGTGTGTGTGTAAGTGTACATACATACGTAGATGTAAATAAAGTGTACATAAATATGTTTTTAGAACTCTTTTATTCTTATAACAAGATACGTAACTCAAGATGAAGATGATTTACTGCACAGGTTAATGAGAGCTTTACTGCTCCTCAGGTGACGCCTCATCGTCAGGTGCTAGAGGCGCAGGATCATCAAGGGCAGCTTCCGATAGAGCTGGAGAAGCTGCAGGAGGCGGCGTAGTGGCTCGACGGGAAGACTATTTCGCACAAAATGGCACAAGAGAACAGCAAAAAGTTCCACGCGGCGAGACTAAGCAACACGAGCGATAAAGAGCAATGAATGCGGTCTTCCTTCGCTGGGTGGGCGCTCGGCAGGGAGAGAAGCTGGGTGAAACGTCTCGGCCAATCAGCTTGCGGGGTGAAACGTCTTGGCCAATCAGCTTGCAAGATTCCCGAGCCGAGCCAACACGAGAACAGCGAACAGAGAGGTGGACTTTGAGTTGTGCGGGCTCTCCGTGTTGATACCTGATGTTCTAATGTAGTCTCCCTGCCTTTTGCTAGCGCCCACCCATTATTTCTCAATTTTGAATTTTTGATGAATATTTTTGAAAAATCCGCGATGCACTGAGGGCGCGAAAGGTGAAGCGCGAAGTAGCGAGGGATCACTGTATTTACATATTTATTCCATCTAGCTACAATGCTCCGCACTGGGTGTGTTTATATTAATATATCTATATATTTATTCCATCTAGCTACATTGCTCCGCACTGTGTGTGTTTATATATTTACATATTTATTCCACCTAGCTGCAATGCTCCGTACTGTGGGTGTTTATATATTTACATATTTATTCCATCTAGCTACAATGCTCCGCACTGTGTTTATATATTCATATATTTATTCCATCCAGCTACAATGCTCTGAACTGTGTGTCTGTGTGTGTGTATATATATATATTTTATAGTAATATGTACATATGTATATTAGCTGCTCTTGCTTGCTTGTTTTTTTTTTCTTGCCTTCTGATTGTTGCTCTGAGTGTTGCTATCCCTGTGCTGTTGCAATCCTGGAATTTCCCCGTTGTGGGACTAATAAAGGCTTACCTTATCTTATCTTATAATTCATGGATGTAGTGAAGGAGGACATTGAGAGGGTTGGTGTTCCAGAGGAAGATGGAGGGATAGGGAGAGATGGAGGCAGATGATCCACTGTGGAGACCCCTGAAGGAAGCAGCCAGAAGAATCAATAATATACTGTAGAGATGACAGGAAATAAAGAACAGCTCTTAAAACAGAAGCACAGCATAGGAGTGTTCAGGATGAACTTGAATACCTTGGGTCCATCATAACAGTGATCCAGAACTCACCAGTATCTTCACCAGGATCCAGGTTCTCACCGACTCTTTCTTGCATCGTGTTTCTCCTCGAGTCAGAACCACTTTGTAAAACAGGTGTTTTCTCCTTGTAGACATCACAGTTCACATGTTCTCCTTCACCGCATCACCCATGACTGTTAACAACTATTTCTGATCAAGGTTCTTCTGCCACAACCATGTGGTTCTACATTTCTTTAAAGATGCACTCCAGCAGCTCTAAACCCGCCTAAAAAACACATATGTTTTGCCCAAAATAGTATATTGTGGCTTTTTATCCACAAGAAAACTTTAATTGCCTTAGAATTGCTGGGAAAGAGCTTTTACATCTTACACCTCCTTAAGTATGTGTGGATCTATGAATATTCTAATTAGCTCCACCCATAATCCCACTAACCAGTAGAGGGAAGAGGATGAGGATTCCAAGAAGGCAATCCAACTTGAAGAAGTAAAAGTCGTAACAAAGTTTCTGGAGGTGAACCTGCGGAAGGATCATTCTCAATGGAGCGGAGAGCCACTGCCCAGCCTCGCATGGAGGATGGAGGTCTATCTGTCTGGGAGTACTGGACTGAGGAGTCCTTGGAGCAGCTTGAACAGAGGTGCTCGCCTCAGTCTGGTGAGCCTGCCAGCTGGCTCACCTTCTTCACAGCGTTCTCCCCGGCTCACTCCGAAGGAGGCGAGTGCCACACGCCCCAGGGCTGTCTCCCCCAGCATGAAGGCTGCTAATCCGTGTCCTCTCCGGTATTTTAGCAGGGACACTGAGGTGTTTCCAGATAAAACTGATCACTGCTGTCATATTTTCACATCTGTGGGTAAGACATGCAATTTAAAAGAAGAGGATTTCTTGCTCACACAGCCAAAAACTGAACACACAATCTGCCATCTTTCCCAACTTGTATAATTTCCTGCTGCTCCTCCCTCTTCCCCCGAGGGAATCAATTCAGGCCTGTTGTCATGCCCAGTGCTTAGCCTGATTGGTTAAAACATTAGCCAATCAGGTGCGGTCTCGTCAAGATCAGCTGGCTCTCGCCTGTGAACAGAGCTCAGGGCCACATTCAAGCTGGGTCCCCCCCTCTCCCCTCTGCTCTCTCTCTGCTGCTCCTCCCTCTTCCCCTGAGGTAGCCAAGAGTTGATTGGTCATTGTTATAACCAATCAAGCTAAGCAGGAATGCTTACATAGCGAGGAACGGTCTGTCCAAACTCGCCCATTTGGGGGGGGGGGGGGTGTTCCCTAACTGGAAATTCACAACAGAAAAACACAGACTTGGAACTGCGGTGAGATTTTGCTCTGGATATGTTTGCGGCAGCACAGCAACTCAACCTTGGCCGGGGGATCCCGGGTTCGATCCCAGCCCTCGACCAATAGTGATCTGTGTGGAGTTTGCATGTTCTCCCCGTGTCTGCGTGGGTTTACTCCGGCATTTCTCTCGTTTCCTCCCACGTCCAAAAACATGCAAGTTAGGTTAATTGGCATCAAACTGGGGATTCTAAATTGTCCTTAGGTATGACTGTGAGAGTGAATGGTTGTCTTCTCTGTGTTGGCCCTGCGATGGACTGGCTATCTGTCCAGGGTGGACCCTGCCTTTCGCCCAAAGATGCTGGGATAGGGTCCGCGACCCGAAAAAAGGATTAAGCGGAAGAAGATGGATGGATGGACGGATGGATGGATGTCTTATAAGTCGCAAAAAATGTCACAGAAAAAATAAAACTTGTCACAGACATGATAACAACAGAAAAAAAAAAAGGTTTTTGCTGGAGTGTCACTTTAAAAAAATTCCAAGAAAGTATTTGTAAATTCACAATAAAGTCAGAAATTTATTTTTTTAATAAATTTAAACCAAAATAATAATAATAATAATAATAATAATAATAATAATAATAATAATGCATCGATTTTATATAGCGCTTTATCATATATACTCTTTTTCTTCTTTCTTTTATTTATTTATTTATGCAGGGACATGCACAATATACATTGACCTTAAAGAGGAAAGATGCATTGTACCAGGTTATAGCACAAGTGCTAATTTCCACCTGTAGTCCCTGGGCAGGCTGGTTTTAGCATTAAAAAGCAGACATTTGCTAAAACTACAAGTAAGCATTGATAAAAAACTAAAACCAAACATTAATTAAAAAACTAGAACCAAGCATTGCTAAAAAACTAAAAACATTAATATCATTGATAAGAACCCAAAACATTGATAAAACATTGATAAGAACTAAAACATACAATAATACATTTTTATAACTCCATCCATATAAACAATTTTTCACACTCAAAGACGCTTTACAAATAGGTACATTATTCATTCACTCCAGACAGACAATGGTAGTGCGGTCATCCTGCGTACACTAGCGGAGTGGAGACGATGATGTAAATTTCGTCACACGAGGTTTCCGGTTGCACGTACGCGGACAGCAGAGGTGCAGCATGAATCCAGCTTAACGGCCCTGTTCCCTGAAAAAGGGGAACTGGGACAAGCAGAAGACATGGGACTGCATTCCTCCTGTGGCCCTCTAGTGGAGCCACATCATACTACACCGACGCCTAACCAACGTCTTGCCAGTGTGACACGACCTCTATAAGACGTGTTCCTGGTGTAAACTTGGTACATCAGGCCACTGTCAGCTTGACTCACGTGTGCTGCTGGGGTCGCCTCAGAGATGTTTTCAGCAAGTGTGAGCATGAAAACTGAAAGGAATCAACTGCAGAACCCCCAAAATTCTGCTCGTATTTTGCTGAATTATAAACTTGACTAAAATATTTGTGGTTTGGAAAGACTCTAATTTATATCAAAAGTGGAAAATTTAAGATGAAACCAAACATCTGAGCAGGTTTAGAATAATCTAAAAACCTCCTGAATACGATCAGCAGACTGAGACACAAACAGAAAAATTAAGTTTCTGCTCCTTCTTTATTTCAGTTTCTGATAAAATAAACAGAACTCAGCAACATAAAAGTTGCATCATCATCAACATACAGTCATAAAAGTCATAAAAACCATTTTAAAACCCATAAAAACAGTCAAAGCTGTGATTTCATAAACAGGATGTGTTCATGTTGGGTGTGAGGATTAAAAATCACTGAAGATTGATTGATTGGTTTTATTTATGTGAACATTCAGACAGAAAAAAAAAGAATTTAAAACAAAAATCAAAACCAAAAAAAAAAAAAAATGTTCAAAAAGAGTGAGAAGAAGCCAATATAATATTGTGGTGAACACTCAATGGACCTGTTGGACCAGTTCTGTGACTCGCATTTTAGGTCAGAACAAAGGCAGGAATCTTAGCCTTGGTATGCAAGGCTGGAGACTGTGGGGGGTCGATTAAGGGATGCATGGGAGACAGTGGAAGTGATATCATGGAGAGAAATGCATTGTGACTGTCTTTATTATGCAAGGTGGTGAAATGCATTGTGACTGTCCTTATTATGCAAAGTGGTCTGTGTGACATGTGATCTATGAGGTGTGAAGTCCCTGATATTTAAGGACGAGAGTTTACTGTTTCATCCTCTTTTTTTGTCTGCTTTGAAATGATGGAGATGTGAATAAAACTGACTCTGAGAAAGAACACTGCCTCGTCATTTTCACATCTTCCACACTGGTGACCCTGAGACGTATCATGGAAGAAGAAAATTCCCCTGGGCCACCCGCGTCAGGAGCCCCCAGCCAAGCGAATGCCGTTACAGTCCAGCTACCGGACTTCTGGCAGAGCAATCCACGCTCCTGGTTCAACGCAGTTGAGGCGCAGTTCAACCTCTGGGGGATATCGGTAGATGCCACGAAATTCTACCACGTAGTCGCAAAGCTGGACAACAACACGGCCCAGCATGTGGACAGCCTGATCGACCAGCCACCGGAGAGCGACAAATACGGCACGTTGAAGGCTGCACTCATCCAGCAATTCACCCCCTCGGCGGAGGAGCGAGCAGAGAGGCTCCTGGCGCTGACGGAGGGGGAAAACGACATGCCCGCGAGCCTGATGGAGAAGTTGTTGAGGTTGAAAGACTCCGACGATGATCACTTCATTTTCACCCACCTCTTCCTCAGGACTCTACCGTCAGCAGCGAGAGCGGTTCTGGCCAGTTCGCCACTGTTGGCCCTACGGGACTACTGCGCGCTGGGCCGAGAGGCGCAGCGGATTGTCAACGCCACCAAGCGGCGCGCAGCCACGGCCGCTGCAGCGGAACTCGGCGCGACGACCGGAGACGACAGGAGGCCAGAGGCAGCGGCGCCAGACTCACCGACGACGGCGGTGGCAAGGGCCAGGGAGCGTGGACCGGACGTCTTTTGTTTCTACCATCGCCGCTTCGCGGAGAGGGCACGCAAGTGTGTACCGCCGTGCCAGTTCGGGCGTTCAGGAAGCGCCAAGACTGAGGGTCGGTGGCAGCCGCGGCCCTCGGGGAAGAGAACAAGCTGCTCTACTTGTCGGACGCACGCTCCGGGAGGCAGTTACGCGTCGACACAGGCTCCCAGTTGAGCTTCATCACACCTTCCTACGCGGACAGACTGGCTGGTTCCGGAGGTCCCCGGGTGACAGCGGCGAACGGCTCGGAGATTAAGACCTTTGGTGAGAAGACTCTGCTTCTGTCTCTACACGGCCGTGCATATGAGTGGACTTTTGTTGTAGCAACAGTAAATTTCAATATGCTGGGGGCTGATTTTTTGTGCTCACATGGGTTGTTGGTTGATCTCGCTAACAGGCGCCTGGTTAATGCACTTTCTTTTGATTCTATCCCCTGTACAGCGCGAGTGGCCCCGCCAACAGCACAAGCCAACGTCACAGCAGCAGGCGGTAAGTTCCACACACTGCTCACTCAGTTCCCAGCACTCACGGTCCCCACATTTTCGGCAACAGTCGCTAAGCACGGGGTGGAGCATTTTATTACCACTACCGGACCACCCGTTTTTGCAAAAGCTCGGTGCTTGGACGCAGTTAAACTAGCCATAGCGCGCGAGGAGTTCGCCAACCTGGAGAGGTTGGGCAGTATCCAACATTCAAACAGTCTGTGGGCTTCCCCCCTACATATGGTCCCGAAAGCTAACGGATCATGGCGCCCTTGCGGGGATTTCTGTAGGTTAAACAACGCTACAGTGCACGACCGCTACCCAATCCCACATATCCAAGATTTTTCGGTTCATCTGGCAGGGGCGCGCATTTTTTCTAAAATAGACTTGGTCCGCGGTTACCACCAAGTCCCAGTGCGTGCTGAGGACATACCCAAAACAGCGGTAATAACTCCATTTGGTTTATTCGAGTTTTTATGCATGCCGTTCGGGCTTAAAGGGGCTGCTCAGACGTTCCAACGCATGATGGACACGGTGCTTCGCGATCTCTCTTTAGTGTTCATCTACCTGGATGATATTTTAGTAGCCAGCGCGTCCGAAGACGAACACGAAAAACACCTAGCCACAGTTTTCCGAAGGTTGGGAGATCACGGGTTAATAATCAACCCAGCGAAGTGTCAGTTCGGGGTGGCGCAGATCGATTTTTTAGGACTCCGCGTCTCCCCCGAAGGAGCAGTTCCGCTGCCTGACAAAGTGCGCGCTGTGGCAGATTTTCCCCAGCCGCAGACAGTCAGGGTGTTGCAGGAGTTTTTGGGAATGGTGAATTTTTATAACCGTTTTCTCCCCCGCACGGCGCAACTCATGCAGCCGCTGTATGCCGCGCTCAAAAAAAAAGAAACCCGCGGATAAGATCGAGTGGTCCCAGGAGCGGGACCAAGCGTTCTCGGAGGTGAAAGCAGCCTTGGCAAAGGCTGTGTTGTTGGCACACCCAGACCCAACGGCCTGCATAGCGCTCACCACTGACGCGTCAGAGGTGGCCATAGGGGCGGTCGTGGAGCAACATGTAGCCGGGGTTTGGCAGCCCCTCGCCTTTTTCAGCAGGACCTTGCGCGATAGCGAATGTAAATACAGTGCGTTCGACAGGGAGCTGCTCGCTCTCCATTTGGCCATCCGCCACTTTCAGTTCTGGCTGGAAGGACGCGCTTTCACCGCGTTCGTTGATCACAAACCGCTAACATTCGCGATGGCCAAGATCTCCGAACCGTGGTCAGGCCGGCAGCAGAGACAGCTGGCCGCGATATCAGAGTTTACCACTGATATTCAACAGGTGGCAGGCAAACTCAATGTAGTGGCAGATTGCCTCTCGCGCGCCGTGGCGGCTCCAGTCAGCGTAGGGTTAGATTATGCAGCCATGGCCGCAGAGCAGGTTAATGACGCGGACGTGCGCGCACTCCAGTCTGGACCAACAGGGTTAAGGCTGGAGAGCAGGGTGCTGCAAGACGGTATGCCCCCCCTAATCTGCGATGTCTCCACTGGACGGCCGCGTCCAGTAGTACCGGCCGTGTGGCGCCGCCGCGTTTTTGACTAGGTTCATTCTTTGGCGCACCCTGGAGTGCGCGCGTCGGTCAAAACGGTGGGAGAGAAATTTGTGTGGCCGAGCCTCCGCAAACAGGTCAAAGAGTGGGCAGCAGCCTGCACGGCGTGTCAACGAGCCAAAGTACACAGGCACACGAGGGCTCCTTTGGAACAGTTTCACATTCCGGCCAAGAGGTTCGATCACGTTCATGTGGACCTCGTTGAACCCCTCCCGCTGTCACAGGGGTGCACACATCTTCTGACAATGGTGGACCGCACCACGCGCTGGCCTGAAGTGGTCCCGCTGGCATCAACCACGGCCGAGGAAGTGGCGCGCGCGTTTTTAACAGCTTGGGTGGTGCGCTTCGGCGTTCCGTCGGACATTACGTCCGACAGAGGCCCTCAATTTGTTTCCGAGCTTTGGTCGACAATGGCCCGCAGCCTGGGTGTCACAATTCACCGCACAACCGCGTACAATCCGCAGGCTAACGGGTTATGCGAACGTTTTCATAGGTCATTGAAAGCGGCTCTCAGAGCGTCACTGACGGATACAAATTGGGTTGACAAGTTACCATGGGTGTTATTGGGGTTGCGTTCGGCACCTAAAGAGGACTTAGAAGCCTCACCAGCGGAGCTCGTGTTGGTGCAGCCACTCCGGCTGCCTGGGGAGTTTCTCCCAGATAACCCTGCACCAAACGCCTCCCTGTCTCAGCTGTTGCGGAGTAACATAGAATCAAGCACGCTGCCCGGCCCCGCGCACCACAGTTTTCCGCGCGTTTTTGTGCCTAAAACTTTGAAGAACGCAGAGTTTGTTTTTGTTAGACATGATGCGCATCGAACCCCGCTGCGACCGCCTTATGACAGACCATTCAGAGTGCTAGAAACAGGGGGCAAGCAGTTTTTGCTAGATTTGGGGGGTAGGAAAGAGAAAATTAGCATAGACAGACTTAAACCTGCTTTTGTGGTGGCAGATGAGGAAGTGCTGTTGGCAAAGGCCCCGCGGTTCCCAAAGGTTCCCAAAGTAATGTTTCCCCAGAACACCCGCAGAGACTGACAAAGGTTTTCCGCCCCCAGACGGCAAACCCCCAGCGTGACAGCGCCGCAGAGACGGTGAACCCCAGCTACAGCAGATTCGGCAGGAGGCTGAAGCCTATCCAGCATGTGGACTGATGTGTATTGATGCTATCACGGCATGCATGTAGTTATTTTCTGGTTGTTCTGTGTTTCTAAAATGCTGGGGGGGCTTTTGTGGTGAACACTCAATGGACCTGTTGGACCGGTTCTGTGACTCGCATTTTAGGTCAGAACAAAGGCAGGAATCTTAGCCTTGGTATGCAAGGCTGGAGACTGTGGGGGGTCGATTAAAGGATGCATGGGAGACAGTGGAAGTGATATCATGGAGAGAAATGCATTGTGACTGTCTTTATTATGCAAGGTGGTGAAATGCATTGTGACGGTCTTTATTATGCAAGGTGGTCTGTGTGACATGTGATATATGAGGTGTGAAGTCCCTGATATTTAAGGACGAGAGTTTACCGTTTCATCCTCTTTTTTTGTCTGCTTTGAAATGATGGAGATGTGAATAAAACTGACTCTGAGAAAGAACGCTGCTTCGTAATTTTCACATCTTCCACACTATAGTGCCACCTCTTCTCCATACCCAATAATTTATAATATCATTCTAGTCATTATTCATCCCACAATTACATTCATTATACAATACCATCACATATCATACATCTTATACCCAAGATGGCATAGATCCAAGATGGCGCAGCAGATGGCAGCCACTGGCTTCTGCTCTCTGATGTTTTTGATAATTTTGTGTGTTTTTTTGGACTTCTGCTCTTCCGTCCGGGTCACCTTTTCAAGGGAGGAACTACTTTCACTCAGACCGTCTTCCAATGCAACTTTTCCGCTTCCGATCTTGGCTGTGGGAGCAGCGACTATTGGCACTGGCCGGAAACGAAGGCGGCGTGGTAAACGTGCCGGTGCGCTAGTCAGGCTGAAGAAACGAGGATATCGCACGCCGCTCCCATCGATCCATCTGGCGAATGTCTGCTCTTTGGCAAATAAAATGGACGAGCTGCTGCTCCTGACTCACAAAAACCCGGATTTTAGCAGATCGGCCGCCCTGTGTTTCACGGAGTCCTGGCTGAGTGAACACATCCCGGACAGCGCGGTCTGCCTGGACGGATTCCAACTGCTCCGCGCTGATCACAGTTGAGAATTCTCTGGAAAGACTAAAGGTGGCGGAATCTGCTTCTACATAAACGAAGGTTGGTGTACTGATGTCACAGTGTTGAAGAAGTTTTGTAGCCCTAACCTAGAGTTGCTGTTCATAGACTGTAAACCCTTTTATTCACCGCCAGAGTTCTCCAAGTTTATACTGGTCGGAATTTACATCCCGCTGTTAGAAAAATACCCGATTCTTTGATTGAAAGATCCAAGAACAAACCGGAGATTTCTTCAATTTAAAGGATGGTACATTTATTTAGAAGTCACAACCTCCCGTCACATGAACAGCTTCTTCCCCTCTGCCATCAGACTGCTGAACACTAAGTGACTTATTGACTCTCGTGCACTATGTACAGCAGCTCAACCAGACTCATGTCAATCACTGTTTTCTTCCTGCATTACCGACTGCACTATATTGGTCTCCACATTATCTGCTGCTCGCTAATGTATTTAAACTGCTGACTAGTATTACTCACTCTTATTCTACACTTTATTGCATGTATAGTTTATTTCTTTTATTTTATCATGTTTAATGTTGCAGCATTGCACTGAGACAAATTCCTAGTTTGTGTACTACATGAACAATGGCAATAAATCTGATTCTGATTCTGATTCTGATTCTGAAGTCACATGTAAAGCAAGCAGCGCTGGATCAGTTTGATGCTGTCCCCTCGAGAACGTCGTCAGACTGATCCCGACTTCCGGGCGTGGGTTACAATTCTCTTCTCGGGTGGGGGCGACCCAGTACAATGGGATGGGCTTATACGCGACTATCTGATTGGCTAGTTTAACTCTGACGTGAACAGGCCATCCTCTGTTCACGTTACCGATCTCCTAAAATGTGCTATCAAAAGTGTGTGTGAGAATGCTGTTTTGGGTGTGTAACTAATGTGAAAGACCTGACTTAAAAGAGAGCAAAAAGACAGAGAGAGAGCTCTATACCTTTGTCTCATTCCTGTTTTATCAATATACCATAACATACTTGTTCATAAGCATGCAAACAGAAGTGGTATGGAATATGTGTAGGGCATAATGGGAGATTACCTACAGAATTATTATTCTGGCACTAACTATACATTAACCCTTTCACTCCCCCCTTTGACATGATTTTATCATGTCAACCACGTATGGTGTGAGAGACTCTAGCAATTAATAGATGGTGAATAAGGCAGGTCCCTGCATTGTGTGTCAACCCAAGAGGCTTGCACCATTGGTTCTGCTACCCTTGCCTCCCCCCTTGTGGACACCTTAGCACGATGCAGCAATGTCTCAGAGATGAACTGTCACCAGGTCCTATACCCCCTCGAGGTCTCCTCCTGATCATAGTTCTCTGTCCAGTGGAGTGGACCATTTAGGGGTCATAGGGTAGAATAGAGTCCATCCACAAAGTCCACGAAACCTTTGTCCACCGGTTGACCCTTGCCAGGGCACACATCATTCGTCTGCACTCATCACACGGTTGCGACAGAGGTTTGACCTTCCTCTGTGTCTGCTTCCCGTATCTGCAGCTGTGGAGCACAGTTCCATCTTGTTGACACAGAAGCGAAACAACTGTGTGTCCCCGCTCTCAGAGGCACACCTCATCCCATGAGGTCTACAGGACAGTCTGGTGGGTGCAGGAGAGGGTATGTAACATCCAGTCCAGCCAGTGAACAGTTCAGTGATGCTGTCCCAGGGATGCCACCCCCCCCCCCCCCCCCGTCGCTGGAAAGAGGTGGACATGCTGGGGTTGGTAAGGCTCGAGCTCCTGGCTCCACCCTGGATGCTGGAGGTGCAGTGGATGCGCTCGGGTACCCGTCCATTCTTCTTCTGGGGACTGAAGTCATACAGTCACTCGCCCTATGACATTTTCAATGTCGCGGGCACACGTCGTGATGGTCTGGTGTTCTCCGGCATGCATCTTCCCTGTACCCTACACCTTTGATCAAGTGCTGATACAAAGGGCTCAGCCAGGGCAGCACCAAATAATGGTCTGAGGGGTTGCCATCACAATGTATGGAGCCTGCACAGTTTTATCCTTATTCACTACATCTGTAGTAATCTATGTGTTGTTGTAAATTATCTCCCAGCAGCCATGAGTGTGTGATTGTTGACTATATGAAATCTGCATGTGGTGATTGTGTTGTGATGTGTGTGTTGGGTGATGGGACCTATATGTTCAGTGGGTAGGTAGTAAACAATATTGTTCAACATTAGGAGATATCCTTATTCATGCATTGTTGTATTCAGGCATTCAGCGCTTCTAACCTTCACCCTTATTCAGATTACCTAACTGTAATTATCATGATGGAGATAAATAACGCAAGAACCCTATAAGTCTCACACCCCTACATCCGTGTGGTGCGCTATGTATGACTTATGTGTTACCGGTAGCACATTGTGTTTACAAATTCTCTGTGATTGCACACTGGTCCTCCTCGTCGTCACTCCTAGCCTTAGGGTCTTCAGTTCCTCCTTCCCCGGGCTCAGAGAGGGGAACCAATGGGACTACCTCCTCTCGGCACTGCACCATCTGATAGCCAGGTGGGGCAGGGAATTTTTCATTAATTGCGGTGGTGATGCATTTTAAACATAAGTGGCGGATACAAGGTATGCAGCAGCATCCACATAAGGTGAGCATGGTTACTGCTGCTACCAATGACATAAATACCGAAAGGACCAGAGTTTTCCATTTGCCCAGCGTTTGGTCTAACCAATTCCCTACTGGGTCTTTAACACCTGAGTAGTCTGCCAATTCTTCGGACAGGGTTTTTAGACCTGATAAGGCACGCGTTATAGTCCCGTCTGGGGCGGTGTTGTTAGGAATAAAGACGCAGCAGTCCTGTGCAAACATAGAGCATACACCACCCTTTTCAGCCAATAGGAAATCCAGTGCCATCCTATTCTGGTAAGTCATCAAGGAAGTTGCAGCCAATTGTTCGTGCAGGCCAGTAATGGCATCTCTAGTCATATTGTTGAGCTTTTGTACGTTGAAATGGATGTAGTTGATGTAGCCTGTATTCTTATTGGCAGTGATTATTGCCCCAATGTATGGTATCATTGACTCAAACCCAGCTGCCACCTGATCTACTAATTTATATTGATCGGGAACACCTCTGGGTATCCCTACAGCATCAATATATGTGAGGGAGCCTGCATATAGGTCAAAAGGGTTGGTTGCGCTTCTCCCAACTCTACTGTGTCTTGGGTTTGACGGTGGATCAAAATTGGCTTGCTGCCATAGGTTGATATCTGATACAGATGTGGGAATTACCTTAACGGGTGCTATTAAGGACACTATGGTGCAGGTGCCTGACCAGTCATGAGGGAGGGTGTTCCTTAATTTGTAACCTCCGCAATACCAATAGACGTCTGAGCGGGCGTACTTTAGTTTGGCAGCATTTAGCCAAGTTGTGGCATTGATTAACTTTGTGCACCAATCCCCCAATAAGTGTCCTACTGGGTGTCCAGTGAGGTTGTATTTTGTAATGCAGGTGTAGTTATTTGCTACGGGAGTAAAGATAGGTGGGTGTGTTCCTCGTGGCGCCAGTGGGTAGGGGGTTTCTAGATGTTTACACTTAGGCTCAGGATGTTCGGTCATGTGCAAATTCATCATACAGTATGTCTCATTGTATGAGAATAGCAACGGCACAGTTAAGAGCGCCGGACAGGAAGAGGAACAGGCAATACACTTATCTCTTGTTACATATCTAGCAGTGTTGCTTATCCAATCTAACCAGTAATTCTTTTGTGCAAACCCCGTCTCAATCTCTATTGCTTTCGTAACAGGTATCTCCTGTGGGGTTAGGACAGTATTCTTTTTTCTCTTCTCCCTGTTTACCCTTAATTGTCTGCCAGTTATTGGTCTTGTTGATGCTTGGGCCCCAACCAACCTGTAACCTGAATCTTCCCCCTGGGTCTGTTCCAGCCACCCAAGCCCCCAATGCAAACATGCCCGTGTCTGAGGCACATGGGGTTTTTAACGTAATAAAGATGGGGTTGCACTTTCCAGGGTTACATTCCCTGGGGGTTGTCCCTTTTATCAGTGACATTTGTTGTAGGAGGTTTTGTCCATTACAGACTTGTCCTTGTGCTTACAGGGGGTGTAGCCCCATAACCGGAGTCCAGTGTTCCATCCTACCCACTCCCATTTTAGACAGTAGTCACTCCACTCATTAGATCTTTTATAAAGAATACACATGTATTTAGTTGCCCTTTGTAACTGTTTCTGGTCTGTCCATTCCTTACAGTCCGCTATGTCGCAGAAGTCAAGTCGGATAGTGGAGGTGTTACTTTGGCGGAAAATCAATGTTGGTATAGAGGGACTTCCAGTTCTTTTGTTGGGTCAGTGTCCTCTTGGTTGTCTATGTAGCAGCCAGATAATGGAGCCTGCAACCAGGATGGCGATGACTGTCACCACTATAGCTCCCCGCTTCCAACTACATTCCCCTCCTTTCCTACATATGGGTCGTCTCCTATTAAGTAGATTATTTGTCTCTGTCCCCCTGTGCCCCTGTTCTAAGTCCTGTGAGATTGGGTAAAATCGTACGGTCATCGTCCCCTTGTGTCCCACCCAAGTCTGCCCTTATGGTTGTCAGTGTCCGGTCTGTTGGATCTTTGGATGGTGTGCAATGAGTCTTATGGATCCAATTACTTAATCTGTCTTTCGTCAACCACACCCTTACACAGTGTGACGTCACCTCAGCCACCTTATAGGGTCCTTTCCACCTAGGAGAGGACCAGTTGATTTTATATACCTTCCTCAAAATCCAGTCGCCCACCTCCACATGTGACGTGTCGTGGTCCTGTTCTTTGGTAAGGATTTCAGCAACCTGTTGGGAGATACTCATTATAGTGTTATTCAGTTGGTTAACATATTCACTCATGTTCTCATGTTGCACTAGCACAGGTGGTGAATCAGTGGGGGCAGTGGTAAACGGGCAAGGCATCTTCCTCCCTGTCAAAATCTCATGTGGGCTGACATTCAGGGTGGCATTTGGAGTCAACCTGAGGTTGAACAATACAATGGGTAGAGCCTCAACCCAGGTTAGTTTAGTGTCTGCACAGATCTTGGCCAAACCCTCCTTAATTGTCCTATTCGCTCTTTCCATCAACCCCTGTGATGAAGGGTGGTAAACGGCTCCAAACTTATGTTTGATCCCAAACATCCCTTCAACCTGTTGTAGGTCCTCATTAGAGAAATGGGTACCATTGTCTGATCTTATCACTTCAGGTATCCCAAACCTCGGGATGATTTCTCTGGTGAGCCACCTGATCACTTCCTTTCCTTTCTCTGTTTTGGTAGGTGTGGCCTCTACCCACCTCGAGAAGGGGTCGATACAAATGTGCAAATACCTCTTACCCTCTACTCTCTGGTCTGCCCCCATGTCTGTGAAGTCAATGACTATTTCTTTCCATGGGGCCCCCGGGATTGGGAAACTTCCCATTCCTGTTGTCAGTGTAACCTTGGGATTGTAACTTTCACAAATTTCACATGACTGTACAAAATATCTACAAATGTCCCTTAAAAAGGGGTGCCACCAGTGCTGTGAGATGAGGGTGTTCACCTTGGAGCTCGCACAGTGTCCTTTACTGTGGGCTTCCTGACACAATAAATTTAGTAACCCTGCTGGTGCTACTATTTCACCCTCATGATTTCTCCAGAGCCCTGTGTGGTCCTTCCTGGCTCCCTTCTCCTTCCAAGCCTGTTTTTCTGTCGGGGCTGCAGCTTCCTGTATTTCCTTGATGTTATGTATATTCAACTCTCTGTGCGGTCTATCGGCTTCCCTCTGATTCATCTGTTTCCTTGCATCATACCCCGCCACTGCTTTAGCTGCTATGTCTGCTGCGTTGTTTCCTCTTGCTATTCTGCCATTTCCTCTTTGGTGCCCTCTGCACTTGACAATTGCTACCTGTTTAGGTTCCAATAGTGCACAGTATAAGTCCAATAATTGGTCCAGGTGTTTTACTGGTGTGCCAGCTGAGGTCACAAACCCTTTTCTTCTCCAGTGGCACATGTCCACGTGTACAGCTTGCACTGCGTATGCTGAGTCTGTATATATTGTTGCAGTTTTCCCTCCTGCTAACCTACACGCTTCTATCAATGCCACCAATTCTGCCATTTGTGCTGATGCTGGTTGTGGGATGATCTGTGCCTGCTTCATTTCCAGGCCCTCCGGGGCTTCTTGTATTACTGCAAACGAGGCTATCAGGTTGCCTGCCTGTGTGTGATGGCTATGGCCGTCACAAAATAAAATCATCTCCGCACTCTCTAGTGGTTCTGCCTGTACGTTATCATGTAGTTTCATTTCTCTTTTTGCTTCAGCAGCACAATCATGGTCTTGTGTGGTGTCTATCTGTGAGGCCATGTTTACTCCTGAGCTGGTGAAATGTATATGTGGTTTATCAAACAGCTGCTGTAATCCTTGAGCCCTGTGTGCTGATAACGTGAATGCATTTGAGTCAAGAAGGGCCTTAACTCCATGTGTTGTGTGAATAATGGTTTGATTACCCATTGTCAGGTGTGATGTCTTTTCCACAGCTTTTCCTATAGCAGCCACATGTTTCACGCAAGCTGGATGACCTATTTCGACATTATCTAATTTGCTACTGTATTACATTAGCACTTTTCTATCTGTGCTCGTCCCACTCTCCCCCTTTTGAAACAGAACGGCATTAATAAAGCCGTTCTTTTCATCCACATCCAGATGGAAAGGTCTGGAGTAATCAGGTGCATGTAGAGAGCATGCTAAGGAAAGAGCAGTTTTTAGTTCAATAAAGGCCCGGTCTGCTTCTAATGTCCATTCCAGAATCAGAATCAGAATCAGAATCAGAATCAGAATCAGAATCAGGTTTATTGCCATTGTTCATGTAGTACACAAACTAGGAATTTGTCTCGGTACAATGCTGCAACATTAAACATGATAAGATAAGAGAAATAAACTATACATGTAATAAAGTGTAGGATAAGATTAAGTGATACTGGTCAACAGTTAAAATATATATTAGCCAGCAGCAGATACTGTGGAGAACTATATAGTGCAGTCGGTAATGCAGGAAGAAAACAGTGATGATTAACATGAGTCTGGTTGAGCTGCTGTACATGGTGCATGAGAGTCACTTAGTGTTCAGCAGTCTAATGGCAGAGGGGAAGAAGCTGTTCATGTGACGGGAGGTTTTAGTCTGGATGGACCGAAGTCTTCTACCAGAGGGGAGGGGGGCAAACAGTACGTGACCAGGGTGTGAGGGATCGGCTATGATCCGGCCAGCACGCCTCCGGGTCCTGGAGATGTACAGATCCTGGAGAGATGGGAGCTTGCAGCCGATCACCTTCTCAGCAGTGCGCACGACGCGCTGCAGCCTTAGTCTGTCCCTGGCAGTGGCTCCTGCGTACCACACGGTTATGGAGGTGGTGAGGATGGACTCGATGATGGCTGTGTAGAACTGCACTAACATCTTGGTGGGTAGCTTGAGCTACCATCCAGGGGACCGTTGTAGTTTCTGTATCCTGCTTGAGTGATTAGTGTCCTTAGGGGCGCCACTAATCCAGTAAAGTCAGGTATAAAGTTCTTGCTGTATGTGACCAACCCCAGAAATTGCATCATTGCCTTTACAGTCATGGGTTTGGAGTGGTTCAGGTTGACAGTTTTATGTGCCACAGTCATACTACGCCTGGAAGTGCCAATCACCCGGCCCAGAAAGGTAACCTTCGGTCACCCAATTTGTAATTTGGATTTGGACACCTTGAACCCACATGCAGCCAAATGATTTAGTACTGTGGCAGTTGCGGTCATGATTGATTCAGAGTCTGGAGCTGCTATCAGAATATCGTCTACATATTGTAAGAGGGTGACCCCTTCTGGCAGTGCAAGAGACTGTAGCTGTTGTCTTAAGACATGATTAAAAATGGATGGTGAGTCAACAAAACCCTGTGCCAGCCGATTGTATGTGTATTGCGTACCGTCGTAGGAGAAGGCAAACAATTGCTGTGAATTCGGATGAAGTGGTACACAGAAAAAGGCATTTGCCAGGTCAATGCAAGAGAAGAAGTTATGGCTCGGTGAGATTGCATTTAGCATTGTGTATGGGTTAGGCGTGTCGTAAAGAGTGGGTATTACCATTTTATTAATAGGCCTAAGGTCCTGAATCATGTGGTAATCTAATTTTCCTGGCTTGGGGACCGGGTTAATCGGTGTATTCCATGGGGACTTAGTGGGAACCAGAACCCCCGATTGGATCAGTCCATCAATGGTTCCCCTGATTCCTTTTATTTGATCCAATCGAAGGGGGTATTGGGCACGGTATATAGGAACAGTGTTAGGCTTTAGGGGGATTAAGACAGGGGGGATGTTGAGTAGGCCCACGTCCGTGGAGCCTTGAGACCACAATGTCTCAGGGAGACTGTCTAACAATGACTGTGAGTGTGGGTGGTCTGTATTCTCTCTACCATGTGTGCGCGTGAGGAATCTTTTTTCAAGCTCCACAGTCATTGTGGACCGTTTTGCGATCCGATACATTTTCAAGGAAGGAGAATATTGTAGACTCTTGTTCTGCGTGGGTAACCAATCAGTTGTTGTTATGCCCCTCCTTATCATTGGGCCTAGGTTTTTTGCTTCCCCTCCATCTATTATCTTCAGAGTCACATGAGGTGCAGATGTGGCAGTCAGTGCATATAAGGGTTGTAATGAGTCAGGTACAGTGACTGCCGCCGCCACGCCTTCCTTTCCTACATAAATGTCCTCAATCTCAATTGTTGGTTGGTCTGTCGTTTCTTGGAAGTGTCGTGCATAACCTTCCCACAATGCATCATAGTTTTCATCTCCAAAAAGCTCATAGTTGAACGTGCAATGGGGTGGGTCATGGGCATTTTCATATGGGTACACTAGGGACATCCAAGGAAGCCACTGTGAAAAAATGTCCCCTAAGTGACTTTGTTCAAAGTTAAGGAGTAGCCCCCACCAAATTTCCGCACCAATTTCAGTGAGTGGGTCACTTGGTTTTGCAGGAGACTGTATCATTTGTCTCAGTGCCCGTTTGGGCGTTGCACAGCGTTGTACTGAACCGTCAAGAAAGGTTATGTCAATGTGGGTGGGTGTCAACAGTAATGAAATGTTTTGGGGAACACATTATGTTTCTTGCCACCAGGTTCACAGGGCATGTTGGTGATAGTAAGAATGAATGTTCAAATCTCAGTGAATTCCACAAACAGGGAACAGGTCTAGACAGGGGCCACTCTTCTGTGTTACCCGAGAAGCCAACAACAGGTACGGTATCCATTGAAATGGGGAGTGGCGTGTTTAGGGTGGAATACCTGGCTCCTGTGTCAATCATGCACATATAATCTCGACCGTCCACTGTCAGCTTCACTAGAGGTTTGAGAAATAGATCTGCGGGACACAGAGAGTCACCTGCTGTCAGTCCTGGGCAGCCCTATTGTGGGAATTGGTGTGCTCCGGGGGCTTGGTGCCAATTGTCCTGTGTCCGGGGAGGAAGAGGAGGATCATGTAGGGGAGGATATACACTGTGTTGATAATTGGGGGACCCCCCTGGGTGGCTCTGTGAGTGCTGCTGTGGGCAGCGTTGAGCCCAGTGGCCAATTTGCTGACATAGGAAGCATCGGTCCCGTGGGTTGGGCCTCCCCCAGGGTTTATTATTAACACGGCCTCTGTCTCTGTCATTAAACTTCCTATGTTCCCTGTAACCCTGTGGCTGATGCTGATAGGCCAGACTAGGTGGGGTGTCTGGGTAAGGTCTATATTGCTGTAGTGTGAGGTCTTGAGGTGGTTGCATGACTAAAGGTTGGTGGGGGTGAGTTGTTGCGGCATCTGATTGACAGAGGCCTTATTCTGATTCACCTTATCTCTCATCTCCTTCAACTGTGCCTTTGCCACTTGTGACTGTAGAGAAGCTAACTCTTTCTTTTCCTGTTCACGTGTCTCAATCTCATTATCAATGTACTGAATAACATGAGATGACCACATAGCGAACGATAGGCTGGAGAGTCCAACCACTTGCTTCAACAGTTTCTGTATAGTGGCGGGTAATGAGGCCTCTACTGCCCCCCTAAAGAGCATTTCGATTGTACAGTTAGTGGCCGGGTCCTCACCTGTCCTGTCTTGCCACAAATCTCTCACCCTGAGTAAGTATGGGGCCCCCTTCTCATGGTCGTTAGGTGGGATGTCACACAGTTCGGCCGATTTCATTTGAACAGGGAACTTTTCTCGGATTATGGGCCACAGTATATACACCACTACTGATAATGGGGATTCGTCTCTTTCTAAGTATGTGCCACCTAGTAGTTCCACCTCCCGCAGCATCCCCAAGGAGGTGCAGGAGGAGAACAGCCGTCTAAAGTCTCCCAGAGCAGGTGCTATTCCAGCACAGGTTTCAAGGAAAGCTTTGATCCATGGTGCACCGCCATCATGTATATTTGGCAGCCGTGATTTTATTAAGGCTGTGTCTTGGAGTGAAAATGGAGTGTAGTTTGTGGTCGCACGGCCTCCGACTGACGTCGCCGTGGTCAGTGGCATTTGCCTCGCTTGGGGGGCACGGCTTCTGTCTATACATCTGTGTACGTTACCATGGCTAGGTGTGTGGGTTGCTATGTGTGGGCTGTGTTCTGCAGAGGAGGCAGCACGATGTGGATATGTTCCCATATCCTGAAGGGCTAAAGTGAGGGCGTTTACAGATGATGTGTCTTGGTCAGTACCTGTCTCAGCACATGACCTGGTGACAAAAGTGCAATCTGACCTTGCCCCTATATTATCAGGGGTGTTTGTAACACTTTCTACAGTTTTTCCTAGAAATTCCTTAATTTGCTCGCTACCTTCAGGCTCCTCCTTAGCTGTTTGTAACAACCCGTTTTTAATCACCATCAGGGGCGCCATCATCGTGGGTGTTGATTGGGCAAGCTCAATTGGCACCTCGGCTGAGACAGTAGGTTGATTGGTGCGGCTCTGGCACCTCTCTGATAGAGTTTGTGTCCCTGTGTAGGCAGGTGGAGGTGCAAGTAATTCTCCACCTAGAGGGGGAGCCGTGGACTTAACAGCAGGTGGTTCAATGGCCTGAGGCCACATTTCTGCCTTTGTGATGGAGGCTTCTGGGCTCAGTGGAGGGCCATTTGCGTTACCTGACATCCTCTGCAGGGTGAGTTTAATTTCCCCCAGAAAACATTGACAGTCTGTGAGAAATTCTCCTGCTCTTTTTAATTCCTTCCCTGTTCTCCCTCTATTAATATACTGGCCTCCCGGTGCTTATTGCTTGCCTGCTCATGCCCTCCTCTTGCCTGTCTCATAAACATAGCTAGGTCTCCCTGGTGGGGGGGGGGTGGGGGGGCGCTGTTTTCACATCCTGCGAACATTCCTCTGTCCTGCATTTGTTTGACCCATCTGGCAAATCTCGCCCTTCCTTTCTTTTGATCCGTGCCTGGGACCTTTGTCAGCCATCTAGCCATTGTCTGGGATAGTGCCGACCCCAGGGAGCCGGGCTTACAGGCCTGCCATCGTTCCATTGTTTCTTGAGACATTTCATACAGGTGTTACCCGTACCCCTTGCTGCAGCTGAGTGACGTATTGTCCGTGTATTTAGACCCCAACAGGAAGCTTCTACACAGACGCTAACCATCTGTGCGCCTGTTAGCTGGGACTTAACGCCAGCCTATCTACACGTTTTAACTCAGGGCAACAGTGGTACCGTATCTGCTTGTATTCCCGCTATCCTAGTCCAACCCCTTGTATTTACACTATCACTCAAGATCTGTTTTGCTGTGTGGAATTCTCAATCAGTCTCAACTGGTTGATACACACACAGGAATACAGTAAAGATATCAATTGAGTGATGAACCACCCCACATTTCATAAATAGAGAATAACAAACTTAATTTTCTACCAGCCACAGCGGCTTGGTACATATACAGGAATACTATACAATACCAGATGTGTGAGAACTCACCCCTGTCTTGCTGTATGGAATTGTCAAACTGGAGTTCTCAATCAGTCTCTGCTGCTTGACACACACAGGAATACAACATTATGACAGTGGTAACTCATTTCACTTTTCCTGTTTATTTATTTATTTTATTCATCTATTTTAGTTTGTTGTATTTATTTAATTATTTTGTATTTATAATTTAATTCATTTATATATTTACTTATCTGTACCAACCTGCAATTTTTCATTTAAATTCTCTCACCTTTATATAGTGTCCACCTAGGATTTCCTACAGTTTTGTTGAGGAATAAATTTCCTTATTCTCCAGTTGTATTGTATACTCGCCTCTGCCTAATTTAAAGTTGAGCCTTTTCTCTCCCAGCTGAATGGCATGCTTTGCCTCATTATAGGCAAACCTGCATTTAGCAGGCCCCTGAGGTCTTTGTTTTTCATTTACCATGCATGGACTTTAAAGCCTTCCTTTCAGCCAGAGAGATAAAGTTCCAGATTTATTATTAAGATTTAAGTTTTTGTTGGCAGTAATTTTGTGAAATAGTGCACTTCCTATATTCGGCCACACGATGGAGGCACCGTGCCACAGCTCGAAGGTGATTCAAGATGGCGCCCTCTCATGCGCAGTAAATGGAACACGTGCAAGATGGCCCCTGAGCCTATTGTTCACAAACCACGTGTTTTTTTTTCTTTTTTTTTTAATTTAAGAAAATGGAGCACTGCCTCCTTAACCCCAGCTATACACACACTAGCACACTAGAATAGCTTTACAACTTTAATTTAGCGCTTCATTTTAATGCTGTTACCTCAAATAATTCTCCTCTCAGTAACCTGTTTTACCGATTTCACCTCCACTTGGTGGTGGGGTCCATTACTTCCCTTTGTTCTGACCACAAGGTCCGGAGCCCGCACTCGGTGGTGGGGGCGCATACTTTCCTTTGTTCTGACCCGGAGCCCGCCATTAGTTAAATCATTATGGGAAAAATTTTAATAAATATTCCCAACTCCCGGTATTTCCCAAACCACACTTTTATCCCCTAGAGACACTGAATTAAATCATACTATGGGATAGGTTCAGCAGATATTTCCAACCCCTGGTATTTCTCAAATCACATTTTTATCCCCTTAAAGACACAAAATTTTACAGAGATCAGCTTGCACTATGTGGAGAATTTGCCGCAGATTTGCATGTACTCATTACTTATAGCTTAACTTATATGTAGAGGATACTTTCATCGGAACCTCGTCAGGTAATCGATACAAGAAGTATCTTATCATAAAGATCAGTCTTATACTGATTTTAACAAGCTATTTTATTGTTTTATACTTATGAATACACTCACTATTGTTGGAATAAAAGATTCTTATGCAATTCTGTAAGTTATTATTTTTATACTTATGAATGGTCCCTCACTAAGGATGGAGAAAAGAGTCTTGTACCATTCTGTAGGTTATTTTTTTTTTATACTTATGAGCAGACCCTCACTAAAGGTGGGAAAAAAGATTCTTGTGGCTGCTTGTTACATTACTCACTCATGATGTAGTCTGAGATTCTTATAACGTATTAAGAGTACCTTAGTTATTTTTTATACTTATGAGCAGACCCTCACTAAAGGTGGGAAAAAGATTCTTGTGGCTGCTTGTTACGTTACTCACTCATGATGTAGTCTGAGATTCTTATAACGTATTAAGGGTACCTTTATATATGCTCACTATTGATCTAAAAAAGATTCTTGCATTGCAAATCTTCCTTATTCGTAAAAAAAGCGGCTACTTGATCCTAGGACATTTTCACGCTCCCTCGTGCAAGACCACGTGGTCCATGCTTTACATGTGACCGCAGACTTCCATCCCGCAAACGGTTTAAAATTTAGAGATCGGATGTACCCCTTAATCAGACGACTGTAAATTTAGAATGGTCAAACTGCAGAATTTTGTAGACAAAAGGCTCTGCTAACCTTATTTTTATTCAGGCGCCACAGTAGTCTGCAAAAGGGTCCTTCCTATGTGGTGTGTTCAGGCTCGTCTTGGAATAGTTCAATCCGGGTCACCGGCACCAATTTGTTAGAAAAATACCCGATTCTTTGATTGAAAGATCCAAGAACAAACCGGAGATTTCTTCAATTTAAAGGATGGTACATTTATTTAGAAGTCACATGTAAAGCAAGCAGTGCTGGATCAGTTTGATGCTGTCCTCTCGAGAACGTCGTCAGACTGATCCCGACTTCCGGGCGTGGGTTACAATTCTCTTCTCGGGTGGGGGCGACCCAGTACAATGGGATGGGCTTATACGCGACTATCTGATTGGCTAGTTTAACTCTGACGTGAACAGGCCATCCTCTGTTCACGTTACCGATCTCCTAAAATGTACTATCAAAAGTGTGTGTGAGAATGCTGTTTTGGGTGTGTAACTAATGTGAAAGACCTGACTTAAAAGAGAGCAAAAAGACAGAGAGAGAGCTCTATACCTTTGTCTCATTCCTGTTTTATCAATATACCATAACATACTTGTTCATAAGCATGCAAACAGAAGTGGTATGGAATATATGTAGAGCATAATGGGAGATTACCTACAGAATTATTATTCTGGCACTAACTATACATTAACCCTTTCACCGCCTGTTGCTTGTACAACGGAGGCCCTGCAGCACCTCGCTGACCAGATAGCAGATGTGGAGGAAAAACATCCAGACTCTCTGCTTATCATTCTGGGTGATTTCAATAGAGCTAATCTCACAAATGAACTTCCTAAATACAGACAGCATATTAAATGTCCCACCAGGGACACAAATACACTTGACCACTGTTAAACAGTTTTAACCTTAATAAACTCACTGACACTGTGACATCATACGTCAGTTTCTGCGAGGACGTGTGTGCAGACCAAGACCTTCTGCACATACAACAACAATAAACCCTGGTTCACTCCTAAACTGAAGCAGCTACATCAGACCAAGGAGGAGGCTTACAGGACTGATGACTGGACTCTGTACAAGCGGGCCAGAAACATGCTGACGAAGGAGACCAGGCTTGCTAAGAGGAGCTACAGTGAGAAGTTACAACAAAACTTCTCAGCCAACAACTCTGCTTCTGTTTGGAGAGGCCAGCAGAATAACACCAACTACAGGAGACCATCCCCCCACCGTGTGGAAAACGTCCAGCTGGCTAACGACCTCAACAGCTTTTACTGTAGGTTTGAAAAGAACCTACAGTTCTCACCTCCCACCCACACAAAATGATTATCTGCAGCCCCAGGAACTCCATCCCTCCTCCACTCTGACCTCCCACCAGCACTAACGATCTGCGAAGAGGAGGTGTGCCGAGTCTTTCGGAGACAAAAGATCAAGAAGGCTGCAGGACCTGATGGTGTGTCTCCGTCCTGCCTGAGAGTCTGCTCCGACGAGTTGGCCCCCATCTTCACCCGGATTTTTAAAAGATCACTGGAGCTGTGTGAAGTGCCTTCCTGCTTCAAATGCTCCATCATCATTCCAGTTCCCAAGAAACCCTCTGTTACAGGATTAAAAGACTACAGACCTGTTGCCTTGACCTCTGTGGTCATAAAATCCTTGGAGAGATTGTGCTAAACCACCTGAAGGTCGTCACAGGCCTCCTGATGGACCCACTGCAGTTTGCCTACCGGTTAAACAGGTCGGTGGACGATGCAGTGAATATGGGACTACATTACATCCTACAACACCTCGACTCCCCAGGGACGTACACCAGGTCCCTGTTTGTCGACTTCAGCTTGGCGTTCAACGCCATCATCCCAAGCATCCTTCATCAGAAACGCCTCCAGCTCAAGGTGCCCCCCTTCACCTGCCAGTGGATCTCCAGCTTTCTGACTGACAGGTGGCAACAGGTGAAGCTAGGGAGAATTACATCCAGCTCCCGAAAAATTAGTACTGGCGCCCCCCAAGGGTGTGTCCTTTCCCCACTGGTCTTCTCCCTCTACTCCAACGACTGCACCTCAGAGGACCCTTCGGTGAAGCTCCTGAAGTTTGCGGACGACACCACAGTCATCGGTTTGATCCGGGATGGTGATGAGTCTGCATACAGGCAGGAGGTGGAGCAGCTGATCCTCTGGTGTGGCCGGAACCATCTTGAACTTAACCCAGCCAAAACGGTGGAGATGACTGTGGATTTCAGGTGACACCCTCCTTCATTCCCCCCACTCACCATCCTCAACAGCACAGTGTCCACTGTGGACTCCTTCAAGTTTCTGGGTACCACATTCTCCCGGAACCTGAAGTGGTCCTCCCATATAGACACTGTCCAGAAAAAGGCCCAGCAGAGGTTGTTTTTTCTGCGTCAGCTCAAGAAGTTTGATTTGCCTCAGGAGCTGCTGGTTGTCTTCTACACCACCATCATCCAATCTGTCCTCTGCTTTTCCATCATTGTCTGGTTTGGATCTGCCACTAAACATGACAAGACCAGACTGCAGAGGATCATTAAGTTTGTGGAGAGGATCATTGGTACCGACCTACCCTCCATTGAGAACTTATATCGGTCCATAACCAGGAAACAGGCGGGAAACATCTCTGCTGACCCGTCACACCCCAGCCACAAACTGTTTGAACTTCTACCTTCTGGTCGACGTTACAGATCACTGAAGGCCAAAACCAACCGTCACAGGAACAGTTTCTTTCATCAAACCATCACTCTGATGAACTCCTAACATTCACCTAGTCCTACCTGTTGCGGTACTCATGACTTTTCATTCATTCTTACATTGCACATAACTCTCACACTGCATTTTACTCCATTCACATTATATTACTGAATCTGAGTTCACATTGAAATACTGTATGACTGTATATTTTTTCATATATTTTTGCAAAGTGTGGATAGTCTGAGTAAATAACTGCACATATTCCTGTATATATTTGCATCCTTTTATAGAAATGTGGACAGACTGTAATTTACTGTACATACTCTGTTGTCATTGAAATCTTATTTAAATCTTACACCTGAACAACGAGAGCAAGTTTTAGCCAAAGTCAGATTCCTTGTATGTGTTGTGCATACTTGGTCAATAAAGCTGATTCTGATTCTGATTCTGATAATTAAATTATGCAATAGAAATGATACAACAATGATAGTTTACATTGACAATAACACCAACATCTAATAATAATTGTAATAATAATAATAAATCAATACTTCTGGTATGTTTAATTATAGACAATATTATCATCATCATAATCAATCTTACAATACCTAGGTGCAATAAGTAACCATATAATAATAATAACAATAATAAAAGGTAGCCATATGGTAGTTACAGCAACAACAATAAAAATAATAAATAATAATATACCACCTGGCCTATGTAATACTTCAAATAATTCCATCCTAACAACAATCTTATTACTATAATTCTAGCAATAATGATACCAATAATAATAGTACTCAGCATATACAGTATATTCACAATAACAACCTTTCTTCATCGAAAACACATTGTAATGTTACTGTCCTTTATTTTTATATTTGCTCAAAAATCATTTCTTTATATGTTGAATTAAATATATGGATGTTTGGACATCGCCTGTGTTTCTCCCCCAACCCATTACACACACACACACACACACACACACACACACACACACACACACACACACACACACAAAAAAACAAAACAAAACAAAACAAAACAAAAACCTTTCCTAGTAGATCTGACTAGGTGCATTTTCAATTTTGTGTTCCCCCGTAAATTATATTTCCCTTCTTTCTGACTAAAAAGATTTTGTATATTGTGTGGTGAAAAGTTTTTACTCACTTTAAACATTAACTGTGCTGTTTAATAATCAACCAGATCCCGTAATTTCAATAACTTTGAATGTAAAAACAATAAATTAGTATGTTCAAGATACCCGACTTTGTGTATAACACAGACTGCCCTTTTTTGGAATATTAGCAATGAATTAAGTGTACTTTTATAATTGTTAGCCCAGACCTCTATACAATACTAACTGCCATCCAGCTGGTTCTACAGTTTATCTGGACTGGAGAGGGAAGTGATGGAGAGCTACATTAAAGACTCCCTTAGCACCAGCCTTATCCGTCCATCGTCTGCTCCTCCTTTTTTTTTTTTTTTTCTTGCCTTCTGATTGTTGCTCTGAGTGTTGCTATCCCTGTGCTGTTGCAATCCTGGAATTTCCCCGTTGTGGGACTAATAAAGGCTTATCTTATCTTATCTTATCTTATCTTATCTTATCTTAATAGGTCAAGTATGGAAGTACTAATGAGCAATACAAGATATGAAGCGATTTGTAATCTAGGATTGAGGCTTAGGCTTAATTTCATTGATAATTGCAATATTTTTTGCGACTTTGTTTTGTATGTATCTGACGTGTGGCTTCCAACTAATTTTATCATCTAGTATTACACCCAAAAACTTGATCTCATTAACATTTTCAATAATTACATTATCTATATGAATATGTATATCTTCTTTATTTTTACAATTACCAAATATCATTACCTTAGTTTTATCTATATTTAGTGATAATTTATTACAATCCATACATTTTTTAAGCTTATTTAATTCATTATTTAGAGTTTGGATTAGTTGATTATAATTATTTCCAGAATAAAATATATTAGTATCATCAGCAAATAATATTATTTTTAATAATTTAGAAACTTGGAATATATTATTTATACAGTGATCCCTCACTTATCGCGGTTAATGGGTTCCAGAACCGACCGCGAAAAGTGAAAAACCGCGAAGTAGCGTCACCCCTAATGACGTCACCCATAAATAATACGTACGTTCATTCTCTCACTCTCTCTCTCATATGATACGTGTGTGTGTGTGTAAGTATACATACATACGTAGATGTAAATAAAGTGTACATAAATATGTTTTTAGAACTCTTTTATTCTTATAACAAGATACGTAACTCAAAATGAAGATGATTTACTGCACAGGTTAATGAGAGCTTTACTGCTCCTCAGGTGACGCCTCATCATTCCTTTTTTTCCGGTTCCGGCTCTGCCGGACCGGCGGCGCCACACGAGTCGGCTGCCTGTTGCAACAGCCTTTTTTTTATCTTCCTTCTTCTTTCTACACCTTTCACTCTGTATATATATCACGGACGCACGGATCGCCCCGGGGGTCTCCCGGGTCAGCGGACGGAGCCACGGTTTGCAGCGGGAGACGTTACAGCGGGGAGGAGCTAGTGCTAGCTAGCACTTGGCCGCCGCCCGGTGCTAATGGGAAATTCGACATACCGGGAGCTGTAGCGAAAACGAAGCGGGTGCCGGGCTGGAGTTTAGGCGGCGTGAAAGAAATATAAGACAGAATAATAAAGAGCGATGGCAAGAACCAAGCAGACCGCCCGTAAAATCTACTGGAGGAAGAAGCCCCCCAGGAGACAGCTAGCCACCAGGGCTGCTCGGAGAGGCGCTCTGGCCACCGGCAGAGTGAAGAGACCTCGCCGTCACAGGTCCGTGGCTCTGAGAGAGATCCGTCGCTACCAGAAATCCACGGAGCTGCTCATCCGTAAGCTGCCCGTCCAGCGCCTGGTGAGGGAGATCGCTCAGGACTTCAAGACCGTCCTGCGTTTCCTGAGTTTCGCCGTCATGGCTCTGCAGGAGACCAGCGAGACCCACCTGGTGGTCTCTTCTTCGCTAAGGGGGTCACCATCATGCCCAAAGACTTCCAGCTGGCCCGCTGCATCCGCGGAGAGAGAGCTTAGACTTTCTGCTGCACATCCACCAGCCATAATGCTCTGCACTGTGTGTCTATATATATACATTTATAGTAATATGGACATATGTTTGCTAGATGTTGTTTTTTCTTGCCTTCTGATTGTTGCTCTGAGTGTTGCTGTCCCTGTGCTGTTGCAATCCTGGAATTTCCCCATTGTGGGACTAATAAAGGCTTATCTTATCTTATCTTATCTTATCGTCAGGTGCTAGAGGCGCAGGATCGTCGAGGGCAGCTTCCGATAGAGCTGGAGAAGCTGCAGGAGACGGCGTAGTGGCTCGACGGGAAGACTATTTTGCACAAAAAGGCACAAAAGAACAGCAAACGATGAATGCGGTCTTCCTTCGCTGGGTATGGGCGCTCAGCAGGGAGAGAAGCTGGGTAAAACGTCTCAGCCAATCAGCTTGCGAGATTCCCGAGCGGTGAAGAGGTGGGCGGAGAGGAGTGGAGCGGTGGTCAGAGAGGTGGATTTTGAGTTGTGCGGGCTCTCCGTGTTGATACCTGATGTTCTAATGTAGTCTCCCTGCCTTCTGCTAGCGCCCGCCCATTTTTTCTCAATTTTGAATTTTTGATGAATATTTTTGAAAAATCCGCGATGCACTGAGGGCGTGAAAGGTGAAGCGCAAAGTAGCGAGGGATCACTGCATATATGTTAAATAATTTGGGGCCCAATACTGACCCCTGGGGGACCCCACAGGCAATTCCCATACATCCAGACAGATAACTTCACAAACTGTTGTCTCTCAGATAAATAACTTGTAACCCAATTCAGAGCCATTCCCCTAATGCTATACATTTGCAAGATGAATGAAGCTTCAATCTTCCTCCACGTCATCAAAGGCCGTCAAAAGTTGTGACATTTATGAATAAATCCTGAACAAAGTTATGAGAAAAAAAATGTAAATCTAGAAGAAAAAAACAGCAAAATTACAGGAAGAAAATGTTTATTAAGACAATATTAAGAGAGAATTTCTGTTTGCTGTATTTTTAGTCTTTGGTTAACTTTTTTTGCTTCTTTTTTGTGACTTTTCTGAAATTTTTGGTGAAAACCGAACGATGTGGACCGCCGCCGTGACGCTTTTTTAGGCCAAAACGGAGAAAAACCAGCCTGTCAATGATGGAGCAGCTCATCCTGTTCTGATGAAATCCCCCTGAGAACGCTCACGTCTCCTGACCTTTGACCCTGACCCACCTGAGAATCACCGCGTGTGAGTTTGCCAACCATCGGGGCAATCGCCCAGGAGGAGCAGCGACCGTCATGAGCCGTGCAGAGACAGCGGAGCGGCGCCGTCACCCAAGCCGCCCTCGGCCTCCCCAGAATGAAGCGGAACATGAAGCGACTGAAGCGTCGGCGGCAGGGGCTGCTGCAGGTGTTCTCTGTTGGGCTTTAACCGCACCGACAGACAACGCTCCGCCTGCTGAACACCAGAAAACAGCAAACGTTAACAACTCCAGACAGGATTTAAAGCACAGACGTCAGAATGATTTCTTCTGTCTCCTCTTTAGAAACACGACAACTTTACAGCTTTAACATCAATTTTCTGCTGAATTTGTGAGGATTTTCCTGAAAATCTAAAGCTTTTTTCTTTGAAATTTACAACTTTTATATAATAGAGCATTTTCTTATAAACTGGGTTTTTTAATTATAAATTAATTACTTTTTATAAATTTAGATTTTTCTCATAAACACTTCATATTAATAACTGGTATTTTCTTTATAAATTTTCTATCATTTTTACAGCTATTTTAAAAGCAAATTATTTATCATTTGCTCTTATTTTACCAGGCAAATTTCCCATTGTTTTCTTATGAATTAAACTTTTTTCCTTGTAAGTTTGCTAGTATTTTTCACTCACTTTTTTTCCCTCACAAATTAGATATTTTCTCATAAATTCAGTTTTAAATAAATTTGCTATTATTTACTTATGATTTTCTTTGTTTTCTTATAAATTTACAACTTTTTTCCTCAAAATTTGCCATTTTTTGTGAAAAATTTGCAAAATTCGTATAAATTTGCTTGTATTTACTGATGATTTTTCCATTAATCACTTGTAAATTTTACAACTTTTTTCATGATAAAATAGCTCATATTTTTTCATGTAACTTTGTGATTATTTTCATGTATTTTTGTCTTATTTTCTTATACATTTACAACTTTTTCCTTGTAAATTAACATTAATTTACTGATAAATTAGCAGATTTTCCTACTTGTTATAAATATTTTTTTCTCATAAATTAGGTTTTACTTTCCTTCAAATTAGAATTTTTTTCCCAATAACTTTCCCATAATTTTCCTGCATATTTGTAGTTTTTTTTTCATATTGCCACTCGTGTGACTTACTGAATGCTTTGCATAATGCCTCACATATTAGATGAGAACAAAGTACAGAGTTTCCTTGGAGATAACAGGAAACTGTGAAAGTGTAACCTTTGGTATGCAGAGACTGCTTGGGGGGGATCCTTTGTGTGCCTAAAGACGGCTTGGAGGCCAAAGACTGTGAGGGGGATGCTATGGGATTTAAGAGGAAAGGCATTGTTACTTGTGATTATAATGCAATGTGATTTGTGAGCTGTGAGAGTCCTGGGTATATAAGGGACGAGTTTTTTCTGTGATGCTCCCTTTTCTACTTTGCTCATGTTGGAGCGTGTAATAAACTGCCTTGAGATAAAACCTGCCTCATCAATTACACACTCCACACTGGTGACCCAAGACGTGGCATGCAGCAAGAGGTGATTTCCCCGGGGCCAGACTCATCGGGAGCCCCCAGCCTCCGGGGGATATCGGCAGATGACACAAAATTCTACCATGTGACCTGATGGAGAAGATGCTGAGGTTGAAAGGCTCGGATGACGATCACTTCATCTTTACCCACATTTTCCTCAAGACCCTACCATCAGCGACGAGGGCGACCCTGGCCAGTTCGCCGTTGTTGGCACAGCGGGAGTTCCGCGTGCTGGCCCGGGAGGCGCATCGGATTCTCAACGCCAGCAGGCAGCGCACGGCCACGGCGGCAGCGACGGAGCTCGGTGCGACGGCCGGAGATGGCAGGGAGCCGGGGTCAGCGGTAGCAGAACCAGCGATGACAGCGGCGGCGGGGGCCAAGGAACGCGGAGGAGACACCCTTTGTTTCTACCACCACCGCTTTGCAGAGAAGGCACGCAAATGTATACCACCGTGCCAGTTCAAGCGCTCGGGAAATGCCAAGACCGGGGGTCGGTAGCAGCTGTGACCCTCGGGGAGGAGAACAAGCTGCTCTACTTGACGGACGCACGCTCGGGGAGACATTTCCTTGTGGACACAGGCGCCCAGTTGAGTTTCATCACGCCTTCCTCCGCTGACCGGCTGGCAGGTTCCAGCGGTCCCGAGATGGCAGCAGCGAACGGCTCGAGGATTAAGACCTTTGGTGAGAGGACTCTGCTTCTGTCGCTACACGGCTGTGAATTTGAGTGGACTTTTGTCATAGCAGCATTGAATTTCAATATTTTAGGGGCTGATTTTTTGTGCTCACATGGTTTGTTAGTTGATGTCGCTAACAGGCGCCTGGTTAATGCACTTTCTTTTGACAACCGCTCGCCTTTTTCAGCAGGACCTTGCGCGATAGTGAGCGTAAATACAGCGCGTTTGACAGGGAGTTGCTGGCTCTCCATTTGGCCATTCGCCACTTCCAGTTCTGGCTAGAACGGCGCTGTTTCACCGCGTTCGTTGACCACAAGCCGCTAACATTCGCGATGGCCAAAGTTTCAGAGCCGTGGTCGGGCCGGCAACAGAGGCAGTTAGCTGCGATCTCAGAGTTTACTACCGATATTCAACACGTGTCGGGTAAACTGAACGTAGTGGCAGACTGCCTCTCGCGCGCCGTGGCTGCCCCCATCCGCGTGGGGATAGATTACACAGCCATGGCCGCGGAGCAAGGTAGTGATGCGGATGTGCGCGTGCTCCAGTCTGGACCAACAGGGTTAAGGCTGGAGAGCATGGTGCTGCAAGATGGTATGCCCCCCTTAATCTGCGATGTCTCCACGGGACGACCGCATCCCATGGTACCGGCAGTGTGGCGCCGCCGCGTTTTCGACTCGATTTATTCTTTGGCGCACCCGGGGGTGCGCGCGTCGGTCAAAATGGTAGTGGAAAAATTCGTGTGGCCCGGCCTTCGCAAACAAGTTAAAGAGTGGGCGGCAGCCTGCATGGCGTGCCAACGGGCCAAGGTACACAGACACACGAAGGCTCCATTAGAGCCATTTCTCATTCCGGCCAAGAGGTTCGACCACGTTCACGGGGACCTCGTGGGCCCCCTCTTGCCATCACAGGGGTACACGCACCTTCTGACAATGGTGGACCGCACTACGCGCTGGCCGGAGGCAGTCCCTTTGGCGTCAACCACAGCCGAGGAGGTGGCGTGCACGTTTGTAATGACATGGGTGGCGCGTTTTGGAGTCCTGTCGGACATTACATCCGACAGAGGCCCTCAATTTGTTTCTGAACTTTGGTCAACAATGGCCCGCAGCCTAGGTGTCACAATTCACCGTACAACCGCGTACAATCCGCAGGCTAATGGGTTATGCGAACGTTTTCACAGGTCATTGAAAGCAGCTCTTAGAGCGTCACTGACGGATGCAAATTGGGTGGACAAGCTTCCGTGGGTTTTATTAGGGTTGCGTTCTGCGCCTAAAGAAGACTTAGAGGCTTCCCCAGCTGAACTCGTTTTTGCGCAGCCATTTCGGCTGCCCGGGGAGTTTCTCCCGGATAATCCGGCGCCAGGCAGCTCCCCGTCCCAGCTGTTGCAGCGTAGCATCGACACAGCTATGCTGCCGGGCCCTGCCCACCACAGCTTTCCGCGCGTTTTTGTGCCTAAAACTTTGAAGAACGCAGAGTTTGTTTTTGTCAGACATGATGCACATCGACCCCCACTGCGACCGCCTTATGATGGACCGTTCAGAGGGCTGGAAACAGGGGACAAGCATTTTTTGCTAGATTTGGGGGGTAGGAGGGAAAAGGTTGGCATAAACAGACTCAAACCCGCTTTTGTGGTGGTGGACGAGCAAGTGCTTTTGGCGAGGGCTCCTCGGCGAGGAAGACCCCCACGAGGAGTTTCCCAGAGTAATATTCCCCCAGAACATCCGCAGGGACAGACAAAAGGTTTTCACCCCCAGACAGCATCTCCCCAGCATGACAGCGCCGCTGAGGGGGTGAATCCGGGTTACAGCAGATACGGGAGAAGACTGAAGCCCAAGCAGCATGTGGACTGATGTTTAATGATTCTATCATGGCATGCAAACTGTTATTCTCTTGTTCAATCTAAATGTTTGGGGGGTGGTGTAGCCACTCGTGTGACTTACTGAATGCTTTGCATAATGCCTCACATATTAGATAAGAACAAAGTACAGAGTTTCCTTGGAGATAACAGGAAACTGTGAAAGTGTAACCTTTGGTATGCAGAGACTGCTTGGGGGGGATCCTTTGTGTGCCGAAAGACGGCTTGGAGGCCAAAGACTGTGAGGGGGATGCTATGGGATTTAAGAGGAAAGGCATTGTTACTTGTGATTATAATGCAATGTGATTTGTGAGCTGTGAGAGTCCTGGGTATATAAGGGACGAGATTTTTCTGTGATGCTCCCTTTTCTACTTTGCTCATGTTGGAACGTGTAATAAACTGCCTTGAGATAAAACCTGCCTCATCAATTACACACGCCACAATATCACCATTACTGTGAGTTTTTCGACCACAGTGAAGAGAAGCTCCTTCAGCTCCTCTGAGGTCTGGTCCTGGTCCAGTTTGGACAGGGTCAGTCTGGGCTCACCAGGACCAGGACCCAGGAGGAGATCTGCGACATGGTGAGGGACCACCACAGAGACCAGAGCGCTGCTGGAGGACGACCTGAAACCTGCAGGTTACCAGAGAAAAAACACGTTTACGAGGGGAAAAGATACACATAGATGTGGAAAAATGTGGAAAAACACAGGAAAAACACACAAGATTTAACAGAAAAAGCAGGAAAATTATGAGGAAAAAGAAACAAACACACAAAAAAAAATCCTTAAAAATTTAGCAAAAATGCAACAACAAAAAAAAAAAAAAAAAAAGGAAATTCCCAAATTTAATCAGAAAACCATAAAAGAGTCTAATTCACCAGGGAAAAATTATTGAAATAAATGAGAAAAAAGTCAAATTTATTTATAGAGCACATTTAAAACCAATAAAGTTGACCAAAGCACTGAACATTCAGATGAAATTAAAATCAAACTGTAGGAGTCAAGAATTGAGGAGACTGGATGATTTTTCCAGTATCTGCTTTAATTCTCATTCATCCTACGTCCTCTCTCGATCGGAGTGAAAAGAGACAGGACGCAGTCACACACATACATTTATACACTCATCTCTAACAATACATCACACAAAAGTCTCAATACTCAGCTACATCCTTTCATCTGTAATAGAACACCCAGAGTCCTTCTGTTCTCCTCTCTGACCCCCAAAGGTCAGGCCGGGTAATCTTCTCCTCTCTTCTGAGTCCCCAGGGGGTGCAGACACGTCTTCCTCTTGAGGTGTGAAGTCAAAACACATGGCTAGCTCAAAGTCTCTCTTGGCTGAATTCAGCCAGCCACATGTGAGTCACATAGGTTATAACTATGGGCTCCACAAAACTACAAACCCCAAAATACACAATAGGAATAAAATGCATTAAAAGAAAACTGAGTGAAAACAGTAGAGATCGCAGCCAGCTGATGACCGCTTGAATCAAATGCAAGCGGGAACAGCTGAGTGTTCAGCAGTGACAGAAACATAACTAAGGTGCGTCTGTGGACAGGAAGACGGTGCCACCATCTTGGAGCAGCCGCCGCACGGCCTCCGTCACCTCTCCGTCTGAACTCTGACTCTGGGACGTCTCAGAGCGTCTGGACGCTTGACCTCAGTGCTCCGACAGGTGAAGGAGTGGAGACAAGCCCCGACAAAGAAGATGGGACAAAGCCACTGAAGGCCTTAAAAGGAAACAATAAAACCTGAAAATCAATCCTATGACGGACAGGAAGCCAGTGAAGGGAAGAGGAAACAGGAGTGATGCGTTCACGCTTTTTAATGCCAGTTAAAAGCTGAGCCGCCGCGTTCTGGACGAGCTGCAGATGGTGCACAGAGGACGGTTCTGCTCCAAAATACAGCCAATTACAGCAGTCCAATCGTGAGGTAAAAAAGACACAAATTTACTCGACAAAAGATGAGAAAAAGACACAAACATACAGTGGTGTGAAAAAGTGTTTACCCCCTTCCTGATTTCATGTCATGCTGAAATGTTTCACATCATCAAACAAATTTAACTAGAAAAGCACTCGGAGAGCGCAGACCTCCGCCAAGCGCCACAGTTCCCCCCCATACAGTGTTTGTGTGTACGTTTTCAGATTCGTTGACCATGAAAACATATGACTAGCAACTGGATTCACAATGATAGGATTAGTGGTTCAGTAGTAAAAGCATTTCCTCCTTGGCGGAGGTAATAAACTGAAGTTTTGGTGTTGTGTCCATCTCCTCCACTGAAAGCAGCACTCAGGGCTTCACTGACGGATGCAAATTGACGGATGGGCTGCACGGTGGCGCAGTGGTTTAGCACTGTGGCAGCACAGTTTTACCCTCGGCCAGGGGATCGCGGGGATCATGAGATCATGAGATCGTGGGTTCGATCCCAGCCCCCGACCAACAGTGAGCTGTGTGGAGTTTGCATGTTCTCCCCGTGTTGCGTAGGTTTACTCCGGGATTTCTCCGGTTTCCTCCCGCATACCAAAAACATGTAGGTTTAGGGCGCTCGCGCACGCAGCGACCGGCAGCCGGTGGCGTGTCACCAGACTGCAAACCAAATCTACCTACGGGTACAAATAAGTAACCAAAAAAAAAAAAAATGGGTAGACAGGTTGCCGTGGGTTTTATTGGGGTTGCGCTCCGCAGCAAAAGAGGATTTGTAAGCTTCCCCGGCAGAGAGCTCGTTTCCTGCGCAGCCACTATGGCTGCCCGGGGAATTTCTGCCAAATAATCCGGCGTCGGACAGCTGCCCGTCTCAGCTTTTGCAGCGTAGCGCAAACTCAGGCACGCTGCCGGGCCATGCCCACCGTGTTTCACACCGTGTCCGCGTGGTTTTGTGCCTAAAACTTTGAAGAACGCGGAGTTTGTGTTCGTCAGACACGACGACCAGCACCCTCCATTGCGCCTGCGCACATGTTGGAAATGGCCGTATCTCACAATGTTAAAGAATCCTTTAAAAAATTCCTGTATCCAGATGGTGATCCGGATCATCCCCAAAATTTAATCAGTTCTTCCTTGTACCATTTCCAACGACGCCTGAAAGTTTCAGCTAAATCTGTCCAAAACTTTTTGAGTTATCTTGCTAACCAACAGACAAACAGAGAGACAGACGCTGGCAAAAACATAACCTCCTCCTGGCCTTCGGTCTGGTGGAGGTAAATATTAGACAAAGATAACACAAACAAACACAAAATGCAGTTTGTAAATGAAGGTGTTTATTATTAAATGCCCAGCAGAAAAGAACCAAAATCTGTGAGACAAAAGCAGAAAACTTAGTGAAAAAAGTCTTAAATTTAGAAGAAACTAGAAAAGCACTCGGAAAGCGCAGACCTCCGCCAAGCACCACAGTTTCCCCCCATACAGTGTTTGTGTGTACGTTTTCAGATTCCTTGACCATGAAAACATATGACTAGCAATTGGATTCACAATGATAGGATTTTTATTCAGTAGTAAAAGCATTACCTCCTTGGCGGAGGTAATAAACTGAAGTGTTGCTGTTTTGTCCATCTCCTCCATCTGCAAAGTGCCAGGCTGCGACCTGTCAAGGCATATCTCATGCCTCCCTTACTGGGGGGGGGTTTCACACCTGTACTGACCTCATGCCTCCCTTATTGGGGGGGAGCTTCAACACCTGTACTGAGTACTTAAAAACTGTATTTATCGGCAGATGAAAGAAAACTGAAGCAAAAACAAACAAACAAACAAAAACTAAACAAACAGCAACTGCAACATGAACTATTTCAAACATATTTATTCAAATGTACACTTATATGGACACAATCTTGAGCCATAACTTTTTGGTAATGTGAAAATAATAAGCTAAGTAGCACAAAAAAATTGAGTGCTCTTGCTGTCAGGAAACAATGATGGCACCAAATCACTGAAGTGATCTGCCACCAATGGGGGTAGATTGTGCTCTGCCACAAAATGACAAAACATCACTTCTGCTAGTGATGCATTGGATTTGGAAGGCGTCGGTTCTCTCACTGGCTGAAAATGTTTATCCATTGATCAAATTTGGCTACACAGTTTGTGTGGCCCTGTGTAGCAAAGTGCGACTTCAGGTCGAAAATCCCTGATGCAGTCACTTTTAGCATTAGAGTCACACATATCAGGCGCAGCATTACTGGCGCCGGGATTCCTCTCTGTTCCGGAGCCACAGGACAAAAGAAGGTGCGATAATGGTTGCCGTGGGCTTTATTGGGTTTGCGCTCCGCGGAAAAAAGAGGATTTGGAAGCTTCCCCGGCAGAGAGCTGTTTTTTGCGCAGCCCCTATGGCTGCCCAGGGAATTTCTGCCAAATAATCCCGCGCCGGACAGCTGCCTGTCTCAGCTTTTGCAGCGTAGCGCAAACACAGGCACTCTGGTGGGCCCTGCTCACCACTGTTTTCCGCGTGCTTTTGTGCCTAAAACTTTGAAGAATGCGGAGTTTGTGTTGGTCAGACACGACAACCAGCGCCCTCTATTGCCCCTGCACACATGTTGAAAATGGCCGTATCTCACAATGTTAAAGAATCTTTTAAAAAAGTATCCAGACGGTGATCCGGATCATCCCCAAAATTTAATCAGTTCTTCCTTGTACCATTTCCAACAATGCCTGAAAGTTTCATCGAAATCCGTCCAAAACTTTTTAAGTTATCTTGCTAACCAACAGACAAACAAACAGACAGACAAACGCTGGCAAAAACATAACCTCCTGGCCTTCGGCCTGGCGGAGGTAAAAATCCGATGGAAAAGCTTCTGATTTAGTAGAAAAGCACAGCGAGTTTGTGATGATCTGACCTGAGTTTCTGGATGAAGTCCTCGGCTGATTTCAGGCTAAATTTTTATTTCTGGAAAAGAAAAACAATGAGAGTCAGAACAGCTCAGAAATGAGGGAAAACATCAGAAATATGAAAGCTGAATTATCTCAGAGAAACTCACAAACTGAGTCAGAGAATCCTGGCTGAATTTCGACGTCCAAACAGCTGCGGCGTCTGTCAGACTAAAGGAAAAAATCAGCAAAAGAAATGTTAAAACTGTACAAATACAGGAGGAAGAAAAACACAGAGAAAATTATCCTCCACTGTGGGGATTTGGCCAGGAATTTACTTGATGTCACCGAATATATTGAGCCTTAAAATCCAGTTCACTAGTCCAGTAAACCAGTCCAGTTAACAAGTCCAGACAAACCAGTCCAGCTGAACCAGTCCAGTTCACCAGTCCAGTAAACCAGTCCAGTTCACCGCATAAACTGGCCTGTCAACATTCAGAACAGCAGGGCTTTACTCTGAAATTTGCCATTTAATTCTAGCAAATGTATCAACTTTTTCCACAGATTTGCAACTTTTTCTCATGAATTTGTCCCTTTCTGGTGGGAAATTGATCAAAATGAAAAATATATAATATAGATAGATGATAGATAGATACTTTATTTCGAACAAAAAAGTATAACAAAAACAAAACAAATGTCAAATGCAATAAAGTAACAGTATACAGTGTTTGAAAGGGAGAAGGAAGAAGTGAACACTTATTAATTCCATCTCCTCTTTTCCATAAATACACCCATGTGAATTATATACAAATTACCACATTTAAGACCCCAAGTAAACAACTAACTGTATTTTGTACATATCAACATTAACACCCATCCATCCTAGCATACATTGATGTCCATACATCAAAACCAGCCTCAAACAACACAGATATACACAGTGCTGTCCCACCCACCATTCCATAGTGTCCCATAGTGTCCCAGAGTGAGTATAGTGAATCATACATATAAATACTACCCTTCTAACATATATCCTTTCAGCAAATAGTGTTTGTACCTCTTTTTGAATTGATTTCTGTTTGTACATAGTTTCAGTTCCGGCTCCAGACTGTTCCACAAATCCACCCCACAGACAGATATGCACAAACTTTTCTTGGTTGTTCGTATTTTGGGCTTTGTAAAGTTTATGTCTCTTCTCAAATTATGATCATTGTCTCTTTTTTTAAATATTTTTTGTATATTAGTTGGGAGTTGATTATTAATTGCCCTGTACATGACTTGTGCCGTCTTAAATTTAACTAAATCGATGAACTTTATGACATGTGACTTTAAAAACAACAAATTGGTATGGTCTCTATATCCTACATTATTTATTATCCTTATAGCTCTTTTTTGTAATGTGCATATTGACTGTAGGTTGGTCTTGTAGGTGTTTCCCCAGACTTCTAAACAGTACCGTAAAACAGGGCTATACGGGACGTCGGGGTAATAAGGGACACTTTTTTTTTCGAATTTTCCTTAAATATAACAGCGACAAATTTCTTAAAACTAATATCTATCTACAGGAAAGACAATCACAACACAACTCAGCGTCCTGCTCAAAATAAAAAAAGCAGAATTACATTTAAAACATTTCCCAGAAAAGTGTCCCTTATTACCCCGCCGTCCCTTATAGCCCCGTTTTATGGTAGTTAAGATAAGGTAGAAACAGTGAATTGTACAGTAAGACCAATGATTTATAGTCCAAGATGTGTCTTGTCTTCCCCAGTATGCCTATACATTTTCCAACTTGGCCCGGATGTGACTGATGTGAGGTTTCCAGCAGATTTTATTGTCTAGCGTCACCCCCAGAAACTTATTTTCCTGTACTGTTTCTATTCTGGTATCATCTATTGTTACCATTATTTCATGATTTATTTTATAATTTCCAAACAACATAATCTTTGGGGGTTTTTTAGATTTAGAGATAATTTATTTTTGTTGAACCACTGCGTTAACTTTTTCATTTCAGTTGTGACCACCTCTAAAACCTGCTGCAAATTCTCACCAGTGCAAAGGATATTTGTGTCATCCGCAAACAAAATAAATTTCTGAATTTTTGATACTTGGCATATGTCATTTATATACAAAATAAAGAGTTTGGGACCCAAAACTGACCCCTGGGGCACACCACAAGAGATGTCCATGAAGGGTGATTTGTGCTCACCAATTTGTACAAATTGTTGTCCGTTACTTAAATAACTTTCCACCCAACTCAGTCCGACCCCTCTTATCCCATACCTTTCCAGTTTCCTTAGTAGTATTCTGTGGTCAATGGTGTCAAAAGCTTTCTTTAAATCTATAAATACTCCTACAGCAAACTTTTTTTACCTATACAACTAATAATTTCTTCTATAAGTTCGATTAGTGCCAAAGATGTAGATTTATCTGCTCTAAAACCATACTGGCTGTCTGTAAGGAGGTTGTGTTTTTCAATGAAATCATCCAGTCTCTCAGTGAAGATTTTTTCAAGTATTTTGGAGAATTGTGAGCATAAAGAGACTGGCCTGTAATTTGTGAAACAATGACTGTCTCCTGTTTTGTATAGAGGTATTACTTTTGCTATTTTCATTTTGTTTGGAAATTTCCCAGTTTGAAATGACAGGTTACAGATGTGGGTGAGTGGCTTAACAATTCCTTCAATTACTTTTTACACTATTGTCATGTCAATTTCATTCCAGTCCGTTGATTTTTTGTTCTTAAATTTACTCACACTCTTGATAATTTCCTTTTCAGTAACTGCACCCAAAAAGATTGTGTTTGGATTTCTATCTTCTATTTCATTTACAGAACCACTGTTGTTTGTTTCTGTTGTCACTATTGATTTTGCTAATTCAGGACCAACGTTTACAAAAAATTTATTGAAACCACTGACCACATCCTCCATATTATTTATCAAATTGCCATTTTCAATAAAATATTCTGGATAATTAGCATTCTTAGGTCGATTACTAATAATCCCATTGAGTACATGCCATATTCCTCTTAAGTTATTTTTATTATCCTCACCAGAAGCCTCACCGTTACAGGCCCGGTACTGTGGCTCTGAGAGAGATCCGTCGCTACCAGAAATCCACGGAGCTGCTCATCCGTAGGCTGCCCTTCCAGCGCCTGGTGAGGGAGATCGCTCAGGACTTCAAGACCGACCTGCGCTTCCAGAGCTCCGCCGTCATGGCTCTGCAGGAGGCCAGTGAGGCCTACCTGGTGGGTCTCTTCGAGGACACCAACCTGTGTGCCATCCACGCCAAGAGGGTCACCACCATCATGCCCAAAGACATCCAGCTGGCCCGCCGCACCCGCGGAGGGAGAGAGAGCTTAGACTTTCTGCTGCACATTCACCAACCACAATGCTCCGCACTGTGTGTCTCTATATATATATTTATAGTAATATGTGCATATGTATACTAGCTGTTCTTGTTTTTTTGTTTTTTTTTCTTGCCTTCTGATTGTTGCTCTGAGTGTTGCTATCCCTGTGCTGTTGCAATCCTGGAATTTCCCCATTGTGGGACTAATAAAGGCTTATCTTATCTTATCTTATATTTTGTTGTAATATTCTTTCTTACAGGCCCTCATTATATTAGTACAGTGATCCCTCGCTACTTCGCGCTTCACCTTTCGCGCCCTCAGTGCATCGCGGATTTTTCAAAAATATTCATCAAAAATTCAAAATTGAGAAATAATGGGCGGGCGCTAGCAGAAGGCAGGGAGACTACATTAGACCATCGGGTATCAACACGGACAGCCGCTCAACTCTCTGTTCGCTGTTCTCGTGTTGGCTCGGCTCGGAAATCTCGCAAGCTGATTGGCCGAGACGTTTCACCCCGCAAGCTGATTGGCCGAGACGTTTCACCCACCTCCTCTCCCTGCCGAGCACCCATGAAGGGAAGGAAGACCGCATTCATTGCTTTTTATCGCTTGTGTTACCTAGTCTCGCCGCGTGGAACTTTTTGCTGTTCTCTTGTGCCATTTTGTGCGAAATAGTCTTCCCGTCGAGCCACTACGCCGCCTCCTGCAGCTTCAGCTCTATCGGAAGCTGCCCTCGATGATCCTGCGCCTCCAGCACCTCACGATGAGGCGTCACCTGAGGAGCAGTAAAGCTCTCATTAACCTGTGCAGTAAATCATTTTCATCTTGAGTTACGTATCTTGTTATAAGAATAAAAGAGTTCTAAAAACATATTTATGTACACTTTGTTTACATCTACGTATGTATGTACACGTACACACACACACACACGTATCATATGAGAGAGAGAGAGTGAGAGAATTAACGTACGTATTATTTATGGATGACGTCATTAGGGGTGATGCTACTTCGCGGTTTTTCACTTTTCGCGGTCGGTTCTGGAACCCATTAACCGCGATAAGTGAGGGATCACTGTAAGCTTATTTTTATATCTTTTATATTTGATCTCAGCCTCCACCGTTCTGCACTTAATGAATTGTTTATATAATGTATTCTTCTTTTTACATGCATTTATTAACCCCTTGGTGACCCAAGGAATATTTTTCTTTTGTTGTCTGTCACTGTATTGTTTTATAGGACAGTTTTTACTGTACAATGATTGAAATATTTGTAAAAATTTATCATATGCTTTATTTATATGATTTTCATCATAAACTATCTTCCAATCTTGTATTAATAATTCCTTTGTCAGTAAATACATAGATTCTTTGGTTCTTATTCTTTTATATTTAATATTTTTGGTATACTTTTTCTTCCTATAATCACATTGATAGACAACAAAAATTGGCAGGTGGTCACTGATATCATTCAATAAAAGCCCACTCCTGATATTATTTTCCATAATGTTTGTGAAAATGTTATCTATTAGTGTGGCACTGTGTGACGTGATTCTGCTAGGTCCGGAAATTGTTGGATGTAAGCCCATACTGTACATTGTGTTGATAAATTCTTCTGTCAAATTATGTTGTTTTGAATTCATCAGATCTATATTGAAATCCCCACAGATGAACATAGCTTTATGAGTTAGTTTTGCATACATTTTTCCATCCAGTCCTTAACCCCTTGCACTGGTCAATTTCCCTAAAAACGCTAAAAAATAATGTACCCAAAGTAAATCAAAAGCTGTTCTTCAACCCTTTGCAGCATCTTCATGGGGTTGGTATCATTTAAAAGAAAACACTTTGAATTTTTTGGCAAAACAGTCATAATCTTTCTAAGTGCTCCGGCCACTGAGTTACAGTCATCTAAACATAGTGAACTTGAAGAAAATAAAGTTGGCCTGGGTGTTTTTTTGGATACAAATGCTTGCAAATAACACACAGCTTCAGATCCGGGCTGGAAAATGCAACAGAATATTTAGAACCAAGTGTTATCCAGCTGAGGTCAAAATTTTGTAACAATACCACAAAAAATGAATATATTACACAGCTTTGTTCTCAGGTAGTTCCCAGGCATTTTTGAACTGTGCCAACTTGTGCCAAATGGCACAGTTTGGAAAAACGTCTGTAACTTTTGAATGATTCAATATAGAAGCTTCATCTTGGCCTCTAATGAAAGGTGACACTCAGGGCTGTGTGTGTGTGTGTGTGTGGGGGGGGGTGTTGTTTATTCATTCATTCCTGAATGAATGAACAAACAAGCCCCCACACACAAAGAAGCATGCCACGTAAAAAATGTGTGGCTTTTTTTTTTTTACAAGAAAAAATATCCTACAGTGCACTAAAAATTATTCTAAAATATTTGTAATGTAGAAGATAACAACTCCCACCCCCCCACCCCCCCGCTACAGAGGACGGACATCGGCCATCGCTGCATGACGGAACAGTCATGTGGCGATGTGGCGACCACGGCACACAGTCCCCGCGGTCCCTGCACCCCCCCCCCCACTCGCTACAGAAGAGTAGCGGGGGGGCATTCACGGTCCGGGCGCGGCGCACGAACCGTGTACCGTGGCGTACGGACTTCGGACTTCGTGCGCCGCGGTCTACTACGTACAGTTGTAATTTACCAATCGGTCAAAAGTCATTTTTGATTACAATTTTCAGGGATAAAGAATAATTTAGCTTATAACACTTACCTGTCCACAACAGCATGTGGACGGTCTATGATGACCATGGAAGAGAATCCTAAACGTCTACTCTGCTGGGACAGCACCGCCTGTGGCTGAACAGGCCGATGCGCGAATGGCAGTCCCTGTCACACAGGTCGCACTTGTGGGTGGTCTCCGTGTTGCTGGGTCTGTGGCGGTTCTTCCTGCGGGTCCTTTTTTCATCTGCTGCAGCAGTCAGTCTCTCTTCACCCAGCCTTACACAAAACAGCTTTCGAACTTCTGGGCTTCAATTGGCTGGCTGTATTCGCAGCCGTTGGTAGGCGGGTCCTTCTTGCTAGGTTTTCAGTCATTGGTTCTTCAAGGTTTCAGAAACCCAATTCAAGGCTCTTATTAGTCGAATGAGAGGTCAATCACATCTAAACCAATCAAAGCACTCCTTTGGCTTTCTGTTCGCGGCTGTGTCTGTAGTGGAAGAACGAAAATGCAGCTTTTTTTTTCATTGCGCTCTAGGACGCAGCGCCCTCGTGTGCTCTAGGACGCAGAGACGTGCCCGCCCGCGGTACACCAGAGTGCAAGAGGTTAAATAAGTTAATGCTTGATCCAGGTGTTCTATATACACAGCTCACTACTACATTTTTTCACATTGTCCAGACAGATTTCTATTGTAATACATTCAAATAAATCATCCACAGTTACTGACAGATTTTCTACAACCTTGTATTTCAAGCTCTTGTCAACACAAACTGCAACTCCTCCTCCTTTTTTCACTTTTCTATTTATATAATTTAATTCATAGCCATCCATGGTAAAATCCACTCCTTTCTCTTCACTGAGCCACGTCTATGATATTGCCACAATATTGAATGGCTCTTTAAACTGATGTAAATAATCTTTAATGTTATTAAAGTTGGCATAGAGACTTCTGCTGTTGAAGTGGATCATAGAAATATTGAAATCAGATGTGACCATTGTGTTAAACTGTTCATCTGTGTAGTAACTACCGTCATTATTGATGGTGCTAAATAAATTATTATCAGGGCCTATGTTATATTCTACGTCCTGTGGGTTGTGATCCGTATAGTCAAAAGCTTTCAGTTCCTGTTGTTCCTGTTTGTTGATCTTTTGTTTCATGTTGTTAAATATAAGAGAAAAAAGTCTGTAAATGTACAACAAATTACAACATTATGAGGAAAAAAGTGTAAAACATCTGTAAAATGTTTGCAAATATGAGAAAAAATTCTAACCAATTTAGATCACAAAGAGGGAAAAAATATGCAGATTTACTGAAAAAAATCCAAATTTACAAGTAAAAATGTCACAAATTAATAGAAAAAATGTATTTCTGAGAGAAGTTTTGATATTTCAGAGCAGAAATGCTGACATTAGAAATGCTGACAGATCGGTTTAACTGAACAACTCTACTGTTGTTCTTCATTTTCACACATTTGTGTTGCTTCATGCAGATTTTTGGGGACAAAAAAGTTAAAATAAGAGGAAACACGGACATTTAGCAAATCAATGAAGGTCCAGAACAGCAGTTTCTCCTCCATTTTCAGGCTCAGCTGTGGTTTCTGTCTGCATGCAGATGATAGATTTGAATGATTTCTGCTCTCTAACCAGACTCACCAGACTCTGAAGTCTCCCTCCTTCCTGTTGGTGTAAACCACCAACCTGGACTGGCTCTCTGGGTCCACAACGCAGCACAAACACGTCCCAACATCAGCGTCCACCTTCATGTCACACAATATGCGACTTTCGCATTATGAGTGCGCATGTGCGGACTATGTGAGTTCAAAGTTCACGACTACCAAACATTCCGGTAGCCGCCTTGCTTTTGTATAGAGACAATACTGTCACACCTGAACAATTGCTGTTTAAAGTCCTTCAAGCTCTCAATCGTCGTTATGCCAGGTGCACAATGTGCCGTAGTGAAGTGTGGAACGGGATGTATCATCTAGAGTGGTGGAAAAAGCAAACTTGCAGCATACATGCGTGTAACTTCGGGACCAGCGTGTGTACATGTCCACTGCCATTCACGTTATATTCCCCACGGAGCTGAAGGATCCGGACAGACGTAGTTGTTGGATTAAAGCAGTAAGTCTATATTATAGCATAATTAAATAGTGTTGTGTAGTGTTCAAGTGTCTGAACAATGAAGTAGTAGATACGGACAGGCAGGCCTGGATCTAGGATTTAGTTCTTTGTATATTGGTAACGAAGCTTGATTCTCACACACATGTAATTAAGGCCATTGATAAGTAGGCTGGTATAAAGTAAAATTGCAAATCATTGAAAATGCGTGGTACTTAAACTACAGTAGTATGGACCTATAGATCTAAGTAAGCAGGCTATGCCTTGTAGTGAAATTTACTCAAAATGACAAAACCAAAGTTGAGCTGTCAAACCGCTCACTTACCTTCTTTGTAGTCATTTCAGAGTCTCGCAAGTAAGGGTGCTTGGTCCTTTGACAACAAAAAATCTGCTATGTCAGCGTACATACAGGGGGGCCATTTTGGCCAATTTCTGCAATGTGGCCACGGATGCAAGCGCAACTAGTTCATCCTTGCGTTTGCGGGTACAACCGGGAAGACCCCTACACATACAATATGCTAGCAGAACAGGAACTTTTCATAAATTAAATGTATCGATAGAGCATGTTTGGTAGCCACGTTCCCATCATGCTTTGCACGAGCTGAGACGCGAAAGTCGCTTATACAGGAAGAAAAGAAGCAGATTCTTCTTCTTCTTTTCATTTTAGGGTGGTTGGCAGCCAGCTTACTGGTGCATTACCGCCCTCTACTGCTCCGGAGTGTGAGCCACAGGAAGGCTCGCAGACTAAGTTGAGGGAGCTGGGGGTGCAGGATCTGACACTGAGTGGATTCTGAGCGTGGCTGAGTGGGCACAGGTTCGGGTTTTAGTGGGATTTTTAAAGGACACGGGAGTTTATAAGAGGATATAAGGAGCATGTAAAAGTAGAGGAAGTTGGTTGAGACGGAAGGTGGAAGGTAGATGTGTGTTTTTCAACTAAGTTTGCTCACCTGCGGACGATTCCTGCTGTGGCGGCATGAAATAATAAGCGGTGAACTGAGAGTTTTTAAGGGAGTTTATTAATCATACCGCCATCACAGAACTCACTCCAGCGCCGTGCATGCGCACCGGAGCGAGCCCGGAGGCTCTCAGGCAAAGGCAATGCGTGTAGTCAGAAGCGGTGGTCAGAGAGAGAGTGAGCATGTGATATTCAGTCACTTATATACTCAGTTACAGACAATACATGAAAGGCATGGGACATTTGCATCACAGTCAGAGCAGGAAGAATGAACATTTGCATTTGAGTCATACATATCAACAGCAGGACTGGCAGGAAGAAGCTAGACAAAGAGCGGCTGCCTATTGATATCAATACACACATCTCATTGTTCTGCTAATTGCCCCAGCTGAGCGCTCTGCTTGTCCCAGTCTGTTGCGGGGGTCACCCACACTGCAGTCTTTACGTGGGTGGAGGTGAAGTAAAACTGTAAAGACCAGTCAGTGAGGGGACGTCCCAGCCTGGACATTCCCAGGTCAATGACTGATTCATGAGACTCTGACTGAAAGATCTGGGTGAAGCACTGATGTTTGACCAACAGAGCTGTGAAAAGGTTATCACTTTCAGAAATATTAAAGCTGCTGACTGATATTCATAAATTATGCACACAACAAACTAGCCTCTGACATTTCTGGGCAGTCCTGAAGGACAATTTTGGGGTTCTGAAAAATATTTATTCGAGTAATCTAGAAAAAAGGGACAAAAATTCTGTTCATGACTTTCTTCTCCCTCATTGACTACAGTAGAATCACCTTTTCATGTTAATTTGCAACTTTTTAGTCACAGTTTTTCTTGTAAATCTGTAACTTTCATTTAATCTTTTTCATTTAAGTTTTGGGGCTTCAATAAATTTGTGTGGAGAAAGGAAGCAGATGAGGCATTGAGCTGCACAACACACGAACTTTATTCCTCCTCCAACATCGAGTACAGTAAAAAAACATTACATGGTTCTCTGGGCACCTTCCTTTTAAAACCTTTAATTCTGTGCCATGAGACCCAGGAAGCCCAACAACAATCATTCAGTGGAATAAAGACATGTGTGGCACATTAACATCACATAACACCCATCTCGCTTCTCCCACCCTCTCTTCCTCCAGCGGCCCTGGCGTCTCCTCTACTCCCCGGGGGTTAAAATAGTCCTTTCTGTTCCATCTGAGATCCCCCGGTACCGCTTCCTCCTTCAGTCCATTGTTCCCTCTTCCCCCCGGCTCCCAACTTTGGGTGGAGAATCCCCCACACAGTGCCGCCACATTTGCAAAATTCTTCATATAATTTGATTCTTTATTTCTTTTATATGTTAAAATTGTTGCTGTAAATTTGAAAAGTTTCCAGTAATTTTCTGCCCATAAGACCCAAGCTCGGCCTGAGCAAGCCACATGGGTCCCCCTCCAGTGGACTCAGTAGCTCCAGGAGGGATCACGGATCTCATAGTGCTGTGTGAGCTGGGAGACATTCTGGGATTTTCCGCTGCTCCTGTGACCCAGACCCGCATGGAAGATTTCTTTGTTTTATATTTCAATATTCCACTTTGTTCTTGATATTTGATCCTTAAACAAAGCATGTTTGGACACTGTGAGGTCAGGCCACCAAGGTTAGACTCACAGACACCATGGCTCCGCTTCCCACAAAGCCCTCTGAATACTGCTGTCTCAGCATTCTCAGAACAATGCTCAGCTGTTTTGGTGGACCGTATTAAAACACTGCACTCTGCTCTGAGACTTTGAATCTTCTTGTGGCTCTTCCCTGCAAGCGGTACATGACATTTTTCCCTTCTGGCCAGATGAAAATTATTATTATTAATAATAATAATAATAATAATAATAATAATAATAATAATAGATTAGATTTATATGGCGCTTTACATGTCAAGTGACATCTCAAAGCACTTACAGTGAGTCTATTATTCATTCACTCCACAGACACTGATAGTGGTAAGCTACTACTGTAGTCACAGCTGTCCTGGGGCACACTGATGGAAACATGGCTGCCAATCCACACCAACGGCCTCTCCAACCACGACCAAACATTTATACACACTCATACCCAGTGTCATGTGTTATGTTGGGAGTAGGAGCCAAGGACGAGACTGGGTGTTGAACTGAACACAGGTTTATTATGGTTACCTTCTCACCATACAAGCACACCCGTCAGGCAGAGAGGAGACCAAGAGACCGCCCCTCTCTCTCCCTGCCCTCTTATACCCTGGGTGGTGGTGGAACCAGAAAGGTGGAGCCACCACCTGTGTCACACACTAAAAGTTCCCGAAACCCAACACAACACCCCCCCCCTCCCCAAAAGGTCCAAAACACACACATACAATCGAGACCCTCCCAATTTGGAACCCAAATCACACACTAAGAAAACTAAACAGAAATACCTAAAAGGGGCCTATCACAGTCTCTTGAAATAACTAAAATCTAGGGGAGGACAGGTGGACTGCCGTCCCACCCCCACATGGCAAGACGGATCATTCTGCCGTCTGTACTAGAAACAGTTCAACTAAAGAAAAATAACTGCTTTGCTCCTGAAATAAGAGACAATGCACAAAATAATCCCATGAACAGAAACAATACAAACATACCGACTGTTCCTCCTTCTGACACATGCATCAAGAACATTGTCCAACCATCAGTCTGCTCCAAGAGAAGAACCACCCCCTGGATAACCGTTGGATGATTCAACTCTGGTGCGCCTCCTCTTCCTCACCACTGGGGACGCCACACGTTCAGGTCCAAGCACTTCCTTCTTCTCCCGGGCGCGCCGCAGCTCATTAGGGTGCCTCCATGAGCCATCAGATAGCTGAAGATAGGCATCCTCTCAAACAGCCACCACCTGCAGCCACCCCTGGTAGTATCCTCTCCGACGCTTGACCCGAACTCCTTTCGACCGGGCCTCCTCCCGGGGCCGGACCACATCCGCGATCCATAAAGGGACCCTACTCAGCTTCCAGTGTTCCTGTTTGGCATGTCGTCTCACCGTGCCAGCCAGTCCTGTTTGTTTCCACTGCCAGCGTCACCGTTGTAACTCCCTGCTCTCTGATCCCTCAAATCCGGGAGCAGATGGAGCCAGTCACTCGGCACCACCCATCATTACGGGCGTCCCACCGTGCCGCCCAGTTCCCTCAGCTAGGGCTTCTTTGGCACTGGCACCGGAATCCTCCTGCGATGGCCCTGGGTGGGATTGGTTCTGCTCTTCCTCCAGAGCACCAAGCAAGTTCTTGTCCCACACAGCTCCGTTGTCCATTCGCGGGACCGGCCGGTGACACAAACCACAACCCGACCACTTCTCTCCAGCGCCGCTCGTTTATTATGGTTACCTTCTCACCATACAAGCACACCCGCTAGGCAGAGAGGAGGCCAAGAGACCGCCTCTCTCTCTCCCTCCTCTCTGATACCCTGGGTGGTGGCAGAACCAGAAAGGTGGAGCCACCACCTGTGTCACACACTAAAAGTTCCCTAAATCCATCACAACATCATGGACACTGGAGGCAAGGTGGGTAAAGTGTCTTGCCCAGGGACACAACGTCAGGATGGCTGGGAAGAGCGGGATTCAAACCACCAGCCCTCTGGTTATTGGATGACCCGCTTTACCTCCTAAGCCACTGCGGCCCACATTTCCCTCCTCCATTCCGTTTCTTCTGAGCACAAGGTGGACGGCAGGAAGTTCCATTTTTATATGGTCTTTAGCATGACCAGGCTGGGACTTGAACCCCGACCTCCTGGTTGTGGGGCGGATGCTCAACCTCTAATCCACCACTCCAGTGGCCTAGGGGTAGAGTAAATAAATCCACTAAATTTGCATGTTTGACTACCTGTCACGGTGGCCCTCGCGAGCCACCATAAGACACCAACAGTCACTGGTGAGCTTGCAAAGGTGTTTAATATTAAAGGTAAGGGAACAGGGGATAACACACACTAATAAAGGAAAGAGCCACAGTGGGCTAAAACACTCTACAACGAGGATGGGATAACAACAGGATAACTTACAACTGAAGATGATGAGAAGACGGCGTCTGAGCCGGGGGATGCCCGATGCTACAGACAGCGAGGAGTCTTCACGGAGCTTCAATAGGGAGATAAACAGAAACTGCTGCATCGGGGTGCATTCGGCATCCACTTTTAACGCCGGTCACTAATGACCCCGAATGCAGCACAGCTGTTTTGGCCTTGACAGCAGGAAGCTCCACCGAGCGCTGTCACAATAAGAGCCCGGGAAGCCAGAAGGGACACACTGCTGTCAAAGCCAGAAAAAAGATGATGTATGACCCTAGCGCGGATGAGATTGGCGCTCGGGTCATGACACTACCGCTCTATTATTTATTTACTAGATCAAATGGACATTTATTCATAGAGTTAAAATCTGCGACACCCGGTAGAAGATGGATGAATGGTACAGATGGCGGATAAAGGGTTAATTCCCTTTCCATGACATGTGGGATGGCACAGGGTGTATATGGGACGATGCCTGTCTTTGTAACTTTCTGTCCCCATTCTGTTCTGCTGAGCACCAAGCTAAAGGACAGACTGTACCATTGCTGTATCATATTTGGTATGACCCAGCTGGGGCAGAAACCTGCAGCGTCACAGCTGTAGGGTGGCTGCTCTCTAGTAGTGTTGTTGGGCTGTCCCCTGATGCCCCTGAGCTGCAGCTTGGTAGTGCAGTGGTTAGCACTGTGGCAGCTCAGCAAGGAGGTTGTGGGTTCCCACCCCACCCCCCCCGGGCTGTGATGACCCTTCTGTGTGGAGTTTTCATGTTCTCCCCATGTCTGTGTGGGTTTTCTCCAGGCACTCTGGTTTCCTCCCACAGGCCAAATACATGCACGTTAGGTTAATTGGCATCATATGGGGATAAACTGTCCTTAGCTGTGAGAGGGAATGGTTGTCTGTCTTTGTGTAGGACTGTTTATCTGTCCAACCACCCCCACATGGCGAAACGGATTATTCTGCTGCTTCTATATCACAACAAACCATGTAGCACAAAATACCACCTTACCTTAATCTAAACAATACATGCAGTAAATACCCCCTTTGTAGAAGAGCTTGGAAATGAAGAGGCGATTTGATTTATAAACCAAGTTTAATAATCAGCATAATCAGCTCTTCTAACAAGTCTCATCTGGTGCAGAGAGTGGCAGAAGGGAAAAGAGCAGAATGTCTCCAGCTCACTGACTTTATACTGGCACACCATAAAAGACATGCATAACAAAGGCTGACATCCCTCATTATCTTAATCCCCCCATTGTCTTGGTATTTCCTCTCCTCGCCTTGGGGGGTGAGGGTGGCTCCTCCGGTCTCCTCCGCCGCGTCCGGGAACGTCTTTGTTCTTCACTCGGCGGTTGAGAGCCCTTTGTCCTTTCAGAGGTGTGAAGTCCTTTACATATGTAATTACCAAACATTTCCACATGCTTCAACATATGTAGGTTATGGAATATATGGTTAATATAGACCACAGGCCCCCCAAACAACTGAGAAAGGACAACAGAAAGGTTCACAGTCTAAGATAGTTATTATGACATACTAAGTGTTACATCTGTTGCCACGGAAGAAACTTTCCAGCAGCCATGCTCCTAAGAGAGTTCAGTGGTAATCATATCAGCATACTAAAATCATAAGTCAGTCCTAAACTGTTGCAGCACAATTAGTGAATAATTGTGGAGTGGTTTGTATCAGTCCCTGTGCTGTCTGGGTTTTAATCTTCTCCCAAAGCTGCTGTAGGTTGGTTTAGGCGCCCTGCTGGGACCTTCTTGTGAGGAATCTGCAGTGTGGGAAGGAGAGAGGTTAACTGTTTCCTGCTGGGGGGCTGAGTCTTTTCTCTTGGGGGGTCTACCCCGCCGAGGTGCTCTCGCCAACTGTGCAGGCTCGTCTTTCAACAGGAAGGCAGGTTTAAGTCTGTCAATGCTGACTGTTTCTTTTCTGTCCCCAAAATCAAGCACAAAGTGTTTATCACCATGTTCCAGCACTCTGAATGGCCCATCGTATGCTGGGCGGAAAGTTGGTTTTAAAGCTTCATGCTTAACAAAAACGAACTCAGCGTTTTTTAAAGCTTGAGGGACAAAAACCCGTGGGAAGGAGTGATGAGCTGGACCGGGGAGAGAGTCCGGTCCGTTGCTGCCTAAAAACCTTGGGACTGGAAGGTGCCCTGGCTCTGGGTTCTCTGGTAAAAATTCACCTGGAAGCCTGAGAGGTTGTGCAAAGACTAATTCTGCGGGAGAGGCGTCTAGATCCTCTTTAGGTGCAGCACGCAACCCCAATAAAACCCAGGGAAGTTTATTTACCCAATTTGTGTCTGTTAGTGAGGCTCTGAGAGCAGCCTTTAAAGACCTGTGAAAACGCTCGCATAACCCATTAGCCTGAGGGTGATAAGCGGTGGTGCGATGAATTGTTGCCCCTAAGCTGTTGGACATGGCTGACCAGAGCTCTGAGACAAATTGAGGCCCCCTATCGGACGTGATGTCCGATGGGACGCCGAAACGTGCCACCCAGTTTGTCAAAAAAACGCGAGCGACTTCCTCTGCTGTGGTTGCCGCTAGAGGGACTGCCTCTGGCCAGCGTGTGGTGCGGTCTATCATTGTTAACAGGTGTGTGAAACCTTGGGAGTAAGGTAGTGGCCCCACGAGGTCGACATGAACGTGGTCGAACCTTCTAGCAGGGATTGGAAAAGGCTCCAGAGGGGCTTTTGTGTGTCTGTGTATTTTGGCGCGTTGACAAGAAATGCAAGTTTTTGCCCATTCTTTTACGTTTTTGCGCAGGCCTGGCCACACAAACTTTTCGGCGACCATTTTAACCGAGGCGCGCACACCTGGGTGCGCGAGGGAGTGAATTGCGTCGAAAATACGGTGGCGCCATGTAGCTGGTACTAACGGGCGAGGTCGGCTGGTTGAAACATCGCATATTAGGGGGGGCACGCTGTCGCGTAAACCCTTTTTCTCCAGCCTTAACCCTGTTGGTCCAGACAGGAGTGCGCGCACGTCCGCGTCACTGCTTTGTTCCTCCGCCATGGCTGCATAATCTATCCCTGCATGGATAGGTGCTGCGTATGTGTCTGCGTTAGTGAAGAGTTCTGCTGCTGAGGCAGTATAATCTGTCTCCCCGCGCTCTGGTGGTGTCACAGCGCGAGAGAGACAGTCTGCTACTACGTTAAGTTTGCCTGCCACGTGTCGAATGTCTGTGGTGAACTCTGAAATCGCAGCTAGCTGTCTTTGTTGCCTGCCTGACCATGGTTCTGAAATTTTAGCCATAGCAAAGGTGAGCGGTTTATGGTCTACAAAAGCCGTGAAACTCCGCCCTTCTAACCAGAACTGGAAGTGGCGGATGGATAAATGAAGCGCCAGCAGCTCTCTGTCAAAAGTGCTGTATTTACGCTCAGTTTGGTTTAGCGATTTGCTAAAGAATGCTAAAGGTTGCCAGACCCCGCTGACAAGTTGTTCTACAACTGCCCCTATAGCTAGGTCTGAAGCGTCTGTGGTTAGCGCGATGCGGGCCAAGGGATCTGGGTGGACTAACAATGTGGCGTTAGCTAGGGCGCTTTTTACTTCCTCGAAGGCGCGTTCGCGCTCCGGGGTCCATTCGACCGCATTGGAAGCCTTCTTTTTTCTGAGCGCGTCATATAGGGGCTGCATGAGCTGAGCTGCGTGGGGGAGGAAGCGGTTGTAAAAATTAACCATCCCTAAAAATTCCTGTAGCGATTTGACCGTTTGTGGCCGTGGGAAACTTTCTATCGCATGAACTTTGTCTGGAAGTGGAACTGCCCCCTTTGGAGAGACTTTGTGTCCTAAAAAATCAATTTGTGACACGCCGAATTTGCATTTGGCTGGATTGATTATTAGCCCGTGCTCTTCTAGCCTCTGAAAAACCGTAGTGAGGTGCTGCTCGTGTTCTACCTCAGACGAGCTGGCTACCAGCATGTCGTCGAGGTAGACGAAGACAAAAGGAAGGTCGCGTAGGACCGCGTCCATCATTCGTTGAAAAGTTTGAGCAGCGCCTTTGAGGCCGAAAGGCATTCGCAGGAATTCAAAAAGGCCAAAAGGGGTTATTACCGCTGTTTTAGGAACGTCTTCTGCTCGGACTGGGACTTGGTGATAACCGCGGACTAAGTCTATTTTTGAAAAAATGCGCGCACCCGCCAGATGTAGTGAAAAATCTTGAATGTGAGGGATTGGGTAACGGTCATGCGCTGTAGCGTTGTTTAATCTGCGGTAATCTCCGCACGGTCTCCAGGAACCGTCGGATTTCGGAACCATGTGAAGTGGTGAGGCCCAGGGGCTCTTCGAGCGTCTAACAATGCCCAATTTTTTCAAGAGTTGTAAACTCGTCCCGTGCTATGTTGAGCTTGGCCACGTCTAAGCGGCGAGCTTTGGCAAAAACGGGAGGTCCCGTTGTGGGAATGAAGTGTTCAACCCCGTGTTTAGTCACAGTGGCTGAGAATTTGGGAATTGTGAGTGCTGGAAATTGGGTGAGGAGTTGCTCAAACTTACCTCCTGCCGTGGTGACGTTGGCCTGCACAGGTGGTGGAGAAACTCGGGCTGAGCAGGGAATAGAATCAAAGGACAGTGCATTAACCAGGCGCCTATTTGCTAGATCCACTAATAACCCATGTGCACACAAAAAATCTGCGCCTAATAAGTTAAAACTCACCGCCGCTACAACAAATGTCCATCTGTAGCTGCGGCCGTGGATGAGGAGGTGCAGGCTCTTTTCGCCGAACGTGTCGATGCTAGAGCCGTTGGCTGCCAAGGCTCCGTTGCCCCGGGTGCCCGTGGCTCGATCTGCGTGGGAGGGCATGACGAAACTCAGCTGGGCTCCTGTGTCGATGAGGAACTGCTTGCCTGTGTGTCCATCCGTCACGTACAACAGCTTATTCTTCTCGCCGAGAACCGCTGCCGTTAACGGCTCTTGGCTTTGGCGTTTTCCCGAAATCGCAAATTTGCAGGGGGGAACGCATTTGTGGGCCTTCTCGGCGAAGCGGTGGTGATAATAACAGGCGTCGCTCTGTCTGCTAAGTTTGGGCCGTGTCGCTGTCACCGTGGGCTGGGTCTGCTCCGTGGGTTGTGGCTCCTCGTGGCTCGGGGCGTCAGCTTTGAGGTCTGCGGATGCTGCTGTGGGTGTCAGCTCCTTGCAGGCGTTGACGAGCCGATGAGCTTCGTTGGCCAGTGCGCGGAACTCTTGGTGGTTGTTGCATTTCATGCTGGCGAGTGTCCCTCTCATGTGTGGCGGCAGCGTGCTGAGGAATATAAACTGGAAGAGGAAGTTGTCATTGTCCTCTTCTTTGAGCTGTAGCAAATCCTCCATGAGGGCCTTCGGTTTGCACCCTCTGTGGCCGTAGACCGCCAGGATCTTCTCGGCTCTCTCTTCCGCTGATGGGACGTAGTTCGCCACGATGGTTGCTTTGAGCGTCTCATATTTGTCCCGGGCCGGTGGCCGCCGGATCATGCTCCGCACACACTTCGAAGTGGCGGCGTCGAGTTTGGAGACGATATGGTAAAATTTGGTATCGTCAGCCGTGATGCCCGCCAGAGTAAACTGGGCTTCAGCCTGCTGAAACCAAGAGGCGGGGTCTTCTTGCCAGAAGTCTGGCAGCTGGACAGCGACGGCATTCGTGCATACCATCACTGCTGTGCCCGCCGGGTGAGAGTGCCTTGCCTCGGCTCTCACGGCGGTGCTGGTGCTCGGTTGAGCCCTCTCAATCTCTTCTGCCGGGGGGAACAGTTGTCCATCTGTTCCCTCGTCTGCGTGGGTCGCCACGGATGAGTCGATTGCGGGGGTATGCCTCAGGACCATACTCGCGTCAGGGATCACCAGTGTAGAAGAGCTTGGAAATGAAGAGGCGATTTGATTTATAAACCAAGTTTAATAATCAGCATAATCAGCTCTTCTAACAAGTCTCATCTGGTGCAGAGAGTGGCAGAAGGGAAAAGAGCAGAATGTCTCCAGCTCACTGACTTTATACTGGCACACCATAAAAGACATGCATAACAAAGGCTGACATCCCTCATTATCTTAATCCCCCCATTGTCTTGGTATTTCTTCTCCTCACCTTGGGGGGTGAGAGTGGCTCCTCCGGTCTCCTCCGCCGCGTCCGGGAATGTCTTTGTTCTTCACTCGGCGGTTGAGAGCCCTTTGTCCTTTCAGAGGTGTGAAGTCCTTTACATATGTAATTACCAAACATTTCCACATGCTTCAACATATGTAGGTTATGGAATATATGGTTAATATAGACCACACCCTTGAACATAGACAACCAATACATTTGAGTGTTTTTTTTGAACAACTTTGAACAAATTAAACATCAAAACATATCCCTGGTTCCTCTTCTCTTTCTTCAGCGAACCGTCCAACCATCAGTCTGCTCCAGCTAAAGGATCACCCACCAAGTCACCGCTGGCTGATCCAACCCCAGTGCGCCTCCTCTTCGCCACCCTCGGGGACGTCCCTTGTTCAGACTCAAGCCCATCAATCTCCTCCCGGGCGCACTGCAGCTCATTCAGATGCCTCCATGAGCCGTCTGATAGCTGGAGATAGGCATCCTCCCGTACTACAGTCTAGGGAGGATGGATAGGCATGGGAGGACAGGCATCCTCCCGTACACCCAGTCTAGTCCTTGGCTCCTACTCCCAACGTAACAGGTGTGGCTAGAGAAACTGAACTCAGCTTTACAAATATGTGATAAACCACAGTTAATTTATGTTTTAACGGGGGGGGGGCAATCATTTTCACACAGGGCCATGTAGGTTTGGATTTTTTTTTTTTACCCTTAATAATAAACACCTTCATTTAAAAACTGCATTTTGTGTTTACTTCTGTTTTCTTTGACTAATATTTACATTTGTTTGATGATCTGAAACATTTCAGTGTGACAAACATACAAAAAAATGAGAAATCAGGAAGGGGGCAAACACTTTTTCACACCACTGTATATAACAGTTTCTCAACTGCCGTGATCGGGTCCTCACGTTATTTGCCGGTCGGTGGCCGTAAATTCATTCCGGGTGGCTCCGTCTAGTCCCTCTGGATTCTCTCATCAGCCCAAAGACAGAAAAGTCTGTTGGACCACGGTGTTGATTTCTGTGAAGCCATTCTATCCTGGTTTATTCTGATTCTTGCTCGCTCGTGGATGAATCTTTAAATGGCAGCTGGAGATTCTGTAAAAGATGTCGCTATCATGACGTTACACCCTGACCAATCAGATGCCTGCACTCTGTTGATGTCACATTTTCAGCTCCACTCTACACGGTTGGAACCCAAATGGCGCAGGTACAAAAATCATACCTGATTTTAGTACCAGTTACTAATGGAAAAGCCTGCATAGCACGCCGAATGGAAGTGAGTAGGGCTAGACAGGCACTAGTTGAAAAGGGGCTTTAATGTTTTTTCAACAAATGCAACATAATCCACTCAAACAGTAATTTTCTGTTTAAGATCTGCAAGAATTTTTCTTGAACGTTTAAAGCTTTAGAGTGGTGTGAGTAAATTTTCAAGATTGTCAGTTTTATTACATTTGTAGAATTTTTAGAATATTTTTGGAGAATTTATGCAGTTTGTGCAACTATTGTAGCTTTACAGAATGGCAGTTAGATAATTATTATTCCCATAATTAAAGTTAAAAATGTCCTGAACAGCAGAATTCAGAATTATTTGTCTGTTTACTTCTATGTCCACACAGCCAATTAATTAAATATTTACAGTGAATTTTGTTCCATACATTAATTAAATCAGATTGTCTACATGAAATAACAACAATGCTTAGGTCTGTTTTATTTTTTTTTCATGAGCAGAAACAAAGGAGTTGACCTTCATTCTCAGGTGAGTGATGCCAGTATATTAACTCCTTATAAGAATTTAATTATATTACAATAAAACCAAAACTGACTATTAAATAATGCCGCCAGCATGTTTACATTCACTGAAACAAATGATCAGACTTTCACTATTGTATATTAATTAAAAAAAAGGAGAAAAACGAAGCACTGATCATCACTTGTATGTTGTTCTCTTCATGACGCCATTTTTGTTCTGAACTAAAGACAGTCACACAGACGTCTGCAGGAATCTTCTCTTCAGTAGCCTGACCTTCAACAACAGGCTGCACCCATTTCTTTATGCTTCACTGAACCATATTTTCTTTTGTCTAATGATCTCGATGAGAAAGTTCAACAAACGAAACACATTATAAACAAGGAAACAGGTTAGTTAACCCTTAAGGTAGTACCTCACTGGGCTACATCACAACTAGACAATTTTCACTTGGAATTACATTAAATTGGCACACATGTGTATGGCGCACAAATATTGCACACATACCATGCAAACTCCTGATGAATTTTGGTCCCAAACAATCCCAGGTAAACAGTAGACAATTCCTCTTTTGTTTGAAGCAACTTGATAAGTCGATCTTTCATGCTCTCTGGACAGAAAAACAAATTAAATTGTTTAAAACAAGTAAAAACATCTTGTAGCAAGGAAAATTCTCTGACAAAAAACTGTCATGGTGTGCTCTTGAAGCAGGACCCAAACGCGACACTGACAGTTTGCAGGATTTCTTAAATACAAAATAAAGACGCAGCTCATGAGCTGGAAACACAAAATAATACCGAACTCAGCAAAGTAGGATTAGACACGACGGGAGCACACAGGAACAGTACTAGACTGGAAGCGCCGTAACATGCAGAACGCTGACAAGGACGCCACACCTGACGAAGACTGATGCTGACATTTATAGACAAACGAGTAATCAACATAACAGAACAGGTGGTTACAATCAGGGGCAGGGAGGAGGCTGCACAGACAATGACGGGTACACAGGAAACATGCACAGGGAAACAGGGGAGACAAGACCATGACAATCATAATAACAATAATGATAGTAATACTACACTGAGAAAATACAGACTGAAGGTGAGGTGGTGGGCTGGGACCATGTCCAGGAAAACCGTGCACAAAGCAGCACCTCAGGGTGAGGACATGGGACCCAGTCCACATCCTAACAAAAACTGCATGACAAGAAAAATATCTCACTAGTTGAAAACAAGCACCTTGATTTAAGATATTTTATATCACCAAGATTTTATTTTTTGCAGTATAACCTTGTCACACTTTCTGACTCACAGAAACTATATTGAGAAGCGTTCTAAATGGGTTGGAGACACCCACCATGACTTTGCACCAAGTTTTTGAACTTGTTGAAGATTCCTGCGACAAGTGAGCGAGGCCCTGGGACTCAAGACGGTAAATCACAAACCCCTGCAAATGTTTGGAGGCATTTTGGAAACTCCATCACAAACGCTGTTCTCCAGCTAGTCTCAGGCTGTCCTAGTCCAGTGAGACACTAGCTTTACTCACAGATGAATTAAGACATTTTTTAAAAATAAATCTTGACTACTGACTTAAAAACACTGCACATGTTTTGTAAAAAAATAAATGGACTTAATGCATTTTAACAAAAAATAGACAGACAAACTGCATTTGGATTAATTCAAAGAACATATTGGAAGAATTTTTAATAAGTATATGGAGTGATCAAATAAAAAGGTCTCTGACATGTGGGAGTCAAGAACCTGTTTTTAAATGTGGACAAAACACATTGAAGACATTTTCTCACACTTGACCTTTCTTACATGCAGCAGTCAGTGGTTTTACAACTGGAAAAATAACTTGTTTGGTTTAAAAATACACTACCATTCAAAAGTTTGGGGTCACTTAGAAATTTCCTTATTTTTGAAAGAAAAGCACTTTTTTTCAATGAAGATAACTTTAAACTAATCAGAAATACACTCTAATATCTAATATACATTGTGAATGTGGTAAATGACTATTCTAGCTGCAAATGTCTGGTTTTTGGTGCAATATCTACATAGGTGTATAGAGGCCCATTTCCAGCAACTATCACTCCAGTGTTCTAATGGTACAATGTGTTTGCTCATTGCATCAGAAGGCTAATGGATGATTAGAAAACCCTTGTGCAATCATGTTAGCACAGCTGAAAACACTTTAGCTGGTTAGAGAAGCTATAAAACTGACCTTCCTTTGAGAAGGTTGAATATCTGGAAAAAATTATTATTTCAAATACAAATCATTATTTCTATCCTTGTCAATGTCTTGACTATATTTTCTATTCATTTTACAACTCGTGGTGGTAAATAGTAGTAGTAGATTAGTTTATTTGACAGGGACAGTGCAATAAACATAGACAATTAATCAAAGACAATCAATCTGATGTGTTGCACATAGAGTGTATAGCTATTAGCTAATTTGCAACTCTTGTCCCTGGATGGGCTTTAGAAAAAAGAATCAAGTAAAGATGGGAAAAAAAAAAATATACACAATAACCACATACATCAATGCAGAAAAATTATAAATACACAATTATAAATATTATAAATATTATAAATACACAAATATAACAGCCTGACTCACACTTAACATAAATATTATAAATATTATAAATACACAAATATAACAGCCTGACTCACATTTAACACATATAACATAACTCACATTTGCCTATTTCAGGCCTTCCTCCCTCCGTCACTCACTATAAACAAACACATTTATTCCTTCCCTTCATTCACTCTCACTTTGCAGACAATTAATTCATACATGAGTACATTCTTGTTTATTTTTCAGCCAGTTTTTAACATTTTTAGTGAATGTTTTAAAGTCCGTTATTATTTTAATTTCATTTGGCATTGTGTTCCAGATGTGACTGCCCTTTATAGAGAATGCTGTTTGTCCAAATGTGGTTCTGCGGTGGAATATTTTACAGTTATTGTTAACAGAACTCCTGGTGGCTCTGCTGCTGTCCTGTCTTTGGACGAAACCAGCAAGTGGCTCGGGTGCTGATTTATGGAAACATTTGAACGTTAATTTCAGAAGACAGAGGTCAATGAAGCTCTCAAAACTCAATAGGTTGTATTTTTTTAAAACATTACAGTGATGCCACCTAATGGGCTTTTTGTCCAAGATTTTTAGGGTTTGATTATATAATGAACCTATATGTCTTATTGTGGAAGGGGCTGCTTGAGCCCAGACTGTCAAACAGTATGATATATGAGAAAAAACCATAGAATGCATATACAGTGCAGCTGCTTTGTAAGGTATGTAATATCTAATTAATTTAAAGCAGTTCAGATTTTTTTTTACTGTTTTTGAAATTTTCTTTATATGAAGATTAAATTTGAGTTGAGGATCTAGTACAATGCCAAGGTATTTGAATTCTGTAGCTAAACTGATGTCATGATCATGTATATTAACTTTAAAATGTTGCAGGTTACATTTTTTGATTGAAAAGCACATTGAGACTGTTTTCTGAAGGTTCAGCAATAGATGGTTCTTGAGGAGCCACTCTTGGACATCAACCATACTTGTAGACAGTACATCTGCAGCCTGTGCTGGAGTCTTGGCAGCTGTGTAAATAACTGCATCATCTGCATAAAGTTGGCATGTTGCAGCTGAGCAGTGTAACGGCAAGTCATTAATAAAAATGCTGAAAAGTAAAGGACCAAGAATGGACCCTTGTGGGATACCCATGCGGTTGTTTAAAAATGAGGATTTATCCTGGTGAACTTTTACACACTGTTCTCTATTCTGGAGATAAGATGCAAACCATTCTAATGTATTTGGGGAGAAGTTAAAAGATACCATCCATCCATCCATCCATCCATCTTCTACCGCTTTTCCGGAGGTCCGGGTCGCGGAGGCAGCAGTTCAAGCAGAGAAGCCCAGACTTCCCTCTCCCCAGCCACCTGCTCCAGCTCTTCAGAGGGGATACCAAGGCGTTCCCAGACTAGCTGGGAGACATAGTCTCTCCACCGAGTCCTGGGTCTGCCCCGGGGTCTCCTCCCAGTGGGACGTGCCTGAAACACCTCAAGTGGGAGACGTCCAGGAGGCATCCTAATCAGATGCCCATACCACCTCAACTGACTCCTTTCAATGTGGAGGAGCAGCGGTTCTACTCTGAGCCTCTCCCGGATGACTGAGCTCCTCACCCTATCTCTGAGGGTGAGTCCAGCAATCCTACGGAGAAAGCTCATTTCAGCCGCTTGTATCCGCGATCTCGTTCTTTCGGTCATTACCCAAAGCTCGTGACCATAGGTGAGAGTAGGAACGTAGATTGACTGGTAAATCGACAGCTTTGCCTTAGAACTAAGCTCCCTCTTCACCACAACAGACCGGTACAACGTCCGCATCACTGCAGATGCTGCTCCAATCCGTCTGTCGATCTCTCGGTCCATTTTCCCCTCACTCGTGAACAAGACCCCAAGATACTTAAACTCCTCCACTTGGGGCAGGAGCCTGTCCCCAACCCGGAGAGGACAATCCACCTTTTTCCGGCTGAGGACCATGGACTCGGACTTGGAGGTGCTGATTCTCATCCCAGCCGCTTCACACTCAGCGGCAAACCGTCCCAGCAAGAGCTGTAGGTCATTGCTGGATGAAGCCAACAGGACAACATCATCTGCAAACAACAGAGATGAGATCCTGTGGTCACCAAGCATGACACCCTCCATTCCCTGGCTGTGCCTAGAAATCCTGTCCATAAAAATTATGAACAGGACCGGTGACAAAGGGCAGCCCTGGCGGAGTCCAACTCTCACTGGGAATGACTCCGACCGAGTGTTGGCAATACGAACTAAACTCTCACAACGGTCGTACAGAGACCGAATAGCTCGTAACAACAAGCCCGATACCCCATACTCCCGAAGCACCCCCCACAAAAATCCACGAGGGACGCGGTCAAATGCCTTCTCCAAGTCCACAAAACACATGTAAACTGGTTGGGCAAACTCCCACGAACCCTCAAGAATTCTCGAGAGGGTAAAGAGCTGGTCCGATGTGCCACGGCCAGGACGAAAACCACATTGCTCCTCCTGAATCCGAGGTTCGACCAACGGCCGGACTCTCCTCTCCAGTACCTTGGCATAGACCTTCCCAGGGAGGCTGAGGAGTGTGATCCCTCTAAAGTTGGAGCACACCCTCCGGTCCCCTTTTTTGAAGAGAGGAACCACCACCCCGGTTTGCCATGCCAAAGGCACTGCCCCCGACCTCCACGCAATGTTGCAGAGGCGTGTCAACCATGACAACCCAACAACATCCAGGGCCTTGAGGTACTCGGGGCGAATCTCGTCCACCCCCGGGGCCCGGCCACCAAGGAGATTTTTAACCACCTTGGCGACCTCAGCCCCTGTGATAGGCGAGTCATCCCCCTTGTCCCCAAACCCTGCTTCCTCTGTGGAAGGCGTATCAGTGGGATTGAGGAGATCCTCGAAGTATTCCTTCCACCGCCCGACGATATCCCCAGTTGAAGTCAACAGTGTCCCATCTGCACCATACACAGTGTGGACGGGGAGCTGCTTTCCCCTCCTGAGCCGCCGAACAGTTTGCCAGAATCTCTTTGAAGCCGACTGAAAGTCTTGTTCCATGGCCTCACCGAACTCCTCCCATACCCGGGTTTTTGCTTCAGCAACCACCCGAGCTGCACTCCGCTTGGCCTGCCGGTACACCTCAGCTGCTTCGGGAGTCCCACAAGCCAACCAAGCTTGATAGGACTCCTTCTTCAGCTTAATGGCCCCCCTCACCACTGGTGTCCACCACTTGGTTCGGGGGTTGCCACCACGAGATGCACCGACCACCTTGCGGCCGCAGCTCTGGGCCGCCGCTTCAACAACAGAGGTGGAGAACATGGCCCATTCAGACTCCATGTCTCCAGACTCCCTCGGAATGTGGTTGAAGTTCTTCCGGAGGTGGGAGTTGAAGACCTCCCGGACAGGGGCCTCAGCCAGACGCTCCCAGCACACCCTCACTATACGTTTGGGTCTACCAGGTCTGAATGGCTTCCTCCCCTGCCATCGGATCCAACTCACCACCAGGTGGTGATCAGTTGACAGCTCTGCACCTCTCTTTACTCGGGTGTCCAAGACATACGGTCGCAGGTCTGATGATACGATAACAAAATCGATCATCGACCTGCGGCCTAGGGTGTCCTGGTGCCAGGTGCACATATGGACACCCTTATGCTTGAACATGGTGTTCGTTATGGACAGACTGTGGTTAGCACAGAAGTCCAATAACTGAACACCACTCGGGTTCAGATCGGGCAGGCCGTTCCTCCCAATCACCCCCCTCCAGGTTTCACTGTCGTTGCCCACGTGCGCATTGAAGTCCCCCAGTAGGACAATGGAGTCTCCAGGAGGAGCACCCTCCAGCACCCCAGTCACAGACTCCAAAAAGGGTGGGTACTCTGAAACATCATTTGGTGCATAGGCACAAATGATGGTCAGGACCTGTTTCCCAACCCGAAGGCGCAGGGAAGCAACCCTTTCGTCCACCGGGGAAAACTCCAATATAGAGGCAGCAAGGTGGGGCGATACAAGAATACCTACCCCTGCTCGTCGCCTCTCGCCCGGGGCAACTCCAGAAAAGGCCAAGCTCCAGCCCCTCTCCAGGAGACTGGTTCCGGAACCGGAGCTGTGTGTTGAGGTGAGGCCGACTATATCTAGCCGGTATCGCTCAATCTCGTACACCAGCTCAGGCTCCTTCCCCACCAGAGAGGTGACATTCCACGTACCAAAAGCCAGTTTAGAAAGCTTGGGATCAGTCCGCCAAGGTCTCCGCCTTTGACTGCCACCTAATCCACATAGCACCGGACTTCCATGATCCCTCCTGCAGGTGGTGAACCTACTGGAGGGCGGACCCATGTAACTCCTTCGGGCTGAGCCCGGCCGGGTCCCATGGGTGGAAACCTGGCCACCAGACGCTAGCCTTCGAGCCCCTCCCCCAGGCCTGGCTCCAGGGTGGGGCCCCGGTAACCCCATACCGGGCGGGGTACACTGAATCCTTGATATACAATTTATCATGAGAGTCTGTTGGATCGTTCTTAGTCTGGCCCTTCACCCAGGACCAGTTTGTCTTGGGAGACCCTATCAGAGGCAAATTGCCCCGGACAACATAGCTCCTGGGATCACTGGGGCACGCAAACCCCCCCACCACGATAAGGTGACGATCCATGAGGGGGTTAAAAGATACCATTTTGGATAAAAGCAAACTGTGGTTTACAGTATCGAAAGCCTTTTTGAGATCTAGAAAAACAGCTCCTACCACATTACCCCTGTCCAAGGACTGTTTGACGTTTTCAATAAGGCAACAATTTGCTGTTTCTGTTGAGTATCCTGGTCTAAAACCAAATTGATGTGGATGAAGAAGTTGACTGTCTTGTAAGTAGTCTATCAGCTGTGTAGCTACAACTTTTTCAAGAACCTTAGATAGGACTGGTAAGATAGAGATTGGGCGGTAATTGCATATATCGTCTTTACTGCCTGATTTATGAACTGGTATGACGACAGCTTTTTTCCAGCCAGATGGAAATGTACTAGACCTAATGGAGAGATTAATGAGATGGGTCAGTGGTTTGATTAATATTTTGCTGTGCATTTTGAGAAAGGAGGTGCTCATATTGTAGATATCATTAGTTTTTGAGTTTGACAGTGTTTTAACAATACCAGCAATTAACTTCTCATTTACCTCATTGATGTGAAAAGTATCTGTTGGAAGTATGGAATTTGTGTTGTTGAGCACATTTGGCAGCACAAAAATTTTTGTTAAGTCTTCCACAGAGCCCACAAAGTGTGAATTAAATTCATTTGCCAAAGTAGCCTTGTCACTGACGGTCTTGCCATTGATTCTAAGTTCCTTTACCCCCTTCTGATCGTTTTTTTTATTAGTTAAGTTATTTAAATGCCTCCATAGGGAACTGTTGTTACCCTTTGCATGATCTATCAGTTTATTGTAATAAGATATTTTTGATTTTCGCAGCTCATGTACCACTTTATTTCTTAAACTTTTATACACAAGGTGATCATTTTGTAGTTTGGAGGTTAGTGATGTTTTCAGTGCATAGTCTCGTCTCTTCATAAGTTTTCTTATTTCATTATTTAACCATGGTAGGCTAATCTTCTGTTGTCTACTTTTAATTTGCTTTGAAAATTTTTCTATAGACTTTGTGATTGTTGCAGTTATAAAATTACAACAATCATCTACTTCACATGTTGACATGAGCTGCTCCCAATTTTGATTCTCTAAGTAATGTTCAAACTCCTCATTTTTTGATTTGGGGATAATAAAATTTGATTTGTCAATATCGACTCCCCCAAAATACTGTAGTCGCTTTTTAGTAAGTTTCCTGACAGCAAGAACCATGTTATGATCTGAGAGACCAGTTACAAGATTATAGGTTCTGGTTATTCGTTCTGGTTTATTAGTAAATACCATGTCAATAAGTGTTCTGGATTGTTTGGTTATCCTGGTGGGTCCTTTGATGATTTGCTGGTAATTAAATTTAGTCATGAGGCTTTTCAGTTTTTGTTTGTCTTTTTTATCAGACCAGTTGATATTAAAGTCACCATGAATTATTGTTTCTCTGTTCTTCTCAAGTTGTTTAACCAGATCACTTAATTCATTATAAAAGGAAGAGTTGTGTGACGGTGGGTTGTACACTACTGCAATGTTGAAATTCATTACCGGAGAGAGACATACATTAACATACATATGACATACATTAACAGCTAAGTGTGACTTTTCATGGAAAACACAAAATAATTGTCTGGGTGACCCCAAACTTTTGAACGGCAGTGTATGTCTGAGAAAAGAACCAAAGAGTCAAAACATGTGACAGCCTGATGTAGAGAGAACATACCATAAAACAAGCCAACCTATGATGCTCCTGCTGCAAACACACACCATCCTCTGTTCTGGAAGGTTTAATGGCTGCATGTCTTTGTGTGGTAAAATATTTTATTATTATGATTACATAATAATAAAACCACTGTGCTAACCTGTGCTAACCACAGTGCTAACCACTGCATGGTGGTGCAGTGGTTAGCACTGTTGCCTTATAGCTAAAAGGTTCCTGGTTCAAATCCCCAGGCTGGCAGAGGTTGGAACCTTTCTGTGTGGACTTTGCATGTTCTCCCTGTGCTGCTCGGGTTTACTCCGGGGGCTCTGGTTTCCTCCCACAATCCAAAGACATGCATGTTAGGTTAATTGGCTGTTCTAAATTGTCCCTAGATATCTGTTTCCTATAGGCTCTTAGAATAGAGGGTTAGTACTAGTGAAAGCGCTTTGAGTGGTCTTTGTGACTAGAAAAGCGCTATATAAGTGCAGGTTAGTTAGTTACCTACGGCTGTCAGACCGTATAACCTAAGCAGGGCTGCTCGCAGAGATAGCAAAAAAAAACATGACGACCTAATAGTATTGAATGCAAAAGACGCAACAGACTTACACAATGGTCCCCTCCAGTATACAACTAGGACAATATCGGTAGCTACGGAGGGTGACAATATGTATGGGTACATATTCATGCTATGTAGGATAACTAAGTAGACAGTTATGCTGTTTATTCCATCTTGCTACAATACTCCGCACTTTGTATATACAGTATATTTATGTGTATGTATGTATATCCACTGCTCTTATTTATAACTTCCGTATCTTCTTAATTATTGCTCTGAGTGTTGCTATCCCTGTGCTCTTGCAATCCTGGAATTTCCCCATTGTGGGACTAATAAAGGCTTATCTTATCTTATTTTAGTGATTATTATGACAAGTTCAGGACTGCAGTTCAAGTTTAAAAGCTACTGAATTTTAAAAGTGCATTTATATTAGGTACAGTTCTTTACAAAGACAACACGTTTGTTTCATTATGGTGTGCATCTCCCAGTAAACTTATATTTAAACAGAATGTAAATAAAGGACTAAATAAAGGATCTTTAATTCAAAATTACAGACATAAAGCCAAGTGGCTGGTGTTCCTTGTGTGATTTGTAATGCAAAATATTATGTATGTAAAACATGGACCAATGATGAGACCGAATGGTGAACTATACAGGACTTTATTAGAGACTCACAGGGCGCTCCTGTCAGACTGAAAGGTGGTCAAAGAGACCGCCCCCCCCTTCCACACAGCCCTCTTATACCCCAGGTGGCAGTGGAAGCGGAAGGTGAAGCCATCGGCCGTGTCACACCATAATATGTTCTATTCACAACAGTACACCCCCCACACCCCTTCACAAAGGTCCAAAACATTCACACAAAAGACCCTCCCCAATATGGAACCCGAATCATGCACTAAGAGTAAACATAAATATATCAGGTCCTGTAACAGTCACACAAAACAACTAAAGCTAGGGGGGGAAACAGGTGGACTACTGTTCCACCCCCACACGGCTAGACAAATTATTCTGCCATCTCTACTAATATAGTCCATGAAATATAAAATATGCCACGTTCCTACATAAATAGCAAAACACAAAACAGTCCCATTAACAGAATGAACATATGTGCAAACAGATGTTTGCACATCTGTTTGCACATATGTGCAAACAGATGTGCACATATGTGCAATATGTGCAATATGTGCAATAAGTTGGACAGGTGTTCCACTTTATTAGGTACACCTGTCCAACTGCTCGTTAACACTTAATTTCTAATCAGCCAATCACATGGCGGCAACTCAGTGCATTTAGGCATGTAGACATGGTCAAGACAATCTCCTGCAGTTCAAACCGAGCATCAGTATGGGGAAGAAAGGTGATTTGAGTGACTTTGAACGTGGCATGGTTGTTGGTGCCAGAAGGGCTGGTCTGAGTATTTCAGAAACTGCTGATCTACTGGGATTTTCACGCACAACCATCTCTAGGGTTTACAGAGAATGGTCCAAAAAAGAAAAAAATATCCAGTGAGCGGCAGTTCTGTGGGCGGAAATGCCTTGTTCATGCCAGAGGTCAGAGGAGAATGGCCAGACTGGTTCGAGCTGATAGAAAGGCAACAGTGACTCAAATAACCACCCGTTACAACCAAGGTAGGCAGAAGAGCATCTCTGAACGCACAGTACGTCGAACTTTGAGGCAGATGGGCTACAGCAGCAGAAGACCACGCTGGGTGCCACTCCTTTCAGCTAAGAACAGGAAACTGAGGCTACAATTTGCACAAGCTCATCGAAATTGGACAATAGAAGATTGGAAAAACGTTGCCTGGTCTGATGAGTCTCGATTTCTGCTGCGACATTCGGATGGTAGGGTCAGAATTTGGCGTCAACAACATGAAAGCATGGATCCATCCTGCCTTGTATCAATGGTTCAGGCTGGTGGTGGTGGTGTAATGGTGTGGGGAATATTTTCTTGGCACTCTTTGGGCCCCTTGGTACCAATTGAGCATCGTTGCAACGCTACAGCCTACCTGAGTATTGTTGCTGACCATGTCCATCCCTTTATGACCAGACCACAATGTACCCAACTTCTGATGGCTACTTTCAGCAGGATAATGCGCCATGTCATAAAGCTGGAATCATCTCAGACTGGTTTCTTGAACATGACAATGAGTTCACTGTACTCAAATGGCCTCCACAGTCACCAGATCTCAATCCAATAGAGCATCTTTGGGATGTGGTGGAACGGGAGATTCGCATCATGGATGTGCAGCCGACAAATCTGCGCCAACTGTGTGATGCCATCATGTCAATATGGACCAAACTCTCTGAGGAATGCTTCCAGCACCTTGTTGAATCTATGCCCCGAAGAATTGAGGCAGTTCTGAAGGCAAAAGGGGGTCCAACCCGTTGCCCCCCACTACCATTCAGTCCCAGTGGAGAAACCATCCCCTGGAAACTCGTCAGGCGGGTCTCGTCCAGAGCCTCTTCTTTTCTTCGTGCCCAGAGATGACCCACGTCAAAGCCCAGGCACCTCCTTCTCATCATTGGCGTGCCACAGCTCGTTGGGATGTCTCCATGAGCTGTCAGAAAGCTGAAAGTAGGTGGTAACGGCCACCACCTGCAGCCGCCCCTGGTCGTTTTGTCGGTTGTGTTTGCCTCGAACTCCTCTTGACCAGGCTTTCTCTTTGTGTCGGACTACATCATCAACCCCAAGAGAAGCCCAACTTTGCTTCCGGTGTCCCTGAGTGGCGCGTCGTCTTACCGCGCCAGCCAGTCCTGCTCGGCTCGCTTTCATTTTCACCAGCGCCATCGCCGTTGTGACCCCCTCCTCTCCAGGGCATAGCATACACAAATTTACAAGGGAAAAATCACAAGTCCATAAGAAAAAAGTTGCAAATTTGAAAGAAAAAAAGTTTAAAATTCTAAGGAAAAATTTCACAAATTTATAGTTAAAAAGTTACAGATTTACAAGAAAAAGATTCAAATTTATAGGAAAAAAGTTTTAAATTTAGAAAGAAAAAAGTTGCAAATTTATCGGAAAAAAATGTCAAATTTATAGGAAAAAAGTTGGACATTTACAATGAAAAACTTTCAAATTTAAAGGAAAAAAGTTTCTAATTTACAAAAAAAATGTAAATTTCTAGAAAAGAGTTGAAAATTTATATGAATAAAGTTTCAAATTTAAAGGAAGAAAAGTTGCAAATTTAGAGGTCAAAAGTTGCAAAATTTTGAGAAAAAAGTTCCAAATTTATGGAAATAAATTTGCACATTTATTGGAAAAATTGCAAATTTACAAAAGTTGAAAATTTACAAGAGAAAAATCACAAATTCATAAGAAAATGGTTGCAAAGATGCAACAAAAGTTGCACATTTTAGGGGAAAATTTCACAAATTTTTAGGAAAACATTTATAAATTTACAGGGAAAAAGTTGTATTTTTTTTGAAAAAAGTTGCCAATTTATAGGAAAACATTGCAAATTGACAGGTAAAAAGTTTCAAATTTACAAGAAAAAAGTTTCAAATTGACAAGAAAAAAGTTTCAAATTTATAAGAGAAAAATCCATAAGAAAAAAAGCAAATTTCCAAGAAAAAAGTTCCAAATTTTTGATGAAATAAAGTTGCAAATTTTCAGGAAGAAAAGTTGCAAATTTACAGTTAATTTACAAAAATAAATCTGCAATTTTTTAGGAAAAAGCTGCAAATTTACAAGAGAAAAATCTCAAGTTCCGAAGAAAAGGGTTGTAAATTTGCAAGAAAATTTGCAAATTTTAAGGAAAAATTTCACAAATTTTTAAGAAGTAAATTTGTAATTTTACAGGGAAAATGCTACATATTTGCAAGACAAAAGTTGCAAATTTTTGTGGAAAAAAGTTGCAAATTTTTTGCAAATTTATAGGAAAAAATTGCAAATTTACAAGAAAAAGATGCAAATTTATAGGAAAAAGTTTCAAATTTATAGGAAAAAGTTAGAAATTTACAAAAAAAATATTAATTTCTAGACAAGAGTTGAAAATTTATTTGAATAAAGTTGCAAATTTAAAGGAAGAAAAGGTTGAAATTTACGGGTGAAAAGCTGCAAAACTTTGAGAAAAAAGTTCCAAAATTATAGAAATAAATTTGCATATTTTCTGGAAAAAGTTGCAAATTTACAAAAGTTGAAAATTTACAAGAAAAAAATCACAAATTCATAAAGAAAAAAGGTGAAAATTTTTGAGTAAAAATTTGTCAATTTTTGAGGAAAAAGGCAACAAATTTACAGGTAAAAAGAGGGAAATTTACAAGAAAAAAGTTTAAAATTTAAAAGAGAAAAATAACAAGCCATTAAAAGAAAAGTTGCAAATTTTTCAACTTTTTTCTCATGAATTTGCAGTTTTTTTATTATAAATTTACAACTTCTTTTATCAAAAATTGGCAACTTTTTTCCTGTAAATCTGCTACTGTTATGGTGTCCCACCACATTACTTTTTTTTTTCCTGTTCATTTAGACAATGAACCAAGATATAATTTTTTTTTTTTTTTAAAGGTTTTTTCTTTATTTAAACAGTTTGAAGGCTAAAATAGAAACAGCCAAACTCAGTCTTCCATCACCTCCCTAAAAGCTCCAACCAGCCCTGTTCTCTGTCACAGCATCTCCGGTCTGTCCACAGTCTCCATGGTTCCTCCCTCAGAGCTGAACTCTGATCATGGGTGTGACCAACCTGTGGTGACGTGTTCAGATCAGGGCTCTATAGTCTCTGTTAGGAGGAAGTGAAACTCACAAAGTCACCGTCATTGAGAGCAGAAATGGCCCAGAAAAGACTTCAGCTGCACCGAGAGAACTTCTCTTGTCTGATCTGTCTGGATCTGCTGAAGGATCCGGTGGGTCTTCCCTGTGGACACAGCTACTGTATGGACTGTATTAAAGCCCACTGGGATGGAGAGGACATGAGGGGAATCTACAGCTGTCCTCAGTGCAGGAAGACTTTCATACCGAGGCCTGATGTGATGAAAAACACCGTGTTAGCAGGTCTAGTGGAGGAGCTGAAGAAGACTGGACTCCAGGCTGCTCCTGCTGATCACTGCTATGCTGGACCTGGAGATGTGGCCTGTGACTTCTGCTCTGGGAGGAGGCTGAAAGCTGTCAGAACCTGTCTGGACTGCCGGGCCTCTTACTGTGAGGATCACCTTCAGCCTCATTTTTTTTTTTCCTTCTTGCCTTGAGAGAGAGCAGTCACATTTTTCTTCCCTCCTCTCCTGCCTTCTTGATCTATTCCCAGCTTTTGCAATGTTGCGTTTTTGTCTGTGTTTAGTCGCTCATCTTCTGCTGAATCTTAATCTAAACGGAAATTATGGATTTGGAAGCGGCTTAAATGTGCTATTGTCACTATTTTTCAACAAGAATTGGGCCAAGGGGGAGCCCAAGAATTGGAACCTGCGAGGAGACTCATGGATATTGGAATTCATGCGTCTGTGGAAACATTATTGGTTATGATCTCAGGACTTCTGTTTTTGGCTGTGGAGTTCCCTGATGCATCAGAAATTGAAGGAAGGTGAGAGAGCTGATCAAAGCGGACCCGGCAAGCTCCTTCATCAAATTCGACCAGTTGGGGAGGGCACGAGTAGCGGCAAACGGTGAACTGAATGACAGTGATTCAGTGGAGGAATACATCTGGAGCCCTGTGCTCTCCATGGAAAAACAGTTTAAGCCTGCACATATAATGGAAGCACAGAATTACACGGGTGAGGACAAATTCTATTCTCTGAGTGCACTGTGCTGATTTGATTTGACCTTGTTTGCCCCGTGTTTACATTCCTCCTGATTGAGATAAGCGGAAGGACCGGCTCTTATGTCTACCCAAACAATCGACAATCAGTTGTTGTCGTATCAGCGGATTGGACCCTCAAGGACAATGCCCATGTGCCTTCTGCAAGCAAGAGAGATAGACTCTGGACTTGTTTATAAGTCACATGATTATAACATCTATCCACTGCCAGGAGGCGCCCTCTGCTGCTCACTAACAACTGTTACATTTACACTACACAATGCATACAACATTACATGCATACAATACACTGCCTCTCAACTTTTGTGTGTGATCTCCTGCTAAATGTCTGCTAAATGTGCAATGAGGGTTTTTTTGCCTGCAATCAAAATTTCGCTCACTTGCCAAGCGTCATTCTGATAAAACATGTTTTTTTCTCTCGCCTACTGTGTCATATCCATTCTCTTTTTCTTTTTTTCCTTTCTTCTTTATGACTGGCGCCTAGCGGCTGCCCCGGCCTTGGATGCGCTCTGCAGAGCGTGCCCAAATGCCAAGTCACGTTTCGTTACCTTGTATTCATACATGTGTAATGACAATAAAGTTGAATCTCATCTCATCTCATCTCATGTGGTTCCATTCAGGAAACACAAGCTGGTGGAGCCCTCCAAGAACCTCCAGGAGAACATCTGCTCTCGTCATGATAAGCTGAAGGAGATTTTCTGTCGTACTGATCAGCAGAGCATCTGTTATCTCTGTACCATGGATGAACATAAAGGCCACGATATAGTCTCAGCTGCAGCAGAAAGGGCTGAGAGGCAGAAGAAGCTCAGGAAGAGTCGACTAAAGATCTAGCAGAGAATCCAGGACAGAGAGAAAGATGTGAAGGTTCTTCAGCAGCAGGTGGAGGCCATCAATGGGTCCGCTGATAAAATGGTGGAGGACAGTGAGAAGATGTTCACTGAGCTGATCCGTCTGATCCAGAAAAGAAGCTCTGATGTGAAGCAGCACATCAGATCCCAGCAGGAAACTGAAGTGAGTCGAGTTTTACATCTTCAGGAGAAGCTGAAGCAGGAGATCGCCGAGCTGAAGAGGAAAGACAGCGATCTGGAGAGGCTCTCACACACAGAGGATCACATCCAGTTTCTCCACAGCTACCCCTCACTGTCAGCACTCAGAGAGTCTCCACACTCATCCAGCATCCATGTTGGTCCTCTGAGCTACTTTGAGGATGTGACAGCAGCCGTGTCAGAGGTCAGAGACAAACTCCAGGACATTCTGACAGAGACATGGACAAACATCTCAGAGCTTCTACTGACACCACCACCAGAGCCAAAGACCAGAGAGGAATTCTTACAATACTCACAGGAAATCACTCTGGATCCAAACACAGCACACAGATGTCTGGGATTATCAGAGGGGAACAGAAAAGTGACATTTATGGGACAATCACGGTCTTATCCTGAACAGCAAGACAGATTTAGGTTAATTGGCTGTTCTAAATTGTCCCTAGATATCTGTTTCCTATAGGCCCTTAGAATAGAGGGTTAGTATTAATGAAAGCGCTTTGAGTGGTCTTTGTGACTAGAAAAGCGCTATATAAGTGCAGGTTAGTTAGTTAGTTAATTTACAGGGCCATTTCAAGTCCTGAGTAGAGAGAGTCTGAGTGAACGTTGTTACTGGGAGGTGGAGTGGAGAGGGGATGGCTTTTGTGTAGCAGTAGCATATAAGGACATGAAAAGAGCAGGGAAAGAATGTTGGTTTGGATTTAATGACAAATCTTGGGCATTATATTGTTACCAAAACAGTTTCATATTCCGTCACAACAACATCCCCACTATCATCTCAGGTCCTGTTTCCTCCAGAGTAGGAGTGTTCCTGGATCACAGAGCAGGTACTCTGTCCTTCTATAGAGTCTCTGAGATCATGACCCTGATCCACAGAGTCCAGACCACGTTCCCTCAGAACCTCTATGCTGGACTTTATATTTATTTTGGATCCACAGCTGAGTTAGTTAAAGTCAGATAGACCGAAGTCTTCCATGCTGTTGTAGGTTTAAATCTCTGTTTTACTTTTCTGTATGTAAAGGTATGGACTATGACTGACAAAGGCAGAGAGTTGAGTTAATGAGTGAGCAATCTCGTCACGTCACATCACGTCACGTCGTATTGCATCAAAGCGTTATCTTGTCTGCTTTTGTTTGTTTTTATTAACTTCGTTTTTAAATTTTTATCTCTTTTTACTGATATTAGCTTTTTACTTAGTGTTAGCTTAGTGTTGGCCTAGCAGAAAGCCCAATTGACATACAGGTGAATCAGACCCCGGGCAGGGCTGTTTTCACCAGGCTAGGCTAACCTGTTTTTAGCTGTTTTTAGCTAGCTAGCTAGGCTAGTCTAACCTGTTTTTAGCTGTTTTTAGTTGGCTAGCTATCCACTTCTCGCCTGGAACGTCATGACTGCATCCCCGACGTGTGTCAGCTGTGTGTCCCTCCTTAAGAAGGTTTCTGAGTTAGAAGTGAGACTCTCCAACCTCTATAAGATTCGGGAGACTGAAGACCACCAAGACACTATAATCCTCGGGAGAACATCTGCCCCGGCAACCGACTCTCAGCTAGCAGAGACGGCTACTTACCTGGGTGAATTCAGCACATCGCTATCCACTTCCACCCCTGCTCCGGTTTCCTCAGCTGTCCAGGACCCCAGCAATAAACACTGGCTTCAGCTCGGAGCTAAACCCAAAGCCCCAGGTGGTTTTTTACATTCTCAATGCGTACCCTGGACTTTGGTTGGGCCAACTAGCAAACATCGGCGATTGACCAGACACGGCCGCGCTTCCTCTTTTCCCTTGCTGATGGAAAACAGATTTGACATCCTTTCCCTGGAAGATTTTTCCCACCTTGAAGTCGATCATCCTCCCATGGCCACCCCCCTCCCCCTCGTCCTTCAGCAGCGGTCCAAACCCGCAAGCCCCGGATAAAAACTACTTGTGCCAAACTATACTCCAGTTCCAAAAAGAAGAGAGCGCATCACCCCGCCATCACAACAACAACATCCCCAAAATTATCCACCATTTCAGATACCACTGAATTCAGATACACTTCATCGTCACTACATCGTCACTTCCTTGTGGTAACGTATCGTCACTTCCTGTTTTGCTGTCTGCCTGTGTGGTTTGCTCTCCTTACTCTCCTGAGCTTTGGGTTAGCCACTAGCTATGGCTACTATCTCTCTTTCCTCTCCTCATCTGGTGTGCTCTCTCTGTCAGATGTTTAGCTACACCTCTGCCTCTTTTAGTGATAACGGTAAATGTAATAAATGTTGTCTTTTTGAGGCGCTCGAGGCGAGGTTGTCTGATTTGGAATCACGGCTCCGCTGCATTGAAACACCGTCTGTGCCAGTTACTCTTGACGGACGCCCCTTAGCTGCAGCTGAGCTAGCTAGCTTAGGCCCCACTGTTAGCGGTCCCCCGGCTCTCCTCAGCAGCGAGGAGACTGGGTGGGTGACGGTGAGAAGGAAGCCTAGTCGCAAAGCCCTGGTACACCACCAACCTGTGCACGTTTCTAATCGTTTTTCCCCGCTCAGCGACACACCCGCTGAGGAAAAAACTCTGATCATTGGCGACTCTGTAGTCAGAAACGCGAACCTAGAGACTCCAGTGGCCATAGTCAAATGCATTCCTGGGGCCAGAGCAGGCGACATCGAGTCAAATTTGAAAATGCTGGCTAAAAGTAACTGTAAATACTCCACAATTGTTATTCACACCGGCATTAATGACATCCGTCTCCGGCAGTCGGAAGTCACGAAACTTAATGTAGAATCGGTGTGTGACTTTGCAAAAACGATGTCTGCCACTGTAGTATTTTCTGGGCCCCTCCCCAATCTGACCAGTGATGACATGTTTAGCCGCTCATCATCCTTGAACCGCTGGCTGTCTGTGTGGTGTCCTGCAAATAACGTGGGCTACATTGACAATTGCAGCTCATTTTGGGGAAAACCTGGTCTTATGAGACGAGACAGCATTCATCCCACTTTGGATGGTGCTTCTCATTTATCTAACAATCTGGCATCTTTTTTATCCAAATTTCCAAAACCCTGACTACTCAGAGTTGGGACCAGAAAGCAGAGTCGCAGTCTTACACGCCTCTCTGCAGCTCCTCTTCATCCGCCACCCCTCAGCTTAGCCCCTGTCGTCCCCATCAGAGAATCGTTGTCTGCTCCTTCCAAAGTAAATAAAAATATAATGTATAAGCATCCCAAAGTGATTAAACAAAATATTGGTAAAACTCAAATTAAACATAAAGCCTCTAAATTGAATGATTTGGCCTCTGTTCCTCCTCATAATTTAAAAATTAAATGTGGTTTATTAAATATTAGGTCTCTAACTCCCAAGTCTCTGTTAGTCCATGATCTGTTAATTGATCATCAGATTGATTTAATTTCCCTTACAGAGACTTGGTTAGGGCAAGAGGATTATGTTGGTTTAAATGAATCAACTCCCTCTGGTTATTTAAACTGTCATAATCCCAGAAGTTCTGGTCGTGGAGGAGGAGTAGCAACAATTTACCATTCCAAATTACTAGTTAATGTAAAGCAAAAAACATGTTATAATTCCTTTGAGGGCCTGGTCCTCAGTATTGGGCACTTTAGCAATTTTAGGTTAAACCCAATTTTATTTGCCATAGTTTATCGTCCCCCATCAACCTACTCAGAATTTTTATCCGAATTTGCTGATTTCTTAGCTGATTTAGTGCTGAAATCTGATAGAATAATTATAGTAGGGGACTTTAATATACATGCGGATGTAGATAGTGACTGCCTTAATGTGGCATTTAATTCAATATTAGACTCGATTGGGTTTTCTCAGAAAGTAGGAAATTCTACTCATTACCTCCACCATACATTGGACCTTGTTCTGACATATGGCATAGAAATAGAAAATCTTGTAGTGTCTCCTCATAACCCTGTACTGTCAGACCATTGTCTGTTAACCTTTGATTTTACTATTTCTGACTATTTGGCTCCTTAAGAAAAATATTACTACAGTAGATGCCTCTCAGATGATGCTGTTACTAAATTTATGCAGATTGTTTCCTCTATGCCATGTGTCAACACAACGGAAATAAGCTATAGACAGCTTGCTCCTTCTGTAATTGATAACATGGTGGATAGTGTTACAGCTTCTCTGCATCAGACTCTAGACTTGGTGGCCCCCTTAAAAAAGAAAAAGTCTAATCAGAGATTTCTAACTCCTTGGTTCAACACAGAAACTCGTAGCTTAAAACAGAAGACTCGTCAATTAGAAAGAAAATGGCGCTCCACTAACTTAGATGAAATCTATTTAGCTTGGAGAAATCATCTTTTAATTTATAAAAAATCTCTTAGAAAAGCTAGAACAAGTTATTACTCTGCATTAATAGAAGAGAACAAGAATAATCCCAGGTTTCTTTTCAGTACTGTAGCCAGGTTGACAAAGAGTCAGGTCAGGACTTTATGAACTTTTTCAATAATAAAATTTCATCCATCAGAGATAAAATCAATCAGATTCTTCCCACAGTTAACTTAAATACTGTAACTACTACAACTCCTTCTGTCTGTCTTGATGAGTTTACTCCAATCGACCTTTGTGAGTTAGACAAAATAGTTTCCTCATCCAAACCTTCAACTTGTCTTTTAGATCCTATTCCTACCAGGTTATTTAAAGAAGTCTTCCCACTTATTGGTAGCTTTATTCTTCATATAATCAATTCTTCATTAACTTTAGGCCATGTACCGCAGGCTTTTAAAATGGCTGTAATTAAACCCTTACTCAAAAAGCCAACGCTAGATCCAGGAGCTTTAGCTAACTATAGACCAATCTCTAAACTCCCTTTCATTTCAAAAATCTTAGAAAGAGTTGTTGCTACGCAATTATTTGACCACCTGCAGGGAAATGGTTTACTTGAAGAGTTTCAATCTGGGTTTAGAATACATCATAGTACTGAAACATCCTTAGTGAAGGTCACTAACGACCTCCTCATCGCATCTGATAATTGACTGGTTTCTGTACTTGTCCTTTTAGACCTTAGTGCAGCTTTTGATACTATCGATCATAATATTCTACCTGATAGATTAGAACACTATGTTGGACTTAATGGAACTTCGTTGCAGTGGTTTAGATCTTATTTATCTGATAGGTTCCAGTTTGTTCATGTCAGTAATGAGTTTTCTTTCAACTCAAAGCTTAGTCATGGAGTTCCACAGGGATCTGTGCTAGGCCCTACTCTTTTTAGTTTATATATGCTTCCGTTAGGCAACATTATTAGAAAGCACTGTATACATTTTCATTGTTATGCAGATGACACACAATTATACCTGTCAATGAAGCCAGATAATAGTAATCAATTAGCCAAGTTAGAAGCCTGTCTTAAGGAAATCAAAGCTTGGATGACTTGTAATTTCCTGCTATTAAATTCAGATAAGACTGAAGTCATTCTTGTTGGTCCAAAAAACCTTAGAAATTCCTTTCCAAATCAAACTTTCAGTTTAGATGTGGTTACTCTTTCTCTTAATAGCTCTGTGAGGAACCTTGGAATTACTTTTGATCAGGATCTGTCCTTCAATTCACATATTAAATTTGTTTCTAAGACTGCCTTCTATCATTTGCATAATATTGCCAAGATTAGGAGCATCTTGTCTCAGAGTGATGCTGAGAAACTGTTCCACGCTTTTGTTAGCTCGAGATTAGATTATTGTAATTCTTTATTATCAGGCTGTCCTAAAACATCTTTAAAAAGTCTTCAGCTGATCCAAAATGCTGCAGCAAGAGTTTTAACAGGTACTAGAAAGAGAGATAATATCTCTCCGGTTCTGGCTTCCCTTCATTGGCTTCCCATAGAGTTTAGAATTAAGTTTAAAATCCTTCTTCTTACTTACAAAGCTCTAAACAATCAGGCTCCTTTTTATTTAAAAGATCTGATACTACCGTATCATCCTAACAGAGCACTACGCTCCCAAAATGCAGGATTACTTGTAATACCTAGAATCTCCAAAAGTACAATGGGAGGCAGAGCCTTCAGTTATCAAGCTCCTCTCCTGTGGAACCAGCTGCCAATCTGGATTTGGGAGTCAGACTCGATCTCTGTTTTTAAGAATAGGGCTAAAACCTACCTTTTTGATATAGCCTACAATTAGGGAGGGATCATGTGTTTCTGAACCCTCCCTTAGTTATGCTGCTAATAGGTTTAGTCAGCCGGGGGACCTCCAGTAATGCACTGGGCCTCACTCCTTACCTCACTCTCAATGAAATATTTTTTTTTGCTGGTCATTAACATCTGTTTGTTCTCTCCCATAGATTGAGTCCCCATCGTGCTGTTTGCTCTCTACATGTCTGTTCTTTTCTTCTTCTGTATCCCCTCACCCCCCAGCCAGTCACAGCAGATGACTGCCCCTCCCTGAGCCTGGTTCTGCTGGAGGTTTCTTCCTGTTAAAAGGGAGTTTTTCCTCTCCACCGTCGCCAAGTGCTTGCTCACAGGGGATCGCCTGATTGCTGGGGTCTTTCTGCAACTGTGGGGGTTCCCCCTACAGTTGATAGTGCTATGAGATGACTGTTGTTGTGAAATGGCGCTATATAAATAAAGTTGAATTGAACTGAATACCACCAGCAAGGCTCCCCCAGACGACGTTGGTAGTAGGTGATTCGATTATGAGGAACGTCAGAAGCAGGTACTGTGTCACTAAATTTTTTCCTGGGGCTAAAGTGTCTGACATCGAGGCTCTTACCCCTGACCTATTAAATGAATATCCCCATGCTAAAACTATATCCCCATGCTAAAACTGTCATTGTACATGATGGATGCAACAACATGCCAGATGAAGCGTCGGAGAGCTTAAAGAGTGACTTCAGGAACCTTCTGTCCACTCTTATGAACTGTGGCAGACGTGTGTTTATTTCTGGACCTTTGGCCCCTTTCAGACAAGGTTGCAATTATTTTAGCAGAACTCTCAGTCTTAATACCTGGTTGTGTTCTACATGTCCTACTTTTAACGTTGGTTTTGTAGACAATTTCAACCTGTTTTGGAACCGCCCATCATTTATGAGGCCAGATGGCATCCATCCAAATAGACTTGGTGCACGTGTTTTAAGGGATAATCTGTTCTATTCCATTCAGTGTTTTTTAGTACACTGACTGAAATTTGGTGCGTTAACTCATCTCAAAATTCTTGGGTCTGCCAGCCAGGCTTTCTTTGTTTCCACTTCTCATATTAATCCTATTAATCCAAATAATCCTCACTGTTTAGATCAGTCTTCAACTGATAACCCCATAGAGATTGTGTCTGTCTCCCGTTACCCAAAATATTATCACCCAAGACAAATACAACATAACCTGACAAATTCACTCCTTTTTGGAGCTCCTTCTCATCTGCCACCCCTCAATTTAGCCCCTGTCTTCCACCTCAGAGAACCTTTGTCTACTCCCCCCAAAATTAATAAAAATATAACGTATAAACATCCCAAAGTGATTAACAAAAAGTTGGTAAATCTCAAATTAAACATCAAGGCTCTAAATTTAATGATTCGGCTTCTCTTCCTCCTCATAATGTGAAAATAAAATGTGGTTTGTTAAATATTAGGTCTCTAACTCCCAAGTCTCTACTAGTTCATGATCTATTAATTGATCATCAGATTGATTTAACATCCCTTACAGAGACTTGGTTAGGGCAAGATGATTATGTTGGTTTAAATGAATCAACTCCCTCTGGTTATCTAAACTATAATAATCCTAGAAGTTCTGGTCATGGAGGTGGAGTAGCGGCAATTTACCATTCTAAGTGACCAGTTAATGTAAAGCAAAAAAACATGTTTTAATTCCTTTGAGGGCCTGGTCTCCACTATGGGGCATGTTAGCAATCTTAGCTTAAAATCTTAGCTTTAAATCTTAGCTTTTTTTTTTTTTTTTTTAATTTCTTTGCCATAGTTTACCATCCTCCTTCAGCCTACTCAGTTTTTTTTTTAATCCGAATTTGCCAAATTTCTATCTGATTCAGATCAGAATCAGATAAAATCAGATAGAATAATTATAGTAGGGGAATTTATTATATATGTTGATGTTGATAGTGACTGTCTTAATAAGGCATTCAATTCAATATTAGACTCATTGGGGTTTGCCCAGAAAGTCAAAAATTCTACCCATTATCTCCACCACACACTGGACCTTGTTCTGATTCATGGTATAGAAATAGAAAATCTGGTAGTCTCATAATCCTGTACTGTTGGACCATTGTCTGTTAACCTATGATTTCACTATTTCTGATTATTTGACTCCTAAAGAAAAATATTACGACAGCAGATGCCTTTCAGAAGATGCTGTTACCAAATTTTTGCAGATTGTCTCCTCTATACCACGTGTCAACACAATGGAAATAAAAAATGGAGAGCTTGCACCTTCCGTAATTGATAGCATGGTAGATAGTGTTAAAGCCTCTCTGTATCAGACTCTGGACTTGGTGGCCCCTTTAAAAAAAAAAGTTTAATCAGAGATTTCTTACCCCTTGGTTTAACACTGAAACTCGTAGCTTAAAACAGAAGACTCGTCAACTAGAAAGAAAATGGTGTTCCACTAATTTAGATGAATTCTACTTAGCGTGGAGAAATCATCTCCTAACTTAGAAAAAATCTCTTAGAAAAGCTAGAACAAGTTATTACTCTGCATTAATAGAAGAGAATAAGAATAATCCCAGGTTTCTTTTCAACACTGTAGCTAGGCTGACAAAGAGTCAGGACTTTGTCAATCCTTGCATCCCCCTAGAGCCTACTAGTCAGGACTTTTTGAACTTTTTCAATCATAAAATTTTATCTATTAGAGATAAAAATCAATCAGATTATTTCCATTGTAAACTTAAGTACATTAACTACTACAACTCCTTCAATTGATATCTGTTTGGATAAGTTTACTCCAATTGACCTTTTAGAGTTAGATAAAATAATCTCCTCATCCAAGCCTTCAACTTGTCTTTTAGACCCTATTCCTACCGGGTTATTTAAAAAAAAATTTCTTTCCATTTATTGGTAGCCGTATTCTTCAGATAATCAATTCTTCTTTAATCTTAGGTCATGTTCCACAGGCTTTTAAAATTGCTGTAATTAAACCCTTACTCAAAAAGCCAACGCTTGCCCCAGGAGTTTTAACTATCGACCAATCTCTAATCTGCCTTTCATTTCAAAAATCTTAGAAAGAGTTGTTGCTAGGCATTTATTTGACCACCTGCAGGGAAATGGTTTATTTGAAGAGTTTCAATCTGAGTTCAGAATTCATCATAGTACTGAAACAGCCTTAGTGAAGGTCACAAATGACCTTCTAATCACATCTGATAATGGACTCGTTTCTGTACTTGTCTTTTAGATCTCAGTGCAGCCTTTGATACTATCGATCATGATATTCTACTTGATAGATTAGAACACTATGTTGGACTAAATGGTACTTCACTGCAATGGTTGAGATCTTATTTGTCCGATAGATTTCAGTTTGTTCATATCAATAATGAGTTTTCTTCCAACTCTAAGCTCAGTCATGGAGTTCCACAGGGATCTGTGTTAGGCCCTACTCTTTTTAGTTTATATATGCTTCCGTTAGGCAACATCATTAGAAAGCACTATATACATTTTCATTGTTACGCAGATGACACACAATTATACCTGTCAATGAAGCCCAATAATTGTAATCAATTAACCAAGTTAAATGCCTGTCTTAAGGAAATCAAAGCTTGGATGACTTGTAATTTTCTGCTATTAAACCTGGATAAGACCAAAGTCATTCTTGTTGGTCCAAAAAACCTTAATTTGGATGCAGTTACTCTTACTATGAATAGTTCTGTGAGGAAACTTGGAGTTATTTTTGATCAAGATCTGTTTTTTTTTAATTCACATATTAAATTTGTTTTAAGACTGCCTTCTATCATCTGTACAGTATTGCCAAGATTATGAACATCTTGTCTCTGAGTGATGCTGAGAAAATGATCCATGCTTTTGTTAGCTCTAGATTAGATTATTGTAACTCCTTATTATCAGGTTGTCCTGAAATATCTTTTAAAAGTCTTCAGTTGACCCAAAACGCTGCAGCAAGAGTTTTAACAGGTACGAGAAAGAGAGGCCATACACACGTGGGCAAAATTGTTGGTACCCCTCTGTTAATGAAAGAAAAACCCACAATGGTCACAGAAGTAACTTGAATCTGACAAAAGTGGTAATAAATAAAAATTCTATGAAAATTAACCAATGAAAATGACAATGCTTTTGGATTGTGGTTCAACAGAATTACTTTAAAAAAAAACAAACTTTTTTTTATTTACCTTTTGTTCTTATTAAAGACAAAAATAGAAAGGAGATGTCTTTAACTTCTCAACATGTTTTGACTGCACTGCAGCCTTCGTCAGAAGAGTCAGCTGATTGCTGCCAGGTGACATTTTATCAGCTGACTTTTGTAGGCGGGGCCAGCCCAGCAGACCTGTCAGATCCACCAAGCCGGCCCCGCTTTCTACCATCAGATGGTCTCTGGAGAATGTGGTCCCAGGTGTGGGAAAGCATAAAGGCCCCTTCATCTCGGTTCATGGTATATTTACTTTAAAAAACAAACTCATGAAACAGGTGTCATGCGATGACCCTCGCGGATCACCATAAGACGCCAAGAGTCCACCGGTGAGTTTTGCAATGATGGTAATTTATTAATAAAACAAGACAAGACACAAGGCTATGAGCCGCTAAGGGCAAAAACACACACTAAGTGATACAAGGGCTGGTAGGGCTAACCCCAGCCACTACAAGCTAAACTATGACAACACAAGAAAGAACACAAACCTGACATGAAGGTCTAACGAGGCCTCACGAGGATTGTTTGACGATGTCTGACAATACTCCTGCAATTTAACTGCCGTCAGTGCCTGCCTTATAAAGGCGAACACTAACGAGCAGTGATGACAGACAGCTGACCGATTTTGAAAGCCGGAAACCCCACCGAGCGCCTTCACAAGAGCCCGGTAAAGCCAGAATATAACCCACAGCTGTCAAAGCCGGCAGCGAATATACATTGCCCGAGCGCGGACAGGACCGGCGCTCGGGTCGTAACAGTACCCTCCCTCCAAGAGCGGGCTTGGAACGCCCACGGACCACCCTGCCCCCCCCCTCCCCCCAGGGTGGGTGGCTGGGGGTAGGTGTGGAGGGAGAGAGACCAAACCCAGAAACAATCAAAACCCGGCAAGAAAAACAACTAAATACAGGACAATGACAACAGATACCAACTACTCAGATTAAATCAAATGTTCAACTAACGATCACAAAAAAATTGCACAGGATAATATGGAGAAAACAAAAAAATAGAATTACTGGGTCAGAAAACTAAATACAGGACAATGACAAAATACCGAATATTCAAATCAGATAAAATACACCAATAGCCAGTTTAGATCAGTTCGCCAAGGTCTCTGCCTCTGACTGCCACCTAATCCACATAGCACCGGGCCCCCATGATCCCTCCTGCAGGTGGTGAGCCCACTGGAGGGCGGACCCATGTAACTCCTTCGGGCTGAGCCCGGCCGGGTCCCATGGGTGGAAACCCGGCCACCAGACGCTAGCCTTCGAGCCCCTCCCCCAGGCCTGGCTCCAGGGTGGGGCCCCGGTAACCCCATACCGGGCGGGGTACACTGAATCCTTGATATACAATTTATCAAGAGAGTCTGTTGGACTCCGTTGGGCTTGTTGTTACGAGCTATTCGGTCTCTGTACGACCGTTGTGAGAGTTTGGTTCGTTTTGCCAACACTCGGTCGGAGTCATTCCCAGTGAGAGTTGGACTCCACCAGGGCTGCCCGTTGTCACCGATCCTGTTCATAATTTTTATGGACAGGATTTCTAGGCGCAGCCAGGGAATGGAGGGTGTCATGCTTGGTGACCACAGGATCTCATCTCTGTTGTTTGCAGATGATGTTGTCCTGTTGGCTTCATCCAGCAATGACCTACAGCTCTTGCTAGGACGGTTTGCCGCTGAGTGTGAAGCGGCTGGGATGAGAATCAGCACCACCAAGTCCGAGTCCATGGTCCTCAGCCGGAAAAAGATGGATTGTCCTCTCCGGGTTGGGGACAGGCTCCTGCCCCAAGTGGAGGAGTTTAAGTATCTTGGGGTCTCGTTCACGAGTGAGGGGAAAATGGAGTGAGAGATCGACAGACGGATTGGAGCAGCATCTGCAGTGATGCGGACGTTTTACCGGTCTGTTGTGGTCAAGAGGGAGCTGAGTTCTAAGGCAAAGCTGTCGATTTACCAGTCAATCTACGTTCCTACTCTCACCTATGGTCACGAGCTTTGGGTAATGACCAAAAGAACGAGATCGCGGATACAAGCGGCTGAAATGAGCTTTCTCCGTAGGATTGCTGGACTCACCCTCAGAGATAGGGTGAGGAGCTCAGTCATCCGGGAGAGGCTCAGAGTAGAACCGCTGCTCCTCCACATTGAAAGGAGTCAGTTGAGGTGGTATGGGCATCTGATTAGGATGCCTCCTGGACGCCTCCCACTTGAGGTGTTTCAGGCACGTCCCACTGGGAGGAGACCCCGGGGCAGACCCAGGACTCGGTGGAGAGACTATGTCTCCCAGCTGGTCTGGGAACGCCTTGGTATCCCCTCTGAAGAGCTGGAGCAGGTGGCTGGGGAGAGGGAAGTCTGGGCTTCTCTGCTTGAACTGCTGTCTCCGCGACCCGGACCTCTGGAAAAGTGGTAGAAGATGGATGGATGGATGGATGGATGGACGGATGGATAAAATACACATGGAGGAAAATAAGGCAACTGTAGGACATAACACAAATTGCTAAGGATCCCCAAATAATAGTTACAGAAAACGCAGGACAGCAAGAGAAAATTAAATCTTTGCCCACATGTTTCACAAGAAAATGGCCTCCCACCTGTGTGAATTCTCATGTGAACTTTCAAATAACCAAATACAGAAAAACAGAACAATTACTGGCTCACACCTAACTACACACAAAACAAACTAGGGCAACTGCAAGACATAACAAATACCCACAGACACCCAAATGACCATAACACAAAGCACACAGGATAGCAAGGGAAAAAAAACAAAAAAAACCAGAACAATCACTGGGACAGATCATCACCAGAAAATGACCACTACCCCCCCAACATTTTATGCCGACCGGCGGAGACCAGGCGCCATAGGAAAAGTTCAGGTGGTCTCCCCGCGTCCAATGACCGGCGGGTGGTCATGGGAGGCGGAACATGACCAGGCGGCTCACCACAGTCCAACGCCCAGCACGTCCGCTCCTCTGGTGGCCGAACCAGGTCGCCCAACGAAGCACATAACACTTCGGGTGGCCGACCCGGGGTGCCGAACCGGTGAAGCAGTCCCTCAGGCGGCCGACCCGTGTCCCTCATCCACCAGTCCCGGGGAAAAACAGCCTGCGGCGGCCTCCCTGACAAGGACAAAGCTCGGGAGAGCCGGGGCGAGCGAATAGGAACCCCCACGGCCCCCGACGATGATGTGCAGGGGCGGTGACTCAGTAGAGGGGAAAGAAGGCAAGGATGAGCCCATAATCCGTCTGACGGCGAAAGGTCTGCACCTCCTCCCCCATCCGTGGACCACACTGGCGCTGCACCTCCGCTGGACCCAGATTGGGTCCCAGCCGCACTCACGTCGGGCCCCGATTGGGCCAGAACCGCACCTGCGGTGGATCCCAATTAAGCCACTGGCGCACCCACGTCGGACCCCGTTTGGGCCACAACCGCACCTGCAGTGGACCCCGATTGGGCCTCTGGCGCACCCACGTCAGATCCCGATTGGGGCAAAGCAGCTCCCGCGATGGACCCCGACTGGGTCGGTGCAGCTCCGCTGACGATCTCTACCCCCGAACCTGGGACCTCCAACCCAGTGACTCCAACTGGTTCCATGCCAGCGACACTGCAACAAGGCTCACAAACAACAAGAAAACCGGGATCAGAATCACCGGTAGCATCAGAACCCAGATAGACGAGCTCAGGCGCAGCAGGCGGCTGCTCCTCACTCGCCTTCCCGAGAGGCAGGCAAAAATTCTCCAAAACAGGGGACACAGACACATGAGGGAGCACTTGCCTGCACCCGGGTTCTGTTGCCACCCAGGACTTCGACGATCCAGGTTCAGGGCGGCGACTCTCGTCAGCAGGCTCCAACTCAGCTGCATTGGGCTCCGCAGCTGGCAAGATGTCGTCTGCAGCCTGAGGTTCCTCCCGCACTGCTGTCCACGTCGATGACCCGTATGGCGTGGGGGCAGAGGACACTCGACCCACTGGCTCGGACCGCTCCGGCGAGGAGACCCGGGGACGCTTCATCGTCGGTTCAGGGTCCGGGCCGCAGTCTGCTCTTCTCCTCCGTCCACGACATGGCTGCAGGGCTGGATCCAGGCTTTCCAGCACTGCAGGCCCCCTCTTCATTCGACGACGTTGGCCTGGCGTCGCGGACCGCTCAACGGGGGGGATACAGAGGCAGCAGGTTTAGGAATAATAGTTACAGCAGGTGGTAGAAGCTCGGGGGGCTGCAAACCCCGAACTCCGGCCCCAGGAGTCAGATAAGGCAGATCATAAACATGATGGGAAGAAACAATTTGCACCTGCCTGTCTCCTGGAGAGAAGGTGGTGCCTGCTGCAGCAGGTGGAGTTCTCCTTTCATCCCTCCGGGAGAAAACGGCAGGCTCCACGGGGCCACGAGGAGGAGCCGCTCGAGGTGGTTTGCTGACAGGCCTCGCCAAAGCACGACTCACAGCATTCCCAGCCGCGGGGGGTGACGTCACCGAGGAGGACATGGCAGTCGGGGTGACGTGGGCACGAGGAGCTGACAGCGCAGCTGGAACAGATGACCCGTGGGCGGCGGCTGCGGGGATTCCCTTATGTTGTGATGTATATGATGCGGCAAACAGGGAGGCTGGGTCCCTCCGACGACCCGGAGCTGGATCCGGACGGGATTCTCGTTGGGGCTTGGTGGGCGCACGGCTATGGGGCCTACTGGCCGATGGAGTGGCGAAGGGCCCGGGAACACATGACGCTGGGACTGGGCGGGCGGCAGGCACTGGAGTCCGATCCACAGGTCCCCTGCCGGGCTTTCCCTCTAGCCGACGAATCTCCACTCTCGCCAGGGACGCTGTCCTCGTGGGAGGTGGAGGGGTTCCCAGGAGCGCCTTCTCCCTCGATGTGCGTTGTGCAAAAATCCACGCTAACCTCTTTTCTCCTTCTGGCATATAGGTTAGATGGTAACGGTGCACAGCCCGCTGGGTGAGGTTTAGATTAGATTATTTGTTTATTTGACAGGGACAGTGCAATAAACATAGACAATTAATCAAATGACAATCAATCTGATGTGTTGCACAAAGAGTGTATAGCTATTAGCTAATTTGCAACTCTTGTCCCTGGATGGGCTTTAGAAAGGAGAAACAAGTAAAAAGAAAAAAAGGATAAGGAAAAGAAAAAATGAAAACAGAATAAATAATAACCATATACAGTACATCAATGCAAAAAATATTATAAATACATTATAAATACACAATTATAAATATTATAAATATTATAAAGATTATAAATACACAATATAACAACCTGACTCACATTTGCCTATTTCAGGCCTCTCTCCCTTCGTCACTCAGTATAAACAAACACATTCATTCCTTCCCTTCATTCACTCTCACCCTGCAGACAATCATTTCATACATGGGTACATTCTTGTTTATTTTTCAGCCAGTTTTTAACCTTTTTAGTGAATATTTTAAAGTCCGTTATTATTTTAATTTCATTTGGCATTGTGTTCCAGATGTGACTGCCCTTTATAGAGAAAGCTGTTTGTCCAAATGTGGTTCTGCGGTGGAATATTTTACAGTTATTGTTTACAGAACTCCTGGTGGCTCTGCTGCTGTCCTGTCTTTGGATGAAACCAGCAAGTGGCTCAGGCACTGATTTACGGAAACATTTGAAAATTAATTTCAGAAAACAGAGGTCAATGAAACTCTCAAAACTCAATAGGTTGTATTTTTTTAAAATATAACAGTGATGCTACCTCCAGGTCTAAGTGACAACCAGCCGCTTGGGTGGGCATGAGACGGGCGGCTTCCGCCAGATAGCCGTCAATCTCCTCCTGCCACTCCGGGCAATAATCACACTCGCTGGCGGGCATCTCCCTACCAAGTCCAACTACAGGAAAAAACTCCACACAATGGCAAAACTCATGGTGAAAAAGGCGTCTCAGAGTGGCGTCTCCGTTTAGACGTCTGGCAGGAGTATACTGTCATGCGGTGACCCTCGCGGATCACCATAAGGCGCCAAGAGTCCTCCGGTGAGTTTTGCAATGATGGTAATTTATTAATAAAACAAGAGAAGACAAAAGGCTATGAGCCGCCAAGGGCAAAAACACACACTAAGCAATACAAGGGCTCGTAGGGCTAACCCCAGCCACTACGAGCTAAACTATGACAAGAGAAGAAACAACACAAACCTGACATGAAGGTCTAACGAGGCCTCACGAGGATTGTTTGACGATGTCTGACGATACTCCTGCAGTTTAACTGCCGTCAGTGCCCGCCTTATAAAGGCGAACACTAACGAGCAGTGATGACAGACAGCTGACCGATTTTGAAAGCCGGAAACCCCACCGAGTGCCTTCACAATAAGAGCCCAGTGAAGCCAGAATTTAACCCACAGCTGTCAAAGCCGGCAGCGAATATACATAGCCCGAGCGTGGACAGGACCGGCGCTCGGGTCGTAACAACAGGCCTGGACAAAAATGATGGTACCCCTAGAAAAGATTGAAAATAATGTGACCATAGGGACATGTTCAACCAAGATGTGTCCTCTAATTAACATCACAGGTGTCTACAAACTTGCAATCAGTCAGTCGGCCTATTTAAAGGGTGACAAGTAGTCAGTGTGCTGTTTGGTGACATGGTGTGTACCACACTAAACATGGAACAGAAGAAGCAAAGGAGAGAGTTGTCTCAGGAGATTAGAAAGAAAATTATAGACAAGCATGTTAAAGGTAAAGGCTATAAGACCATCTCCAAGCAGCTTGATGTTCCTGTGACTACAGCTGCACATGTTCAGAAATTTAAGATCCACGGGACTGTAGCCAATCTCCCTGGACGTGGCCGCAGGAGGAAACTTCAATTCAATTCAATTCAATTCTATTCAACTTTATTTATATAGCGCCATTTCACAACAACAGTCATCTCATAGCACTATCAACTGTAGGGGGGAACCCCCACAGTTGCAGAAAGACCCCAGCAATCAGGTGATCCCCTGTGAGCAAGCACTTGGCGACGGTGGAGAGGAAAAACTCCCTTTTAACAGGAAGAAACCTCCAGCAGAACCAGGCTCAGGGAGGGGCAGTCATCTGCTGCGACTGGCTGGGGAAGATGAAAAGAACAGACATGTAGAGAGCAAACAGCACGATGGGGACTCAATCTATGGGAGAGAACAAACAAATGTTAATGACCAGCAAAAAAAAATATTTCATAGAGAGTGAGGAAAGGAGTGAGGCCCAGTGCATTACTGGAGGTCCCCCGGCTGACTAAACCTATTAGCAGTATAACTAAGGGAGGGTTCAGAAACGCATGATCCCTCCCTAATTGTAGGCTATATCAAAAAGGTAGGTTTTAACCCTAATCTTAAAAACAGAGATCGAGTCTGACTCCCGAATCCAGATTGGCAGCTGATTCCACAGGAGAGGAGCTTGATAACTGAAGGCTCTGCCTCCCATTGTACTTTTGGAGATTCTAGGTATTACAAGTAGTCCTGCATTTTGAGAGCGTAGTGCTCTGTTAGGATAATACGGTAGTATCAGATCTTTTAAATAAAAAGGAGCCTGATTGTTTAGAGCTTTGTAAGTAAGAAGAAGGATTTTAAACTTAATTCTAAACTCTATGGGAAGCCAATGAAGGGAGGCCAGAACCGGAGAGATATGATCTCTCTTTCTAGTACCTGTTAAAACTCTTGCTGCAGCATTTTGGATCAGCTGAAGACTTTTTAAAGATGTTTTAGGACAACCTGATAATAAAGAATTACAATAATCTAATCTCGAGCTAACAAAAGCGTGGATCAGTTTCTCAGCATCACTCTGAGACAAGATGCTCCTAATCTTGGCAATATTACGCAAATGATAGAAGGCAGTCTTAGAAACAAATTTAATATGTGAATTGAAGGACAAATCCTGATCAAAAATAACTCCAAGGTTCCTCACAGAGCTATTAAGAGAAAGAGTAACTGCATCCAAACTGAAAGTTTGATTTGGAAAGGAATTTCTAAGGTTTTTTTGGACCAACAAGAATGACTTCAGTCTTATCTGAATTTAATAGCAGGAAATTACAAGTCATCCAAGCTTTGATTTCCTTAAGACAGGCTTCTAACTTGGCTAATTGATTACTATCATCTGGCTTCATTGACAGGCATAATTGTGTGTCATCTGCATAACAATGAAAATGTATACAGTGCTTTCTAATAATGTTGCCTAAAGGAAGCATATATAAACTAAAAAGAGTAGGGCCTAGCACAGATCCCTGTGGAACTCCATGACTAAGCTTTGAGTTGAAAGAAAACTCATTATTTACATGAACAAACTGGAACCTATCAGATAAATAAGATCTAAACCACTGCGACGAAGTTCCATTAAGTCCAACATAGTGTTCTAATCTATCAAGTAGAATATTATGATCGATAGTATCAAAAGCTGCACTAAGGTCTAAAAGGACAAGTACAGAAACTAGTCCATTATCAGATGCAATGAGGAGGTCGTTAGTGACCTTCGCTAAGGCTGTTTCAGTACTATGATGGATTCTAAACCCAGATTGAAACTCTTCAAGTAAACCATTTCCCTGCAGGTGGTCGAATAATTGCGTAGCAACAACTCTTTCTAAGATTTTTGAAATGAAAGGGAGATTAGAGATTGGTCTATAGTTAGCTAAAGCTCCTGGATCTAGTGTTGGCTTTTTGAGTAAGGGTTTAATTACAGCTGTTTTGAAAGCCTGTGGTACATGGCCTAAAGTTAATGAAGAATTGATTATATGAAGAATAAAGCTACCAGTAAGTGGGAAGACTTCTTTAAATAACCTAGTAGGAATAGGGTCTAAAAGACAAGTTGAAGGTTTGGATGAGGAAACTATTTTGTCTAACTCACAAAGGTCGATTGGAGTAAACTCATCAAGACAGACATCAAAAGAAGGAGTTGTAGTAGTTACAGTATTTAAGTTAACTGTGGGAAGAATCTGATTGATTTTATCTCTGATGGATGAAATTTTATTATTGAAAAAGTTCATAAAGTCCTGACTAGTAAGCTCTAAGGGAATGCTAGGATTGACAGAGTCCTGACTCTTTGTCAACCTGGCTACAGTACTGAAAAAAAACCTGGGATTATTCTTGTTCTCTTCTATTAATGCAGAGTAATAACTTGTTCTAGCTTTTCTAAGAGATTTCTCTTAGAAATCTCCCTGGACGTGGCCGCAGGAGGAAACTTGATGAAGAATGGTAACAAAGGAGCCCAGAACAACCTCTAAACACATTCATGGTGAACTCCAAGGTCAAGGTACATCAGTGTCAGATTGCACCATCCGTAGTTGTTTGAGCCAAAGTGAACTTCATGGGAGACGACCAAGGAGGACACCACTGTTGAAAACAAATCACAAAAAAGCCAGTATGCTGCCTCCATGAATTAGTTGGAAGGCTCCCATTACAGTGTTTCATGTAAGTGAGTTTGGTTCCCTCTAGTGGTGTAGTAAAAGCATCGTTTTGAACTGATACACAAAGTGTTGCACATGTGCAGTAATGATATAACAGGAGACCGATCAGAACGTCACTCAATGTACAAACGCTGTGAATGTTGTTTAATTATCGGCGCCTTGGACATCATTAGTCCGTGAGTATCTGCATGGTTTGACAGTGTTAACAGCTACAATGAGAACTGCATGGTTGTATTGGTGTATTTTAAGCGACTGTCTAGTCCGGGGCCAATATTGTTACCAGCTAAGCTAGAGCTAACGCTAACATGTGCTAAGCTAAATACGGTGACCATATCATTGATGGCGTGTATATGCTTACTTTGTTGCAGTTTTACACGGATGTAGGAACGAATGTAAACGGATGTAAAACCAAAAAGACGAGTGTACATCACGTTGACTTCCTTGTGGGGTAGCTTCAATAAACGAGATAAAAGGAAACATCTTGTCATCATTGAGGCCTGCACCACACGTGTTAGCTTGCTGTCTACCAGTCGACAACTGGGAAACTCGATGGGAGGGCAGTAAAGTAAAAGGACTAAAAGCGCGGCGGGCCCAATAAACAAACAGCAAGCAGCAATGAGCCTCAGGGCAGGAGAGCAGCACCAGCCAACTCCCCAACTTAGAAGTGAAGTTATGGAGACCGATCACACAGCTCCCTTGGCTACAGCTGCGTGAACTAGCTCATTATACTCACGTAGCTTCAAGTCAAGCAAGGCTTCTTCAGCTACCTCCTCAGCCATAAGAGCTAGAGCCAAAGCAGATGCTGCACAAGCTAAATTAGCTTATTCAGAGAAAGAAGCAGCCCTCATCACGCAGAAAGCTAATCTTGAAGCACAAATGCACATTTTGAACCATCAGAAGGCTGTTGCAGCTGCAGAAGCTGAAGCTGCGGCCTATGAAGAAGCAGAGGAATGTGCAAGAAGTGAATTCAGTCAAGCATTAATGGACTTGCCAGTTGGCTCAGCACAACACACATCTGAGTATGTACAGAAACACTTTGATGTGCGCTTTGAGGAAATTCCACTTAAAACTAATCCAGCCACCCCCTCTAAGATCCAGTGTGAACAGTTGGAAATGGCCACAAATGTACCATTCATCTCATCCAATGCTGTAGATGATAAGAGTAGGGTCAGTGTCAACATGGAGGAGGAGCATGGAGCTGCAGAGATAATTAATCCCCCGACGTTACAACCCTATTATGCCCCCGCAACACATTACGCGGAAGCACAAAGCATTCAGGATCTGACAAAATACCTCACACGCCGGGAGATGTTGAGCACGGGACTCCTACAGTTTGATGACCTCCCAGAGAATTACTGGGCATGGAAAGCATCTTTCCAGAACGCCATTCAAGACCTGAGCCTCTCACACCACGAGCAATTGGATCTGATGATAAAATGGCTTGGCACAGAATCAGCAGAGCAAGCAAAGAGGATCCGCTCTGCACATGTCTTCAACCCAAAAGCAGCCCTTAACTTAATCTGGGAAAGGCTAGAAGAGTGTTATGGGTCACCCGAAGCAATAGAAAATGCACTGTTAAAAACGCTTGATGATTTTCCCAAAATCAGCAACAAAGATGCACTCAAGCTGAGAGAACTTGGTGACGTTCTACAGGAGCTCGAATGTGCAAAGGATGGCGGATACCTACCTGGGCTCGCATACCTGGATACAGCCCGTGGAGTGAATCCTGTCGTCGAGAAACTGCCCTACAGCCTACAGGAGAAGTGGATTGCAGCAGGTGCCAAATACAAAGAAGCACACAAAGTCGCCTTTCCTCCTTTCAGCTTTTTTTCCAGTTACGTCAGACGACAAGCCAAAATAAGAAACGACCCAAGTTTCAGTTTCTCTCCACCGGCCCATATGAACACCAGAGTTGAAAAGGCCCCCAAGTTCGTCAGTGAGCACCTCATCAGTGTCCACAAAACAGACATCCCACCAGCTTCACCCGCAGCTACAGGTAACCACACACGTGAAAGAACAGAAAGCCCAGATAAACAATGTCCTATACACAGAAGGCCACACCCATTAAAGAAATGTAAAACGTTTAGAGCCAAACCAATAGAAGAATGCAAACTGTTCTTGGGAGAGAATCTCATCTGCTTTAAGTGTTGTGGCTCCACTCAGCATCTGGCAAAAGACTGTAAACAGTCAATCCAGTGCTCTGACTGTGGTAGTGATAGACATGTAGCAGCACTACATCCTGACCCCTTTCTTCCTCCCATGGAGCCTCAGGAAGCTGAGACGGATCATGGCGGGGAGTACCATGATTATGAGGGCACACTAGTCACGTCTAGATGCACAGAAGTTTGCGGTAATGCAGAAAACCCACGATCCTGCTCAAAAATTAGCCCTGTGTTAGTTTATCCAGCAGGACACAGAGAAGAAGCCCAGAAAATGTATGCAGTGCTCGATGAACAAAGCAACAGATCACTCGCTAAATCAGAGTTTTTCCAGCTGTTCAACATTAGGGCACCTTCCGACCCTTATACACTGAAAACGTGCTCAGGGGCTACTACGGTTTGGGGGCGGAGAGCTTCAAACTTCATGATAGAATCAATGGATGGAAAAGTACAGCTCCAGCTTCCAAACTTGATCGAGTGTGACATGATCCCCGATGACAGGAGGGAGATTCCATCTCCAAAGGACGCACTTCTGCATCCACACCTGAGAAAGGTCGCAGACAAGATTCCACCTGTAGATGAACATGCTCCCATCCTCCTACTGCTGGGAAGAGACATCCTACAGGGACACAAGGCGAGGGAACAAATAAATGGGCCCCACAGTACTCCCTATGCACAGCGCTTGGACTTGGGATGGGTTATTGTAGGAGAAACGTGTTTAGGGACAACACACAAGCCTTCGACTGTTAACGTGCTAAAGACACAAGTGCTCTACAATGGTCGTGCATCATCCCTCAGCCCATGCCCAAACACATTTCTTGTCAAAGAGGTTTCAGGTTGCTCCACCTCACGCCCCAACAGCATACTACCATATGCCTTGCAGGGTGAGAGAGACACACACCACTTAGGAAACACCGTCTTTGATAAAACAAAGGACGACGATAAACCAGCGCTGTCAATAGAAGATCGGGTTTTTATTGACATCATGGACAAAGAAGTAAGAGACTACAGAAAGAAAGTGCATGTGTTCGGCAATAGCCCTTCTCCAGCCGTGGCTGTTTACTGCATGAGACGTGCTGCAGCTGAAGGTGAGAAAGAGCATGGACATGACACAACACAGTTCATAATGAGACATTTCTATGTAGATGATGGATTAGCCTCCACAGCCACATCAGAAGAAGCTGTTGACATCCTGACAAACGCACAAAAGATGTTAGCACAATCCAATCACAGACAAGAGTATCTTGTGACTCTTCAGAGCCGAAGAAAATGGACTGATGAGAAACCGAACATCAATGTTGGAGATGTCGTTTTGCTCAACGATGGGCAAACACATAGAAATGACTGGCCCATGGGGCGGATTGTGAAGACATTTCACGGAAAGGACAATAAAGTACGAAAAGCGGAGGTGAAGATAATAAAAGATGGGACTGTTAAAGTGTTTCTGAGAGCAATTACAGAAATGGATTTACTGATAGCAGATGGGGAATAATAGATAATGATATGGTTAACGTTGTTATGCACTGTTGTTTGAAATGTTGTAAGGCTAAATAGTGGTACAATGTTATTGCACCAGACGGGGAGTATGCTGCCTCCATGAATTAGTTGGAAGGCTCCCATTACAGTGTTTCATGTAAGTGAGTTTGGTTCCCTCTAGTGGTGTAGTAAAAGCATCGTTTTGAACTGATACACAAAGTGTTGCACATGCGCAGTAATGATATAACGGGAGACCGATCAGAACGTCACTCATTGTACGAACGCTGTGAATGTTGTTTAATTATCGGCGCCTTGGACATCATTAGTCCGTGAGTATCTGCATGGTTTGACAGTGTTAACAGCTACAATGAGAACTGCATGGTTGTATTGGTGTATTTTAAGCGACTGTCTAGTCCGCGGCCAATATTGTTACCAGCTAAGCTAGAGCTAACGCTAACATGTGCTAAGCTAAATACGGTGACCATATCATTGACGGCGTGTATATGCTTACTTTGTTGCAGTTTTACACAGATGTAGGAACAAATGTAAACGGATGTAAAACCAAAAAGACGAGTGTACATCACGTTGAGTTCCTTGTGGGGTAGCTTCAATAAACGAGATAAAAGGAAACATCTTGTCATCATTGAGGCCTGCACCACACGTGTTAGCTTGCTGTCTACCAGTCAACAACTGGGAAACTCGATGGGAGGGCAGTAAAGCCAGACTGGAATTTGCCAAACTGCATGTTGACAAGCCACAAAGCTTCTGGGAGAATGTCCTATGGACAGACAAGACAAAAATGGAACTTTTTGGCAAGGCACATCAGCTGTATATTCACAGACACAAAAATGAAGCATACCAAGAAAAGAACACTGTCCCTACTGTGAAAGATGGAGGAGGTTCTGTTATGTTCTGGGACTGCTTTGCTGCATCTGGCACAGGGTGTCTTGAATCTGTGCAGGGTACAATGAAATCTCAAGACTATCAAGGTATTCTAGAGAGAAATGTCCTACCCAGTGTCAGACAGCTTGGTCTCAGTCGCAGGTCATGGGTCTTGCAACAGGAAAATGACCCAAAACACACAGCTAAAAACACCCAAGAATGGCTAAGAGCGAACACTGTACTATTCTAAAGTGGCCTTCTATGAGCCCTGATCTAAATCCTATTGAACATCTGTGGAAGGAGCTGAAACATGCCGTCTGGAGAAGGCACCCTTCAAACCTGAGACAAATGGAACAGTTTTCTCATGAGGTAGTGGGCCAAAATAGCTGCTGAGAGGTACAGAAGTCTCATTGAGAGTTACAGAAATCGTTTGATTGCAGTGATTGCCTCAAAAGGTTGTGCAACAAAATATTAAGTTAAGGGTACCATCATTTTTGTCCAGGCCTGTTTCATGAGTTTGTTTTTTAAAATAATTCTGTTGAACTACAATTCAAAAGCACTGTCTAATTTTCATTGGTTAATTTTCATAGAATTTTTATTTCTTACCACTTTTGTCAGATTCAAGTTATTCCTGTGACCATTGTGGGTTTTTCTTTCATTAACAGAGGGGTACCAACAATTTTGTCCATGGCTGTATCTCTCCGGTTCTGGCCTCCCTCCATTGGCTTCCCATAGAGTTTAGAATTAAGTTTACAATCCTTCTTCTCACTTACAAAGCTCTTAATAATCAGGGCCCCTCTTATATAAAAAATCTGATATTACCCTATTATCCTAACAGAGCACTGCGCTCCCAAAATGCTGGATTACTTGTAATACCTAGAATCTCCAAAAGTACAATGGGAGGCAGAGCCTTCTGCTGTCAAGCTCCTTTACTGTGGAACCAGTTACCAATCTGGGTTTAGGAGTCAGACACGATCTCTGTTTTTAAGAACAGGGTAAAAACCTTCCTCTTCAATATAGCCTACGATTAGGGAGGGATCTTGTGTCTCTTAACCCTCCCTTTGTTTTGCTGTTAATAGATCTAGACTGCCGGGTGACCTCCAATAATGTACTCTGCTTCTCTCTGCTAAAGTTTACTCTCTTTATGTCTGTTCTTTCCATCTTCTCTTTCCCCTGACGCCCCCAGCCAGTTGCAGCAGATGACTGCCCCTCCCTGAGCCTGGTTCTGCTAGAGGCTTCTTCCTGTTAAAAGGGAGTTTTTCCTCTCCACCGTCACCAAGTGCTTGCTCACAGGGGATCGCCTGATTGCTGGGGTCTTTCTGCAATTGTGGGGTTTCCCCTACATTTGAAAGTGCCATGAGATGACTGTTGTTGTGATATGGCGCTATATAAATAAAGTTGAATTGAATTGAATTCTGTTTTATTTTCTCTCCATCCTCGTTTCTGCAGAGACCAGCTGTCAATCAAACATTGTGGGCGGTCCCTCCATGTCTTCTCATGGTTCTCTCTTCCTGTTCTTGTGGTTCTAGGGGAACTCTCTCCTCTGTCTGTCAGCCATGGAGGCTGTCACTGCTCATCATCATGGTTTGATGGACTCAGATGTTTCTCCACATGAAAATGGAAACTCCTCTGAGCTCTGAATGTTTGTTGAAGATTTTCACTCATGTGTTTGGAATCTGTTTTTTCCTCTTCTACTTTGAATAAATGGATCTTTTTTTCGGATAGATTAAAAGTTAAGATTAAAAGAAAGGAACAGAATAATATAACAAAGGGGAAGGGAAAAAAACATCTTACAAGGTCAAATTAAACAATAACTCCTCTGATTATACAGTTCAACATAAGTTATCCGAAATGGGTGATGGCTGAAGCCGCAGCTTATATTGCCCACCCGTATTCCATCCAAGAATTCAAAGAAAAACAAAACAAGAGTGATTACAATTCAGAACAAAGCTAAGACAAAACATGACAAAAAACTAAGCAACAGCACAACACAGACTGAATATGATAATTCTTATGTGATTTTACATGTCATCTTGTATATATGTTTGGAGTATTTCTTCCTTTAATTTTTGTTTAAATTGTTCAAGCATTGTACATGATTTTAATTCAGGTCCAAAATCGTTCCATAATCTGACCCCTTGCACTGAAACACAATGTTGCTTGGTGGTAGTTCTCACTGAAGGTTTTTGAAATATACATGTTCCTCTGAAATGATATTGTTTCTCCCTTATTTGGAACAACTTCTGGATATTTGAGGGCAGTGATAGATTCTTCACTTTAAACATTATTACTGCAGTTTTAAAGTCAACCAGATCTTTCAACTTGAGAGCTTTTAATTTAAGAAAAAGTGGGTTTGTTGGTTCCCTGTAAGCAGCTTTGTTTATTATTCTAATAGCTCTCTTCTGAAGCATAAAGACTGGATATATGTTTGTTTTGTATGTACTTCCCCATACTTCAGTACAATATGTCATGTATGGGAGTATTAATGAATGATACAAAGTATATAGTGTGGGTAGATTCAGCAAATATTTCACTCTGTGTAGTATTGCAATTGATTTAGATATTTTATCTTTAATATAATTAATATGTGACTTCCAACACAGTTTATTATCAGTTATTACTCTAAGAAATTTAGTTTCGGATACCCTTTCAATCTCTACAACATTTACACTGAGTTTAGATACTAAGTTGTTGTGATGGTTGTTAAAAACTATAAATTTTGTCTTACTTAAATTGAACGTTAATTTGTTTGAATCAAACCACAGTTTAAGCTTTCCTAATTCCTTTCCAAGTGTATCCAAAAGTTGTTCCAAATTGCTTCCACTGCATAATAAATTAGTGTCATCGGCAAACAATATTAAATCCATTTTTTCCGAAACTTTACATATATCATTTACATACATATTGAAAAACAATGGACCCAAAACTGAACCCTGTGGGACTCCACAAGTAACCTTAAGTAACTGTGAGTTTTTGCTACCAACACATACATACTGATATCTGTTCTTTAAGTAACTACATAACCAGGACAGTGCTACCCCCCAATACCACAATTTTGTAGTTTCTTCAATAATAAATTATGATCCACTGTATCAAATGCTTTTTTAAGATAAAGGAATACCCCAACTGAATACTCTTTATTTTCAACGGCAGTTGATATTTTTTTTTCTATAAATTCCATTAGAGCAAATGCAGTTGTCCTCTTGTGTCTGAACCCATATTGCTGCTCACACAATAAATTATTCTTCATTATGAAGTTGTCAGTTCTCTCACTTGTGGCAATAGTGAAATTGGTCTATAGTTTGAAATTTCCCCTCTGTAACCTGTCTTGTATATTGGAATTACTTTAGCATTTTCATTGCATTGGGAAATATACCTGTTTGGAGAGACAGGTTACAAATATACATCAGTGGCTTCATTAAGAATTCAATGATAGTTTTTACTAAAAGCATGTCAATACCATCACAATCCATAGATGTTTTACTTTTAAACAATTTAACAATTTCAATGACCTCTCTCTCGTCTGTGTTCTTTATGAAAATGGAGTCTTTTATAGCAGTGTTTTTGCTTATTGTATCACCTGTAGGTGTCGTAATGGGTATTTCTCGAGCCAAATTAGGACCAATGTTAACAAAAAAGTTATTAAATTCATCTGCAGGTGAGACTGCATCCACACTCTGAGTCGTTTTTTTTTTTTTTGTTTTTGTTTTTTTTAAAGATTAGTTGGGTAGCGGGCAGCGCGGTGGCGGAGTGGTTAGCGCTGCGGCAGCACAGCAACTCACCCTTGGCCGGGGAATCCTGGTTTAGATCCCAGCCCCCGACCAACAGTGATCTGTATGGAGTTTGCATGTTCTCCCCGTGTCTGCGTGGATTCACTCCGGGATTTCTCCGGTTTCCTCCCACATGCCAAAAACATGCAAGTTAGGTTAATTGGCATCAAACTGGGGATTCTAAATTGTCCTTAGGTATGACTGTGAGAGTGAATGGTTGTCTGTCTCTCTGTGTTGGCCCTGCGATGGACTGGCGATCTGTTCGGGGTGTACCCTGCCTCTCACCCAAAGATGCTGGGATAGGCTCCAGCCCCCCCGTGACCCGAAAAGGATTAAGCGGTAGAAGATGAATGATGAATGAATAGTTGGGTAGCTTGTATTTCTGTTTGGGGTTTTTTTGTTTGTTTTTTTTGTCCTGGGCACAACGTTAAACTACATCCGGCAGCAAGGCCCCAGTCCGGGATTTCTGGGGTTCTGAGGAGAATGTCACTACCTCTTAATTGCTGCTGTGCTGGGTCACCCTTGGGCAAGGTGTAGCACCCAATAGCCTCCCATACTGGGTTACGTACAAGCCACCAACGGTGTGCCAGGCAGATGATGTCAAGTAAGACTGCACCTTTTTGACATGTCGGACGAGTGCAACGCTTAGCGGGCAGGCGGTAAAGGTGGGCCTTGACATACCAAGCACCCAGCAGCCCGCTGCTACTGCCTTCTACTGAAGCTGCGCGTCTCAATCCTTTGAGCTGCAATGAATTGTCTGGCAGTCAAGTGAGTGTTCGTGGCCCCTCACGCAGCCACGACCACCTTAAACAACTTCATCAGCGAATGGCTTGTTCCTTTTCCAAAGTCCAATGGCGACGGAAGTGCGGGTGATGGGGGTAGGCCTGGAAAGCTGGTAGCCCCTAGTCCGCACCCGCACATTGGCGGCAGATCTAAGATGGTTGCTCCCTGCTGAACAGCCGTGACGGCTTTGGCAGCTGGATCTGTGACTGGGCTGGCCTTTTTAGGATCATCGCAATCCACCCTAATTGGGGAGACCCCTAGAAAATGTGGGGTAAACATCGGACACGGCATCTCAGTCTGGCCAGTTCACCGCGGCTGGCGGACTTCCCATCTCTGCGGTCGAAAATCAAAGAAAACACTCCGCTCTCTCAAGAGGCCTCTAACTCTCGGGGCCTGGAATATTCACACACTCCTCGACAAAAGCAACACAGAAAGACCAGAACGCCGAACAGCACTCGTCTGCAAGGAGCTCAACCGATTCAACATTGACGTGGCAGCTCTTAGTGAGACAAGATTCCCAGATGAAGGTAACATCGAAGAAGCAGGGCCAAACTACACCATTTTCTGGAAAGGGAAAAGTGCTGAAGAACCACGTATTCAGGGAGTTGGCTTTGCTATAAGATCGAAACTCGTTGACAAACACAACCTCATCCCTACGGCCATCAGTGAACGCATGATGAAAGTCAGAATCCCTCTTGTCCAAAACAGATTTCTCACCTTGATATCTGTGTATGCTCCAACGATCACCTCAGAGGATGATGAAAAAGCCTCCTTTTATGACCTGCTTAACCGTACCATCCAAAGTGTCCCAAGACAGGACAAACTTGTCATCCTGGGCGACTTTAATGCCAGAGAAGGCAGAGATCACAATCTCTTGAAAGGTGTCCTCGGACATCATGGAATTGGAAACTGCAACTCCAATGGCCAACTCCTCCTTGGCCTTTATGCTGAACATGAACTGGTCATCACCAACTCCCTCTTTCAGCTACCATCTCGTCAAAAAACAACCTGGAAACACCCAAGATCCAAACACTGGCATATCCTTGACTACATTCTAACTAGAGCCAGAGACAAAAGAGACGTGCACATCACTCGTTCTATGCCTGGTGGAGATGACTGTTGGACAGACCACAGATTGCTTATCTCACGACTCCAAATCAAAGTCCGTCGTCCACCAAAACGGACCTCATCAAGCGCTCCTCATCATCGCTTTGACTGTGCAAAACTACGCAATCCACAAACATCTCAAGACTTTAAGGAAGCCATAGAAAAGAACATTGCGGATCTTCCAGAACCACCACAGGTGGAAGATAACTGGACCACCCTTCGTGACGCAGTGCTTGACACTGCAGAAAAGACAATAGGTTTCTCTCAGAAGAAGACCCAAGACTGGTTTGATGAAAATGACGAAGTCATCACAAACCTTGTTGAAGCTAAACGTCAGGCAAGGCTCACTTTTGAAAACCAGCCATCCACACAGAACAAACAAAAATATAAACAAGCACTTGCAAACTGTCAGAGAGAAATTTGCGCTGCTCAGAACAACTGGTGGCAACAGAAATCGGAGGAGATCCAGACCAACGTGACATGCGCTGCTTTTATGCCGCAACAAAGGAAATCTTCGGCCGTACAAGGTCAACTGCCTGCAGTCTGAAGGATGCAGATGGCTCCACTGTCATCAATGACACCCAGGGAATTTTAAACCGATGAGAGATCCCACTTTGAAAGTCTTCTCAATGATCATTCGCGCACACCAGACGACCTTCTCTGTAAAACGCCACAACATCCTGTTCGCTACTGGATGTCTCTTCCACCCTCCTCTGAGGAAATGAACAAAGCCATCAAGCACATGAAACCAGGCAAGGCACCGGGACCAGACAACATCCCACTAGAATTAATCACTCATGGTGGCCCGGAACTTAAGAACCGACTGCTGAACCTCATCCTAAAAATCTGGGAAACAAAGACAGTCCCTAGTGACTCTCGCGATGCAAATATTATCACCATCTTCAAAAAAGGAGATCGAGAAAACTGTGGAAACTACCGTGGCATCTCACTGCTAAGCATAGCAAGTAAGATCTTTGCACGCATCCTCCTCAACTGCCTCCTTGTCGTCGCAGAAGAAATACTTCCTGAATCACAGTGCGGTTTCCGATCTTCTCGTGGGACAATAGACATGATCTTCTGTGCCCGACAACTGCAGGAGAAATGTCAAGAACAGCAACAGTCACTTATGCTCATCTTCTGGGACCTAAAGAAAGCCTTCAACAAGGTCCCATGGCCAGCTATGTGGGCAGTCTTGGCAAGATTTGGCTGCCCAGATGACTTCATTATGCTGATCCGCTCACTTCATGATGGAATGGTGGGCAGAGTATGCCACCAAAAAGCTCTCTCTGACCCTTTTTCCATAACAGGAGGACTCAAGCAAGGCTGCGTTCTAGCCCCAACCTGCTTCTCACTGTACCTGGTGGCAATGCTCAATGAAATCCCACCAGACACCCCTTCCATTGATATACGATATTGCATGGACGGAGGCCTCTTCAATCTCAGTCGACTCCAAGCAAAAACAAGAACGTTAACCACCACAGTCCACGAGCTGCAGTATGCAGATGACAACGCTACCCCTAGCTTAACTGCTGAAGATCTACAGAGGACGGCTGACCGCTACAATAATGCTTATGAGCGTTTTGGAATGGAGGTGAATACTGACAAGACCAAAGCCCTCATCCAACTACCCCCAGGCTACATGCTCCCTGACACAATCATCACTATTGATGAAAAACCTCTGGAAAAAGCGGACCAATTCTGTTATCTAGGAAGCATTCTATCAAAGACACCTACATGCGATCAGGATGTGGAGAATCACGTTAGGGCAGCTCACTCCGCTTTTGGACGTCTTAATCATCGAGTCTTCAACAACCACGCACTGACTATCAAAACAAAGATCATGGTTTTCAGGGCTGTAGTTCTGTCTCCCCTTCTCTACGCTTGCAAGACCTGGAATCTCTACCTTCGCCAAATCAAACGTCTTGAGCACTTCCAACAGCTGAAGCTTAGACAAATCCTTAAAACCAAATGGACAGACCGGGAAACAAACACCGAAGTTCTCGCCCGCGCTGCACTACCTAGTGTTGAAGCTACCATTATTCAGCACCGTCTCCGCTGGGCAGGCCATGTCCAACGAATGGACTCAAATCGTCTACCGAAAATTCTGCTCTATGGAGAACTCACCTCAGGAACAAGACCACTAGGCAGACCAAAACTGCGCTATAAAGACCAACTAAAGTCCACCTTGGCCCAAACCAACATCCATAGATGGGAACACCTAGCAAAGGAGAGAATGGTATGGAGAGAAGCTATCTGCAATGGCACTATAGCCTTTGAGAAAAACAGATGTGCTTTTGAGGAGGAGAAGCAAAGAAGAAGGAAGGAGCGCTCACAGCAGCCGCGGCCTCCACCGTCACTTCCCTGCGGTCTCTTCCCACGCCTCTTCCATCACCAGCTCGGGCTACAGAGCCGCATCCGTCACAACCACAAGTGATTTCTGGAAGAGGAGCAACCCTATGCTCGGACATGAGCAGGCGCCGCCGACGATTTCTGTTTTTATTTCCAAGAATATTATTAAGTATTGTCCATGTATTTTTAATATTATCTCTGTTTTTCTCGTTCTTTACTGTAATAGTCTCTTTTACTACATCTCATTATATATGTTAACTTATTTTTGTATGTTTTATGCCGCTGCTCTGCTTCTTTTGTCCTTTTCTTTAGAAACGCTTTATATAATGAATTTTTCTTTTTACATACTTTTTGTAATGCTTTGGTTATCCATGGTTCCAAGGTTGTCATAGCCAGGAGCGGCACTGGGGTTAAGCTCCCAGTGCTCATAAAATGCTCCTTATGGCGTGCGTCTCGAAAAGCCTCTGACAACTAAGTCCAACTCCTAGCCTGCCCGTGTGGTTTAGTCTCTAAGCCCGGCGGAACTGCTTTTACTAATAGGAGAAGGGGCGAGGGCGGATCTCTGGCGCCTTAAAACCAGATGCTTTGGGTAGATGGTGGCTCGTCAACCTGGGAAGGTAGCCCATCTAGGGGAAGGTAACCCCTGATTTCAAACCTCTGCTGCCTTGCGGCATACCCCGTCACGGGAGAGGCTTCGGGAGTCAACCCTGAGGAAAAATCCGGAGTCGGAGCCCCTAAGGCAGTTCTATGTTGTGCTCAACATCATTCTGGCAGCTTCTGCAACGGCGCTGGTGCCAAACTGTAGCAGCCCTGCTGTTCCTTTGGATTCATCAGTGACGTGGAGAGGGGGGACATGCTGCATGGGCAACATCTTGTCCTCCATATCTTCCTGCCCAGGCTTGAATCCTACCAACGCCCAATGCTGGAAGGTAGAACACCGGATCACTGGAGAGGACACTCCAGCTTCGCCTTTGGCGTAGACAAAACACGGGGAATGACAGTTACCGGTTATAAGCCACTGCTCAATTGGCGTAGAGCGTGGCGCCAGGGGTTGTTCCCGACGGTGGGAGGGATCATCAGATCTCACTGGACAGCTACCGCCCACCTCAAGCTGGGCAGCCCCCAGCCAATAAGGTGTTGTCCCGCCACAGCTTGCTTTCCTCATTGGGTGCATGGGGATAAGGAGAAATCCAAACAGCAGGCTGAGAACCTTCGCACCAGGCAAGACAATAAAACAAAAGAGACCAACTCTAAAACTGGGAACTTGGAACGTCCGCACTATGATGACAGGACTCGCTGCTAACCTCGAGGACATCAACGACACCAGGAAGACTGCCATCATCAATAATGAGCTGAAGAGACTGGGAGTGAATATCGCCACTCTCCAGGAAACACGGTTAGCTGATGCAGGCACACTGAGAGAGAAGGACTACACGTTCTATTGGCAGGGAAAGGGCAGTGACGAACACAGGGAACACGGAGTGGGCTTCGCAGTGAAGAACACTTTGCTGAAGATGGTGGAACCGGGCAGCACTGGCTCTGCACGACTCCTCACCCTCCGCCTGAACACCACTGAAGGCCCAGTCACCCTCGTCAGTGTGTATGCCCCAACACAGACAGCCACACCAGAGGCAAAAGACGAGTTCTACGAGAATCTCGCAACAACTGTCAGGATCATCCCCAACGCTGAACAACTCATTCTCCTTGGAGACTTCAATGCCAGAGTGGGTGCTGACCACGACTCCTGGCCCTCCTGTCTTGGACCTTTTGGCGTGGGCAGAATGAACGACAACGGACAGCGGCTGCTCGAGTTCTGCACATATCACGATCTGTGCATCACAAACTCGTTCTTCAAGACCAAGTCCAAACACAAGGTTTCCTGGCAACATCCGCACTCAAAGCACTGGCACCAGCTAGACTTGATCCTGACCAGGCGCACCTCACTGAAGAACGTGCTAATCACCCGTTCGTTCCAGAGTGCAGATTGCGACACAGACCATTCATTGGTGTGTTGCAAGGTCAAGCTGCAGCTGAAGAAATTCCATCGTGCTAGACAACCTGGAAAGGCACGGATTGACACCAGCAAGATGGCCCAACCAGAACTTGTTGAGCAGTTTGCCTCCACCTTTGAGAAGGAACTTGGTGTACCACAAGGAGGAGAATCTGCAAAGCAGAAGTGGGAAGAGCTGCAAAACACCATCTACCGCACAGCCTTGGCTACCTTTGGGAGGAAGACCTCGAAGTCACAGGACTGGTTTGATGCCAAGTTGACCGAGATGACCCCCGTCATTGAAGCCAAGCGCTCAGCACTTGCTGAGTACAAGAAGTACCCAAACGAGAAGAATCTTCAGATTCTCAGGGCTGCGAGAAGCAAAGTTCAGCAGACTGCTCGGCGCTGTGCCAACGAGTACTGGACTCAGCTCAGCCAAGACATTCAAACCGCTGCCATAACAGGGAACATCCGTGGTATGTACGATGGCATCAAGAAAGCACTTGGTCCGGCTCAGAGCAAGACAGCCTCCCTCAAATCTTCCACTGGGGAGATGATCACAGAGAAGAACAAGCAGATGGAGAGATGGGTGGAACACTACTCCGACCTCTACTCTAGACAGAACACCGTGACACCGTCAGCCCTTGATGCCATCGACTGCCTGCCATCCATGGACGAACTTGACGCCGAGCCAACCATCGACGAACTCAGTAAGGCCATTGATAGCTTGGCCGCTGGCAAGGCACCCGGCAACGACGGCATACCCCCTGACCTGATCAAGCACTGCAAGACCGCCCTACTGCTGCCATTGCATGACGTCCTCTGCCAGTGCTGGAAGGAAGGTGCCGTACCACAGGACATGAGGGACGCCAAGATCATCACCCTCTACAAAAACAAAGGGGAGAGAAGCGACTGCAACAACTACAGGGGCATTTCCCTCCTCAGCGTTGTTGGCAAAGTCTACGCACGAGTTGTTCTCGTTCGTCTACAGAAGCTTGCCGAACGTGTCTACCCCGAGTTTCAGTGTGGCTTCCGCGCTGAGCGATCGACGGTAGACATGATATTCTCCATCCGCCAACTCCAGGAGAAATGCAGAGAACAGAACATGCCTCTGTACGTCGCCTTCATCGACCTCACCAAAGCGTTCGATCTGGTCAGCAGAAAGGGCCTTTTCAAGATCCTGCCAAAGATAGGATGCCCACCAAAGTTGCAAAGCCTCATCGAATCGTTTCACACCAACATGCAGGGGATAGTGCAGCACGATGGCAACGTCTCAGAGCCATTCAACATACGCAGCGGAGTGAAACAGGGCTGTGTACTTGCACCAACCCTCTTTGGGATTTTCTTTGCTATGCTCCTGAGGCATGCCTTCAGCACAGCAACAGAGGGAATCTACCTGCACACAAGATCTGACGGCAGGCTTTTCAACCTCGCCCGCCTGAAAGCCAGAACCAAAGTACGCGAGGCTCTAATCAGAGACATGCTGTTCGCAGACGACGCTGCAGTTGCAACCCACACACAGCAGGAGCTTCAGACCCTGATGGACCGCTTCTCCCAGGCATGCAAGGACTTCGGGCTTACCATCAGCCTGAAGAAGACTAACGTCTTGGCGCAAGGCACGGAAGCACCACCAACCATCACCATTGATGACTACAAGCTGGAGGTCGTGAATCAGTTCATGTACCTGGGGTCCACGATCAGCAACAACCTCTCCCTTGATACAGAGATCAACAAGAGGATTGGAAAATCAGCCTTCACACTCGCTCGCCTCACCACACGAGTGTGGGAGAATCCCAAACTCTCTGTCAAGACGAAGATGGCAGTGTACAACGCCTGCGTCATCAGCACACTGCTCTATGGGAGTGAGACGTGGACAACATACGCCCGGCAGGAAAAGAGACTGAACTCCTTCCACTTGCGCTGCATTCGCCACATCCTGGACATATCCTGGCAGGACAAAGTGTCCAACACAGAAGTTCTGTCCCGCGCCGGCCTTCCCTCCATGTTCACTCTACTCAGGCAGCACAGGCTCCGCTGGCTAGGCCACGTTCACCGTATGGAGGATGGCAGAATCCCCAAAGACGTCCTCTATGGAGAACTGGCAACTGGCAGGAGAGACGTTGGCCGCCCACAGCTGCGCTTTAGAGACGTCTGCAAGAGAGACATGAAGGCCGTGGATATCAACACAGAGCGCTGGGAGGACCTTGCAACGGACCGCTCCAAATGGAGAGGCACCCTGACCAGACAGCTCAAGGCGGGTGAAGAGAGACTGACTGCTGCAGCAGATGAAAAAAGAATCCGCAGGAAGAACCGCCACAGACCCAGCAGCACGGAGACCACCCACAAGTGTGACCTGTGTGACAGGGACTGTCATTCGCGCATCGGCCTGTTCAGCCACAGGCGGTGCTGTTCCAGCAGAGTAGACGTTTAGGATTCTCTTCCATGGTCATCATAGACCGACGGAGGCCGACGAAGGTTATCCATGGCTTGTCGACAAATCTCTGTTTAAGGATAAGCCTTTATTAGTCCCACAATGGGGAAATTCCAGGATTGCAACAGCACAGGAACAGCAACACTCAGAGCAATAATTTAGAAGATAAGAAAATAAGAGCAGTGAATATACCGGTCGCTACGGAGGGTGACAATATGTATGGGTACATAATCATATCATGTAGGATAACTAAGTAGATGGTTATGCTGTTCATTCCATCTAGCTACAATGCTCCGCACTGTGTGTTTATATATTTATATATTTATTCCATCTAGCTACAATGCTGCGCACTGTGTGTTTATATATTTATATGTACATTGTGGAGGAACAAAATAAGTGCAAGCAGACACGGCGAACTGAAGTTTAAAAGGGTGTTTTATTCATCCTCCATCATGAGGCTCGACCAGCGCTGTGGCAGCACGCTGGGCGAGCCCCTGTCAACAACAGGCAATGCGTGTGATCAAAAAGAGAGAGAGAGCAAGCGATATGCAGTTGACTTATATACCCAGCTACAGACAATGCATGCACAGCAGTAAAGCATGGACATTTGCATTAGAGTCACACATATCAACAGCAGGATTACTGGCGGCGGGATTCCTCTCTGCTCTGGGGCTGTAACACAAAGAGAGGCTGCCTATTGATATCAGTCCATACATCTCACTGTTCTGGTAATTGCTCCAGCTGAGCGCTCTGCTTGTCCCGTCTGCTGTGGGGGTCACCACACCGCTCCCCCCCAGAGGGCTCAGCAGGGGGCTGAGGCGTCCATCGGCTGGCTTTGGAAGCGAGCTGCGGGAAAAGCTCTGTGAAGGAGGAGGGGGAGGAAGGGGGTGGGGGTAGCAAGTGCCGGCCCAGGACGGCAAAGTTTTCCGGGCCGCGCAAAAATTGCATGTGGATCCGCGATGGGTGTGGTGATGGAGGATGAATAAAACACCCTTTTAAACTTTAGTTCGCCTTGTCCGCTTGCACTTATTTTGTTCCGCCACAACATATGTATATTCGCTGCTCTTGTTTTTTTTTTTTTTTCTTGTCTTCTGATTGTTGCTCTGAGTGTTGCTATCCCTGTGCTGTTACAATCCTGGAATTTCCCCATTGTGGGACAAATAAAGACATATCTTATCTTATCTTATCTTATCTTACATATGCACAAATATATATATAAATATATATACACAATTCAATTAAATTCAATTCAATTCAACTTTATTTATATAGCACCATTTCACAACAACAGTCATCTCATAGCACTATCAACTGTAGGGGGGAACCCCCACAGTTGCAGAAAGACCCCAGCAATCAGGCGATCCCCTGTGAGCAAGCACCTGGCGACGGTGGAGAGGAAAAACTCCCTTTTAACAGGAAGAAACCTCCAGCAGAACCAGGCTCAGGGAGGGGCAGTCATCTGCTGCGACTGGCTGGGGGGTGAGGGGATAGAGAAGAAGAAAAGAACAGACATGTAGAGAGCAAACAGCACGATGGGGACTCAATCTATGGGAGAGAACAAACAGATGTTAATGACCAGCAAAAAAAAATATTTCATAGAGAGTGAGGAAAGGAGTGAGGCCCAATGCATTACTGGAGGTCCCCCGGCTGACTAAACCTATTAGCAGCATAACTAAGGGAGGGTTCAGAAACACATGATCCCTCCCTAATTGTAGGCTATATCAAAAAGGTAGGTTTTAGCCCTATTCTTAAAAACAGAGATCGAGTCTGACTCCCAAATCCAGATTGGCAGCTGATTCAACAGGAGAGGAGCTTGATAACTGAAGGCTCTGCCTCCCATTGTACTTTTGGAGATTCTAGGTATTACAAGTAGTCCTGCATTTTGGGAGCGTAGTGCTCTGTTAGGATAATACGGTAGTATCAGATCTTTTAAATAAAAAGGAGCCTGATTGTTTAGAGCTTTGTAAGTAAGAAGAAGGATTTTAAACTTAATTCTAAACTCTATGGGAAGCCAATGAAGGGAGGCCAGAACCGGAGAGATATGATCTCTCTTTCTAGTACCTGTTAAAACTCTTGCTGCAGCATTTTGGATCAGCTGAAGACTTTTTAAAGATGTTTTAGGACAGCCTGATAATAAAGAATTACAATAATCTAATCTCGAGCTAACATAAGCGTGGATCAGCTTCTCAGCATCACTCTGAGACAAGATGCTCCTAATCTTGGCAATATTACGCAAATGATAGAAGGCAGTCTTAGAAACAAATTTAATATGTGAATTGAAGGACAAATCCTGATCAAAAATAACTCCAAGGTTCCTCACAGAGCTATTAAGAGAAAGAGTAACTGCATCCAAACTGAAAGTTTGATTTGGAAAGGAATTTCTAAGGTTTTTTGGACCAACAAGAATGACTTCAGTCTTATCTGAATTTAATAGCAGGAAATTACAAGTTATCCAAGCTTTGATTTCCTTAAGACAGGCTTCTAACTTGGCTAATTGATTACTATCATCTGGCTTCATTGACAGGTATAATTGTGTGTCATCTGCATAACAATGAAAATGTATACAGTGCTTTCTAATAATGTTGCCTAACGGAAGCATAAATAAACTAAAAAGAGTAGGGCCTAGCACAGATCCCTGTGGAACTCCATGACTAAGCTTTGAGTTGAAAGAAAACTCATTATTTACATCAACAAACTGGAACCTATCAGATAAATAAGATCTAAACCATTGCAACAAAGTTCCATTAAGTCCAACATAGTGTTCTAATCTATCAAGTAGAATATTATGATCAATAGTATCAAAAGCTGCACTAAGGTCTAAAAGGACAAGTACAGAAACTAGTCCATTATCAGATGCAATGAGGAGGTCGTTAGTGACCTTCGCTAAGGCTGTTTCAGTACTATGATGGATTCTAAACCCAGATTGAAACTCTTCAAGTAAACCATTTCCCTGCAGGTGGTCAAATAATTGCGTAGCAACAACTCTTTCTAAGATTTTTGAAATGAAAGGGAGATTAGAGATTGGTCTATAGTTAGCTAAAGCTCCTGGATCTAGCGTTGGCTTTTTGAGTAAGGGTTTAATTACAGCCGTTTTAAAAGCCTGCGGTACATGGCCTAAAGTTAATGAAGAATTGATTATATGAAGAATAAAGCTACCAATAAGTGGGAAGACTTCTTTAAATAACCTGGTAGGAATAGGGTCTAAAAGACAAGTTGAAGGTTTGGATGAGGAAACTATTTTGTCTAACTCACAAAGGTCGACTGGAGTAAACTCATCAAGACAGAGATCAATAGAAGGAGTTGTAGTAGTTACAGTATTTAAGTTAACTGTGGGAAGAATCTGATTGATTTTATCTCTGATGGATGAAATTTTATTATTGAAAAAGTTCATAAAGTCCTGACTAGTAAGCTCTAAGGGAATGCTAGGATTGACAGAGTCCTGACTCTTTGTCAACCTGGCTACAGTACTGAAAAGAAACCTGGGATTATTCTTGTTCTCTTCTATTAATGCAGAGTAATAACTCATTCTAGCTTTTCTAAGAGATTTTTTATAAATTAAAAGATGATTTCTCCAAGCTAAATAGATTTCATCTAAATTAGTAGAGCGCCATTTTCTAATTGACGAGTCTTCTGTTTTAAGCTACGAGTTTCTGTGTTGAACCAAGGAGTTTGAAATCTCTTATTAGACTTTTTCTTTTTTAAGGGGGCCACCAAGTCTAGAGTCTGATGCAGAGAAGCTGAAACACTATCCACCATGTTATCAGTTACAGAAGGAGCAAGCTGTCTATAGCTTATTTCCGTTGTGTTGACACATGGCATAGAGGAAACAATCACAGTGCAGAGCATTTTAACTAGATGGAATAAACAGCATAACCGTCTATTTAGTTACCCTACATGGTATGAATATGTACCCATAAATATTGTCACCCTACATAGCGACTGATATTGTCCTAATTGTATACTGGAGGGGACCATTTGTGTAAGTCTGTTGCATCTTCTGCATTCAATACTATTAGGTCGTCACATTTTTTATTTTTTTTTTGCTATCTCTGCGAGCAGCCCTGCTTAGGTTATACAGTCTGACAGCTGTAGGTAGGAAGGACCTGCAAAACCTCTCGGTCACGCATCTAGGATGATGTAGTCTACTGCTAAATGAGCTCTTCACTGCGTTCAGTATGTCCTGCATAGGGTGGGACTCAGACTCCAGCAGAGATGACAGTTTAGCCACCATCCTTCTCTCTCCTATCTCCTCCACTGGGTCAAGGCATTGCCCCAGGACAGAGCTAGCTTTCTTGATTAGTTTGTTCAGTCTCTTCCTATCGGCTGCTGTAATGCCATTGCCCCAGCAGACCACTCCAAAAGTGGTGGCTGATGCCACCACCGTGTCGTAGAATGTCTTCAAGAGCACCCCTTGTACACCAAAAGACCTGAGCCTCCTCAGTAGGAACAGTCTGCGCTGTCCCTTCTTGTAGAGTGCATCGGTATTGTGTGACCAGTCTAGTTTATTGTTCAGATGAACACCCAGGTACTTGTAGGATGTCACCATCTCAATGTCTGTTCCCTGGATATTTACTGGTGCTGTGAGGGCTTGTCCTTGCCTGCGGCAATAGGCAAGGACAGGAAGGGAGCCAAAACCGTTCCCTGGGGGGCCCCCGTGCGGCCGATGATCGTGTCGGACACACAATCCTGGGTTCTCACAAACTGTGGCCGGTTATTGAGGTAGTCCAAGATCCATGATGACAGCTGCTGGTCCACCCCTGCGCACAGCCGCTTGTCCTTCAGGATCATCGGTTGGATGGTGTTGAAAGCACTGGAGAAGTGAAAGAACATGATCCTCACCACATTCCTGGGCTTCTCCAGGTGGGACAGGGAACGGTGAAGGAGGAAGATCACTGCATCCTCCACCCCAATGCCATGCTGGGAGGCAAACTGGAGTGGATCCATAGCTGATCCCACCAGGGGGCGGAGGTGAGTAAGGAGCAGTCTCTCCAGGGTCTTGATCATGTGAGACATCAGGGCCACTGGTCTGTCACTGTTCAGGTCTTTGGGGTGGGAAGTCTTTGGTACAGGTACCACACAAGATGCTTTCCACAACTGTGCTACCCTCCCCAGCTTCAGGCTCAGGTTGAAGATGTGCTCCACAATCCCACACAGCTGATCTGCGCAGGACTTGAGGAACTTCGCGGTGATGCCATCCAGTCCCGAGGCCTTCCTGGCCTTAATCTTCCTCAGCTCCATCCTCACCTGGGTCTTAGTGAGGGTCAGGTTGGGGGGCTGTGTGCTGGGAGTGGGGGAGTGTTGGTGGAGTGGGGTGTGGACAGCAGGTCTTGATGATTTTAGAAGCAGCAGTGGTTGGTGTGCAGTCGGGGGGGGGGGGGGGGGGGGGGGTTGGTCAAACCTATTAAAAAACAGGTTCAGATTGTTCACCCACTCCCAGCCCCCCGTGGTCTGGGAGGAGATATTCTGGAGCCCAGAGATGGTTTTAAGGTTTCTCCAGATCCCGCTGATGTCGCTCTGTTGCAGCTTGTCCTCCATCTTCTTCCTGAAGCTGTCCTTGCCTTCTCTGATCTTCCTCCTCAGCTCCCACTGTACGGACTTCAGCATCTCCCTGTTCCCCGACCTGAAGATCCTCTTCTTCTCTCTCAGAAGTGTTTTTATCTCAGGGTTGATCCAGGGTTTGTTGTTTGAGCAACACCGTATGGTGTTGGTGGGTACGGTGTTGTCCACATAGAAGTTGATGTAGTCCGTGATGGTGTGAGTGAGGCCATCGATGTCCTCACCATGTGGATCGCAGAGCTGTTCCCAGGCAGTGGTTTCAAAACAGTCCTTTAGAGCGTCCATTGCCTCCTCAGACCATATCTTCACCGTGCGTATGACCGGAGGTTGTCTGTATACTAGGGGTTTGTACACCGCCAGGAGATGAACCAAGTTGTGATCCAATCTCCCGAGTGGGGGGAGTGGTGATGAGGTGTATGCCTCCTTAGTGTTAACATAGAATAAGTCCAGTGTTTGTCAAATAAGTTCATTTTGTCTTCTCTCAATTATTTATCTTTTGTTCTTATAAAAGACAAAAATAGAATAGAAAGGAGATGTCTTCACGTATAAGGGCAGAACCCACATCTTCAAGACCCCTGAGGAGGCACAGGAGTTCATCAAGAAGATCCAAGGAGAGACTGGAGGGAGCTAAGCATGAACAAAATATAAGGTAGAATATTTAAGCATTTGCACAGGCATCTGACTGATCTGAAGCATATAGCAAGTTTACAAAATATAGATTGTATTATATATTAAAAAAAACTATGATGTACAAAGTTGCTATCAAATTTAGGAGTTAAGTTGGAAAACTACAGAAGAGAGTTAATGTTATGTCATTAAAAGCAGTAGAGTTAGGGTGATTGAGAGGAGAAAGAAAGAGTGGTTTTGACTGATCCTCGCAGGTGTGGAGCAGTCAATGGCTATAGCGGGAGACAGAATTTTTTTTTTTTTTTATTTTGGGGGGATTACCATGAATGTGGGAAGGGGGAATTTGTTTGTGTGTAGTTTGTAGGATGAATGTTCAACCACTCATGTTTTTGCTTTTCTGTGTGAGCATGTTTACATTGCGAGGTAATCTCAAACTCCTTATTGATCATAGACCAAAGCGTTAATCTCAATTTAACTTCATGGAATTGCAGAGGTCTACAAAATTTAAAAAAACTTAAACAAGTTATGAATAAAATAAAAGACATGGGTTCAAAAATTGTGTTTTTATAAGAAACTCATCTAATAGAGGAGGATGTAAAAAGAATTAGGAGAAGATGGCAAGGAAGTGTATTCACCTCATCATTTTCATCCCGAGCCAGGGGAGTTATGACTCTCGTACATAAATCAGTCCCATTTCAAGTGAAAAATGTAATTGGAGACAAATTTGGAAGATATCTAATCATTCAAGGATCTTTGTTATTAGAAAATATAAATTTGGTGAACTTATACGGTCCTAATATAGATGATCAAAATTTCTTTACTAATTTATTCCTTATTTTATCTTCACTTACAGGGCAACATTGTCATGACCCGAGCACTATGCCTTGGTGCTCGGGTTATTCTTGTCAGGGTTTGACAGCGGCATTATGATTCTAGCTCTCCGAGCTCTTATTGTGATAGTGCTCGGGGAGGCTTCCGCCCAGGTGTCAAATCCTCAACAGCTGTGCTGCATTTGTGGTCGTTAGCGCTCAGGCTACTTTTACCCGCGCTGGCGGCCGCATCGGCGCAGCAGTGTCTGTTAACGCTCCGTCACGCTACGGATGCTTAGGATTTATTCCTGCCACGTCTGCTTGGTTTGACCGTCGTGCCCCTGGACTAGTAAGTGTGCTGTATAGCCTTACCCCTCCCGGTGTGTATCGATCTTTGTGTGTCTCTGCCTTAGCAGCCGGTGTTATTATTATCACCAACCTCGTCTGTCTGTACTTGACTGTCTCCTCCTCTGGACCTGTAGAGCTGTTTAGCCTATGCCTCCTGTTGTGAGTAGACTCAAGTGTCAATGTCTCAGCAGCTTGTGTTGTCACTATTCTCACCGTTAATAAAACTCTCACTAAACTCTCTGGTGATTGTGTGGCGTGTTATGGTGGCTCGCGAGAGCCACCCGTGACAAACATATAATAGCAGGGGATTTTAATTGTACATTGAATCCCGGTATAGATAGATCAACAGGACTAGACTGTACGCACAATGGATGCAGGATGATCATTAATCATTTTATGAAAGAATTGAGATTGCTAGATATATGGAGAGAAATGAAACCACAAGTTAAAGCCTATTCTTGTTATTCTAATATCTACAAGACATTCTCACGTATTGACTATTTTTTGATCTCCACAGAATTAAGGTCCAAGATTCAAAACTGCTTCTATGATAATATTGTGATCTCTGATCATGCACCCTGCTGTCTAATATATGTAGATAAGAAATTGACAAAGGAACCAGGTAGGTGGCAATTTCAGCATAAATGGCTTCAGGATGAGGAATTTGTTAAGTACATAGAAAAACAGATGAGTTCTTTGATATCAATACTACACAAACATCAGCATGTATAAAGTGGGAGGCTTTCAAAGCTTTAATTAGGGGGCATATTATTAGTTATACAGGTTCAAAATCTAAGAAGACTCGAGAGGAGAGAGTCCAATTGGAAAATAAAATAAAAAAATTTCAAGAAAAAGTGTATGCAGGAAGTGACCCAAAGTTAGAGAACGAATTACTGATTCTGAGAGCTGAATATGACAAAAAAATCAGCGAATAGAGCTGCCTCGAGTCTTCTAAGATTGAAGCAATCTTTTTATGAACAAGGTGAAAAATCAGGAAAATTATTGGCATGGCAGATTAAACAATTAGAATTTAAAACACCAATTACCAGTATTATAAGTAAAGGACAGCCAGTTGTAGATCCTTTAGAAATTAATAGTGCCTTTAGAGATTATTATGAAAAATTATATAATACAAAAAATGAAACTGACTTAACAAAACTAAATGGGTTTTTGGACGGATTATCTATACTGTGTATTCCAAATGAAAACAGGGAGATACTGGAGTCTAAAATTAGTCAAGAAGAAGTTGGGCTAGCCATTGATAATATGAAATCAGGAAAAAGTGCAGGACCAGATGGTCTTCCAGTTTACCTCTATAAAAAATTTAAGAATAAATTAATAAAACTATTTTTGGAAATGGTTTTAGAAGCATTTCAAAATAGTAATTTACCACCATACATGAATAATGCCTTAATTATACTGTTGCCAAAACCAGGTAAACCCTCTAATAAATGTGAAAATATGAGACCAATAAGCCTATTAAATGCTGACCTTAAGATAATCTGTAAAATTTTAGCAAGACGACTACAAGAAATATTACCAAATATTATTAACCGAGATCAGAATGGCTTTATAAAGGGAAGACAAGGCTTCCATAATGTAAGAAGACTATTTATTATTATCTATTCTAATAAAGAAGCACTGGGTACAGCTCTCCTATCATTGGACGCCGAAAAGGCCTTTGATAGGCTCGAATGGCCCTTTCTTGTTGAAGTTTTACAAAGGTTTGGAATTGGAAATAATTTCATAAAATGGGTTCAGATAATATACAATAATGCTACAGCAGAAATCCTAACAAACAGCAATATTTCAAAATCAATAAATATCAATAGAGGATGTCGACAAGGATGCCCACTTTCACCTTTACTGTTTACTATGGCAATTGAACCTTTAGTGATGGCAGTACGTTTACATCCACAAATATATGGAATTAAAGTAGGACCAACAGAACATAAAATCTCCCTGTATGCCGATGACATAATTTTGTTTATGTCGAATCTTAAAAAATCAATTCCGACCTTGTTGAATTTAATAAAGAATGTTGGGGAAATATCAGGATATAAAATAAATAAAACTAAATCTTCAATATTAATGCTAAATGAGACCCAGAGAAATCACCCAGCTCCTGAGGTAAATCAATTCAATGTTGTAAATCAGTTTAAATATTTAGGAATCCAAATTGTGCCTAAGCTAGAATTAGTCGCCAGTACCAACTATGAAGCCTTAATGACAGACATTAATGAGCTACTTCAGACTACCAATGTCGATGATCGGGAGAATCAATATACTTAAAAGTAATATTTTACCCAAAATACTTTATTTATTTCAATACATTCATTTACCACCACCTTCAGATCTATTCTCAAGAATTAAAAAAAAGTTAGTGGAATTTTTATGGAACAATAGGAAGGCTAGATTACGTCTGTCCTTACTATATTTACCATTTGATCGTGGAGGTCTGAAATGTCCAAACTTTATGTTGTATTACTGGTCAGCACAACTGAGGTCTATGACATATTATTTTTCATCAAATGATCTCCCTCACTGGACTGAAATGGAATCATACAAGTTACCTTTACCTATTCCCATATTCATATACTCAGACTCGGCAAAAAAATTACAGAAACAAGTTAAAAATCCATTTGTAAAGCATATGATCAAAATATGGTGTGAAACCACAAAATATTTAAAAGAACCACACTTACTGTCACAATTTAGCCCAATATGGGGTAATCAATATTTTAAACCAGGGAGAGTGGATGCTGTATTTAAAGTATGGAATTTAAAAGGGATTCAAAAGATTCAAGACTTATATCTGTCATGTTCAGATAACATAATGTCTTTTGAAGAGCTGAGGATCAAATTTAATCTTAGTAGAACACATTTTTTTAAATATCTTCAGCTTAGGAACTTTATTCGATCAAATCAAAATAATGCTCTCATCCGACCTACTTATTCATCCTTGGAAAAAATTTTGACGAAAGATAATAAGAGAAAGGGTATTATTTCGGAGTTTTATAACTCATTGACACTATTCTCAAGTGAAAACTCACAGAAAAGATTGAATTATTGGAAAGAAGACCTGCAAACTGAAATTTCAGAGGAACAATGGGAATTGGCTTGTACAGAAGCTCAAACCAAATCAATAAATGTATGTCTTAAATTGATACATTTTAAATGGTTAATGCGGATGTATGTTACACCGGTGGAGTTAAATAGATATAACAAAAACATACCAGATACGTGCACAAAATGGCTGCACGGTGGCGCAGTGGTTTAAGCACTGTGACAGCACAGTTTTACCCTCGGCTGGGGGACCGTGGGGATCGTGGGTTCGATCCCAGCCCCCGACCAACAGTGAGCTGTGTGGAGTTTGCATGTTCTCCCCGTGTTGCGCGGGTTTACTCCGGGATTTCTCCGGTTTTCTCCCGCATACCAAAAACATGTAGGTTTAGGGCGCTCGCGCACGCAGCGACCAGCAGCCGGTGGCTTGTCACCAAACTGCAAACCAAATCTACCTACGGGTACAAATAAGTAACAAAAAAAAAAAAAAAAAAAAAATGTATGGAAAGTAAAGGAACCCTATTTCATTGTTTATGGGAATGTAGAAAAATTAGAATGTTTTGGGAAGAGGTGAGGGTAACAATTGAAAAAATAATTTCAAAACAAATTATATTGAATCCTAAATTGTTTTTGTTGGGTCTGTATCCAGAAAAGCATAGCTTTAATAAGAGTGAAACAGCATTCATAGACCTCAGTTTGCTTAACGCCAAAAAATGTATTGCACTACTGTGGAAAAAGACTCATAGACCAGATGTGACTCAGTGGTTAAGACAGATGTTAACAAACCTTCCACTAGAAAGAATAACATACATACTGAAATCAAAGGAAATTGTGTTTGAGAATATATGGAGACCTTTCATTGATTATGTAAAGAATTTAAACATAACTTTTGAAGAAGAAGGTGAATGATGTGTGTGGACCTTGTAAATTCCAAACTGGTGAATGTATAATATGTATACTTATGTAATGGATTGCCTAGGCTAAACAGAGGAGCATTGTTGAAGACCTGTCTTTGTTGGTGGTTGTTGGTGTTTTATAGTACAATTTTTATTTTTTTTTTATTTATTTTTTTTTTAAATTACTTTAGTGTTAGTGTTTGATTGTTTGTGTTGTGTTTGTAAAAAAGGTTCAATAAAAAATATTGTGGAAAAAAAAGAAAGGAGATGTCTTTACCTTCTTAACATGTTTCGACTGTATGCTGCAGCCTTCGTCAGAAGAGTCAGCTGATTGCTGCCAGGTGACATTTATCAGCTGATTTTCGTAGGCGGGGCCAGCTCAGCAGATCTGTCAGATCCACTGAGCAGGCCCCGCCTTCGGCCATCAGATGGTCTCTGGAGAATGTGATCCCAGGTGTGGGAAAGCATAAAGGCCCCCTCATCTCGGTTCATGGTGTCTTTTCCCCGCTTCCTGACCTCTATGGCCTCCTTGATCCAGCGTTTGTGTCTGTTGCTCTCCGATCCAATGATCTTTGTGTTGTCCCAGTCCATGATGTGATTATTTCTTTTGCAGTGATCTGATATTGCTGATTTTAATATTTCTTGTTCTGCCTTTTCTTTTTGTGATCTTGTGAGTCGTCCTTGTGTTTCCTTCTCACATTCCTTCCGGTGTGGAGAATGTGTGAAAGGATGAGACTGAGTTATTCCTCAGGTTCAGCTTTACTGACAATCACATACTCCATCAATCTCAAAGCAGAAAACAAGAGGCAGAATAATTTCACATCACTCTCTTATACCCCGGAACATCGAAACTGAAGTCACATGGTGTTTAAGAAAACATACAGTCACATGGTACTTAATCCCAGTCACAATGTAACCCCTTTGATCTTCCACCATTGTCCTTTAGTCTCCGGTGGTCCGGAAATCTCTCCAGGTCATCTCTCTGAAACAAAGGCCAAATCTCACGCTCTCTCGTTGTCTCTTGTAGACTCAGTCCTTTTGTTCCTTGAGACGTGCAGCACACAATAAACACACAGCAATATATTTGTGGAGCATATATAACCAACATATGTGCCCACACCGGTGCTCTTTTTTTCTTGTGGTGAATGGTCTTCCAGTTTCTCCAATGTAGGTTTTTTTTTTTTTTATTACTTATTTTGTACCCGTAGGTAGATTTGTTTTGCAGTCTGGTGACAAGCCACCAGCTGCCGGTCGCTGCGTGCGCAAGCGCCCCTTAACTCCCTAACCTGCATGTTTTTGGCATGTGGGAGGAAACCGGAGAAATCCCAGAGTAAACCCACGCAAACACGGGGAGAACATCCAAACTCCACACAGATCACTGTTGGTCGGCGGCAGGGATCGAACCCACGATCTCACGGTCCCTGCGATCCCCCGGCCAAGGGTAAAACTGTGCTGCCACAGTGCTAACCACTGCGCCACCGTGCAGCCCATTTTGTTTTGTTGCATGATCTGCATGATATTTCATATATTACATTGCACTTTTTGTCTTGTTCTATTCTGTCCTTGGGGTGTACTAATAACTGTCTTAATTTTTTGTGTGGTTTGACAGCTGTGTTTATTTTGTATTTTTTCATGATCCTTTGAATTAGTTCCGTGATCCCTCGTATGTATGGTGCAGAGAAAATTAACAATAAAGCACGGAAAGACCTGATCAAAGAACGGATAAGAATAACGGCTAACAAAGTGGACAAAATCAACAACCAGATCAAAGAGGAAATGGGCATTTTCAACCAACGCTACCCGACCGACCAGGAAACGCAGGAGCAGATAAAAGCACAATTAAAACACGCACACGAACAGGAATTCATTATAACGAAAAACAGCCAATTAAAAAAACTAAAAAAACTTACAGAAAGGAAGAACGGACGGAGACAAACACACACGGAAACGAACGCTAAGTGGGTCAAAAACTTGTCAAAACGCACACTCACGGACACGGAGAAAACAGTGCTGAGCAGAGGACTGAAGTTCGCCATCACACCAGCTAGAATACCTCATGATGAATACATCCTCGCAACAGAACTGGCATGTGAAAAAATCCAGGACCAAGGGAGAAAAGCAGCACTCTGGAACGCAGTAGCAGGAATCCTAAAAACGGCCAAATTACCACAAAGCAACGTTACAAGAGAAGAAAAAGCATTAAACTCACTCAAGACAGATAAAATGATCACAATCCTCCCATCAGATAAAGGCAGAACGACAGTAATATTGGACATGGAAACATATGAAAAACAGATGGAAACCATGTTGGCAGATGAAAGCACATATGAAATCATTAAAACAAACCCCACAGAAGAAAAGAAAAAAAAAATGCTAAAAGCCCTTCTCAAACCCCTATTAGAAAGCAAAAAAATCACAAAGGACGCATATGATCACCTGATCTCCACAGCCAGCATCACCCCCCGGATCTATGGAACTCTAAAAATACATAAGAAGGATATCCCACTGTGGCCAATAATAGACAGTACTGGATCAGTTACGTACAATTTATCAAGAGCCCTGGTTGAAATCATCAAACCCCTCCTTGGACTATCAGATTTCCACTGCAAAAACTCAAAAGAGCTGGCACAAGAACTCAAAGATATGAAAAAAGAATCAGACGAGATCCTCATTTCACATGACGTCATTTCATTATTCACAAAGACACCCGTAGACGTCACACTACGTATAGTACAAGAACGCCTCAATAATGACAGTACCCTAAAAAGACGCACAAATCTCATCGTTCACGACATATCCGAATTATTACAGTTTGTTGCAAAATCCACTTATTTTCAATTCAGAGGAAAAATTTACAGGTAAAAAGAAGGATTTGCAATGGGAGACCCACTATCAGCCATTATGAGCAGCTTTTTCATGGAGGATCTGGAAAACAAAGCCATCAACACAGCACCTGGACAATGCAAACCCACCCTTTGGAAGAGACACTGACATAACGCACGGCTCAGGAGACGTACACACACAGGCTCAGAGAAGTTCAAATAGTTTATTAGCAACAGGAGTGAATGGATGTGTGTCTGCGGGATGTAAATGTATTGGTGGCGGCGTCTGCTTCGGGCACAGAGGCAGGAGACCGTACAGCCGGCAACCCTATGGAAAAGAGCACAAGAAGAAAGGGTGACGGGCACACACCAACACAGGAGGAGAATGAGCGAGTGAGGAGCTTACTTGGGAGAGACAGATGACTGGCACCACAAGGACGGGACCCGGTAGACAGCCACCTGCAGGGCTCGGTGCAGCAGCGAGGAATGGCGAGGGAGAGGCGTTGTCCGCCGCCGAAGAATCCACCTGTGCACAGGGGAGCAGACTGGGAAAGAAAGGAGGTAAGGACTTCTTACCCAAAATGTTTACGCTGAAGTAGAGGTTTGACTCACGATGATGAGTGACGAAGTCTGACGGCTTCAGGCCGAAGCTCAGGGCGAGGCGGCTTATATCCCTCGCCGCTGATGACGAGCAGGTGTGCGAGCAGGTGGCGCCGCTGATGAGCGGCGCAGCGTGACAGATACGTGTCATGTGGGATGAGACGCTGTGTCATCCGGCGTTCAGATTAGCATTAGATGTGAGTGTTACACCTGTATGGTTATTTGTGCTTTTTGGCCCCACGAGGCCGTGTTCCTTATTCCCTTTCCTTCGTCACAATAAAACATCGCAAACTCACTGGCTTGCCCTCGGCTCTCATTGTGTGGCTCGCGAGAGCCACACGTAACAGTAAGTCACAGCCAGGCGAGTTGCCGGCGGCCTTGAGTTTGCCGTTTGGACTTGTGTCTTCCCTGTCTGGGTGTCTGCTCTTAGAGCATGCCATCTCCCAGGAGTTACATTCGGTGCCAGGGCGACGAGCTGACGGCCATCTTGGAAGATGTCGACGGGACGCTCTTCACCGCCTCCCTGTACGACAATCCCTACGAAAGATGCTGGCACCTAAATTATGCTGAGAATCTCCTGGACAGTCTCCCTCGCCATTCCAACCACCCTGAGGTCTGTGCCAGGAGGGACGCCATAGCTGCACAGCGAGAACTGCTCCGTGGGTTGGAGGGAAACCCTGGCAGGAAGCTGAAGAGGAGGAGACGTCTCCCTTCGCCTCGAAATCCCGCTCCTGCCTCCACTCCGGCCCGGGAGTTTGCGCCATCCAGAGGGCTTTCCCCATCCAGCACGACGTCACTCGGGATTCCCCCGGAGGATCTGCAGCTAACAGCTATTAAGGTCCGGGACCGAGTGGCTGCTGCTCGCTCCGCTGTGCACCCGTCCTCAGTTATTAAGCATGTACCCCATCCGGATCCAGTTCCGGGATGCCGCAAGGTCTCATCCTCCCACGCAGCTGTCACTCCTGCGCCTCGTCTGAGAGGAGATCCCGCAGCCTCGTCTCCTGAGCCATCCCCCTCCGCTGTTACGCCAGCGCTCCGGGCCCGGCTCATCTCGGCTGTCGCCCCCTCCTCTTCGATGCGCTCCCCGGCTGCTGTGTGCGTCCAGAATCCTGACCTGGCGAGCTCCCTCCTGGAATCAACACGAACGGCTCCCCGACGTCCTCTCAGGGGGTCCTCTGTTACCGCCCGGCGGGGAAAGGGAGGAGCAACGTCCACTACAGCAGGCACCATCCAGCCTCTAGGAGACAGGCAAGTCCCAGTTTTTTCACATTCACCTTGTGATTTGCTCTGTCAAACTCCTGGAGGTGGAGTTCGGGGTTCGCAGCTCCTCGAACTCCCAACACCTGCTGTAGCTGTAATCATTAATCCTGCACCCTCTGTGTCTCCCTCCGCTGAGCGGTCCCCGGCGCCAGGCCAACGTCGTGGGATGAGGAGGGGGCCTGCGGTTCTGGGCAGTCTGGTTCTGGTTCCGCAGCTACGCCGTGGACGGAGGAGGAAAGCGGATTGCTACGTGGAGCCTGCGCCGACGACCAAGTGTCCCCGGGTCTCCACAGAGGAGCGGTCCGGTCCAGCGGGACGAGGTTCTCCTGCCACCACGCCGTGTGGGCTGTCGGTGTGGACACCGGTGCCGGGGGATGCACAAGCTGCGCTTTCCATCATGCCAGCTGCGGAGCCTGACGCAGTTGAGTGGGAGCCTGACGACGACCTCCTGACGCTTGAGCCCGGATCTTCGCAGTACTGGACGGCGTCAGAACCCAAGATCAGGCAAGTGCTCTATCTAATCTTTCTTCTCCTCATTTTAGAGCACTTTAGCCTGTCTCTAGGGGAGATAAGCCTGGTGCAGCCGGGTTCAGCCGTCCGCTGCATCCGAGCTTATCTCACCGGGTTCTGGCGCTGCCGGTGATCCTGATCCCGGTTCTGTTCTCTCTCCTGAGCCTTCTCCCAGGGTCGTCGGCGAGGAGCTACCATCGCCCGTGGTGCCGGAGGGTCCAGGTTCGAGATCGGAGGTCGGTTCTGGTGCGGCGCCGGCCCAATCGGGGTCCGACGTGGGTTCGACGGAGATCCAATTGGGGTCCGACGTGGGTTCGACAGAGACCCAATTGGGGTCCGACGTGGTTTCGGCACCAGCGGTGTCTGGGTCCGGTGAGGGAGTTGCTGATCCCCTGCCATCTGACGTTGGTCCACCTCGTCATCAGCTCTTCCCCAAGCTTCTTCCACTAGGGCCCATTTGGACCTCTCTCCCTTCCCTACGGGCCTGGTGGTTAAGCGATGCGGGCCAGCTGCCGGAGGGTCTGCCGTGCCCATTCGGCTCGTTTGTGCGGCCACCCGACCCGCTAGACTTCCTGTTCAGCGATCTGGTTTGGCCTCCCGAGGAACTGTGTTTTCTGGCCTGGGGTTCGGGTAGGCCGCCGGAACTTTTCCCTTCACCCCTGTTAGTGGTATGGACGCTGGGTGCGGGGAGACCCCCCGAACTGAATGCCTGTTGCTGTGCTTGTGTTTGGGTTGGTACAGCTAAACTGTTATTACTGTTCCGCGTTTAGCGTGATTTTTTTGGGGGGGTTTCCCCTCCTGTTTGAGGGATGGCTGTATGGTTGATTTTCGCCCTTGGGAGTTTTCCTCTCATTTTGGGGCTCCGGGGTTGATTTTCTTTGTGTTGGTCTGTACATGGTTTATGGAGTATTGTGTTTTTTTTTCCTTCCCTGTGTGTTGGGCTGTCATTTCCGCAATTATCCTCTGCCTGAATGGGTTTTTCTCTCTCATGTTGTATTTTATGGAGTATTGTGTTTGGGTTTTTCCCTTGTACTCTGTATTGGTTTATTGTCGATTGTTTTTTTGTTTTTGTTTTTTTTTTTCCTTTCTCTGGGTTTTTTTCTGTCATGTTGTGTTTTATGGAGTATGGTGTTTGGGTTTTTCCCTTGTACTCTGTATTAGTTTGTTGTCAATTTTTTTTTTCCTTTCTCTGATTCTCTCCCTCCTGACCTGCGCCCCATCCGCCCACCCTAGGTGGGGGGGGTGGTCTTGGGAGTTACGGGTCGTTCGTAGTCCGACCGTGAGGGGGGGGGGGGTCTGTGTCATGTGGGATGAGACGCCGTGTCATCCGGCGTTCAGACCATATTTCCCCTCAGCCCGGTTCTTTCTGTGACAGCGTCTCAGCGGGCTCCCAGCTGTCAGTTATACGGGACGGCTGGAGCCCAATTAACCCTCATCAGCTGAGGCGCTGCTAACGAGTATAAAAAGGAGCAGCTCCGATCATTCGGGGCTGTGACTTCGCACATCGTAGGCTGGAACACCTTCGCCTGGCGCCAGCCACCTGCTCTTCGTTCTGCATTAGATGTGAGAGTTACACCTGTATGGTTATTTGTGCTTTTTGGCCCCACAAGGCCGTGTTCTTTATTCCCTTTCATTCATCACAATAAAACATCGCAAACTCACTGGCTCACCCTCGGCTCTCATTGTGTGGCTCACGAGAGCCACACGTAACAATACGTGGATGACATTCTGGAAAAAATAAGGAAAGAACACACACAAGTACTCACTGACCATCTGAACAGCACAGACAGCACTGGAAATATAAAATTCACGCACGAAGAGGAGGAGAATGGCACCATAGCCTTCCTGGACATGAAAATCCACCACAACAATGATGGCAGTGCGGCGGCATGATATAAAGCGGCGTTGTTGGAGGTTTTTTTTTTTTTTTTTTATTTAAGTTTTTGTAAAGGGTATACAGGTCGTTACAGCAATGCATTGTTTACATTTTCATCACATGTTCCCTTATTTTCTGATATCTGACAACATTGGAAGATTAATTCTTACAACACCCCTTTTTTTTTTTAAAGTGAAAGAAAAAGTGAAATTAAAGAGAAAAAAAAAACAAAAAACAAATAACAAAAAAAACAAACAAACCAGTAAAAAACAAACAAAAAGAAAAAGTAAGTAAATAAAGATAAAAGAGCATCTGAGTAGCGTTGGAACAAAGAGCGGAACCATTATTGAAATGGTATTTGTCAAAGATTAGATCTAATGGAAGACACATATGCGGTCCAGGGTTGCCAAAAGTTCATGAACCCATCCATGTCCTGTCTCAGTGCGAATGTCAACTTTTCCATCGAGTAAATGTCTTGGATCACGTTAGTCCAATCTTCAGGTGTAGGACAGTCCTTCAACATCCATTTTTTAGTTAGAGCTTTTTTGCTTGCCAATATTAAAACATTGAATAAGTATTTTTCTCCTCGTCTTTCCAGTGAGTCCGGTAGTAAACCCAAATACAAAGTTACAAAAGAAAAGGGAACTGTAATTTTGAATATTTTCCCCAATATTGTCTGTACCTTGGTCCAACATGCCAAAAACATGCATGTTAGGTTAATTGGCTGTTCTAAATTGTCCCTAGATATCTGTTTCCTATAGGCCCTTAGAATAGAGGGTTAGTATTAATGAAAGCGCTTTGAGTGGTCTTTGTGACTAGAAAAGCGCTATATAAGTGCAGGTTAGTTAGTTAGTTAGTTAGTTAGTAATATTGGTGGATAACTGGGCATGACCAAAACACATGAAAATGATTTGCAGTCTTTTCACCACACGAGCGCCAACAGTTCAATCCCTTATGGGTAAATTTGTTTTGTGCAGGTGTTCTGAAAAATCTTGCCAAGTTTTTCCATCCAAATTCTCTCCACTGCAGGGATGAGGTACTTTTCCATTGCTGTTTATTTAGCTTTTCCCATATTTCCAGTTGTAAAGTGAAATGCCCCTCTTTTTCCCATCTCTCTTTTATATAAGATGTGTTGTCTCCTTTTAAGTCTTGAAGACCTTGGTATATTTTAGAAATGTATCTGATCCCTGGGATCTCTTTATATGCCATTAAGAAGACCTTCAGAACACCTGACTGGGCCCTTTCCAAAACCTCCTTTTTAAGTATATTGTTTATGTGGTGTCTAAGCTGGAAGAACCTGTAAAGGTCTTGATTTATTAGGCCTTGTTTTTTCAAATCTTCAAAACTTCTTAAGATTTGCCCTTTAAAAAAATCGTAATATTTTATCAGCCCTTTCTCCTTCCACTTTTTAAATCTGGTGTCTGTTTTATTAGGAGTAAAGTCCTGATCATAGGCAATCCATTGCAGAAGTCGATAGGGCTCTTTAGTTTGATTCTCTCTGACTATCTTAAACCAAATTTTTAGCGGGGTCTCTATCCACGGGTTAGTGTTATTCAAAAGCTTAGGTAAGGCATTGTTCCCTATTATCGCCTGTAGGGGGATGTCACTTGTTATTTGGCATTCGATCTCCTTCCATTGTGCAGTGTAGACTGGGTTACATATCTCTACTAAAGTTTTAATTTGTGCGGCTTTAAAGTAGTCCCTGATATTTGGCAGCGCGAGCCCACCTTTGTCTTTGTTTAGCTGTAGGGTTCTATATCTGATTCTAGGTCTCTTGCCCTGCCATATGAATCTTGAGATCCTTCTGTCCAGCTCCTGCCATGTTTTTTTGGGAGGTTCTACTGGTATTGTTTGGAAAAGGTATAGAAGACGTGGAAGTATATTCATTTTGACTGCTTCAATTCTTTGTGCAGTACCCAAGAATGGTATCATATTCCATCTTGCTAGGTCAGATTTTATTTTTGTCACCAGTGGATCATAGTTTAGTGATATAATTTTGTTGAGTTGTTTCGGGATATTGACCCCCAGATATTTCATAGATTCCGACTCCCAGTTAGTTTTGAGTTTGCTTAGTGAATAATGATTTGGGTCATAGTTGAATGTTAAAACTTGGGTTTTATGCATGTTTAATTTGTACCCTGATAAATCTCCATACTCTGAAAAAACTGAGGTTAGTTCTGGTAAAGAAGTGTTCGGCTGCCCTAGGTATATTAAAATGTCATCAGCAAAGAGTGCTATTTTATGTTCCTTCTGACCAAGTGTAATACCTTGAATTTTTTGGTTTTGTCTTATCCATTGGCTCAGAGGTTCTATGAAGATTGCAAAGAGCAGTGGAGACAGGGGGCAGCCCTGACAACATCCTCTTTCCAGTTCAAAAGAAGATGATAAAATACCGTTAATCCTTATTTTAGCTGTTGGTTTTTTATATAATGCCTGTATAGTTCTAATGAAGTTGTTATGAAAATTGAAACTGGATAAGATTCTATATAGAAAAGACCAGTCAACCGAATCGAATGCTTTTTCAGCATCTAATTGTCACGCCGCGCCATTCATCAACGGCGCCACCTGCTCACGCACCTGACAATCATCAGCGGCGAGGGATAAAGGCCGTCTCGCCCGGAGGCTCGGCCTGAAGCCGTCAGACTTCGTCCCTCACCGTTGTGAGCATACTTCCCTTCAGCGTCACCATTTTGGTAAGAAGATCGCTTACCTCTTTTCTTCAGTCTTCTCCCCTGTGCACAGGTGGATTCCCCAGCGGCGGACATCTCCACTCCATCGCCCAATCCTCGCTGCTGTACGGAGCTCTCCAGGTGGCTGTCTTCCGGGCTTCGCCCCCCTTGTTGTGCCAGCTGTCCTGACCCACCAAGTAAGTCCTTCTCTCGCCATAAATTCCTCCTGTGTTGGTGTATGCCCGTCACCCTCTCCCTGTGCTCTCTCCATAGGGTTGCTCGGCTGTACGGTCACCTGCCTCTGTGCCTGGAGCAGACACCATCACCAACACATTTACATCCCGCAGACACGCACTCATTCACTCCTGCTGTTAATAAACTCTTTGAACTACTCTAAGCCTGTGTGTGTGCGTCTCCTGAGCCGTGCGTTATGTCAGTACGGCTTCAGCAGAGCGGCTCGGCGGACGGCGGGCTCGCACACCGGTTTTCCACTCTCGAGGCTAGAGTGGATCAAATAGCTTATCAACAACAGGTGATCTTTAATCAATTATTGAATTTAACTAACCGGTTGGGCCGCTTGGATCCTCAACAGCCGTTCCCCCCGGCTCGTCAGGGTGGCGCGGCTCCTGCTGTTCCAGCGGCCGTCCAGCCGGCTCCAGTGGCACCGGTTCGGCTCACACCGATTCCGACCCCCGCCCGCTTTAGCGGTAAGCTCGGCGGAGCGCGGGGGTTCATTATGCAGTGTGAGTCCGTGTTCCACCGTGTGCCCGGAGATTTTCCCTCGGATCACAGTCGGATTGGTTACATAGGGAATCTTCTGGAGGGGCGTGCGTTAACTTGGACCTACGCCGTAATGGCGAGGCCCAGTTATGCCACCCTCACCTATGACCAGTTCGTGAGGCGCTTTCTGGAGGTCTTTGACCATTCTCAAACCAAGACGGTCCAGGTCGATCGGCTCCTCGCTCTCCAGCAGGGAGGCCGGTCGGCAGCGGACTACTCGGTCGACTTCCGGGTAGCGGCGGAGGAATTGGGCTGGGAGGAACGCTCCCTCTGTGGCCTGTTCCTCCGCAGCCTCAATAGTGATCTGAGGGATGAACTGGCTGGACGGGATATCCCTGGGACGCTAGCGGAGCTGACATCCTTAGCGATAAGTTTGGATAACAGGCTGCGCGAGCGCTCCTCGGGGCGGAAGTCTTCTTCTTCTCGCCCTCGTGGAGTCTCGCCGCACCTGTTCCAAGCTCGCCCCCTGGCGGCGCCGCCAGCATTGTGCCCCGAGGAGTCGGAGCCGATGGTGACGGGCTGGACCAAGCTTTCCCCTGCGGAGAAACAACGCCGCCGTGAGTTGGGCCTCTGCATGTATTGCGGAGGTGACCAACACACTGTGGAGCGTTGCCCGCGGAAAGCCAGTCGGCGGGGTCCGCGAATCGCTGTAGGGAGCCTCGCGGGTCCCAACCGGTTAGACTCTCTCACTCAATTAAAGCTGCCCATCCGTTTTTGCCACAATCCCACTGGGCACCTCACCCACGCACTGGTGGATTCGGGCGCAGAGGGCAGCTTCATTTCACAAGGCCTGGCAACCCGATTGGGCATCCGCTGTCAGGCATTAAAACACCCCATCTCCCTGGTCCATCTCTCCCGTGCCTCCCTTGGGAGAGTTTCTCACCAAACCATGCCTGTCCCAGTCATCATCTCAGGGAACCACCGGGAGGAGATGGTATTTTACGTCCTGCCCAACTCTGTGTCGCCCGTCATCCTGGGGTATCCCTGGCTACGCCTCCACAACCCTGTCCTGGACTGGAGGTCCGCTGGGGTATCGGCATGGAGTACCTTCTGTATGGGCACCTGCCTTCAGTCCGCCGCCTGCTCCCCGTCCGCGGCTCCCCCTGTGGCGGATACAGCACCTCCGGACCTGTCACTGGTGCCTCCAGAATTTCACGACCTGGGTATGGTATTTAGCAAATCTAAAGCTATGTCTCTTCCCCCGCATCGACCATATGACTGTGCCATCAACCTCCGCCAGGGGGCTCCCCTGCCATCTGGTCGGCTCTACAGCCTGTCGGCACCGGAGAAGGAGACCATGAATACATACCTGAAGGAATCTCTGAGCGCTGGGATTATTCGCCCATCGTCGTCACCCGTGGGGGCAGGGTTTTTCTTTGTCGGGAAGAAGGACGGATCCCTCCGCCCCTGCATAGACTACCGAGCGCTGAATGACATCACTGAGAGGGACCGTTACACCCTGCCCCTCATGGACACTGCCTTTCACTCCCTCCAGGGGGCGACCTGGTTTACCAAGCTGGATTTACGCAGCGCTTACCACCTCGTCCGGATCCGGGAGGGAGATGAATGGAAGACAGCCTTCCGTACCCCGAACGGCCACTTTGAGTATCTCGTCATGCCGTTCGGGCTGACCAACGCTCCTGCCGTCTTTCAGCGCCTCATTAATGACGTCCTCCGGGATTTCATCGGCCTTTTTGTGTTCGTCTACCTGGATGACATCCTTATCTTCTCCAGGTCCAGGGACGAGCACCAGGTCCATGTGAGGCGGGTCCTCCAAAGACTGCTGGAGAATCGTCTGTACGTGAAGGCTGAGAAATGCGGATTCTACGCTAGGACCACATCCTTCCTGGGATTCATCATCGCTCAAGATCAGGTGCTCCCAGACCCAGAGAAGGTGAAGGCGGTGGTGGAGTGGCCTACTCCCGCATCCCGGAAGCAGGTGCAACAGTTTGTTGGCTTCGCCAATTTTTACCGCCGCTTTGTCCCAAATTTCAGCTCGATCGTCGGACCGCTGACCCGCCTCATGTCCCCGAAGGTCCCGTTCCGGTGGACTGAAGAGGTCGCTGCTGCCTTTAGGGCGCTGAAGGCGGAGTTCTCCTCCTCCCGGGTCCTTCGCCAGGTCGACCCCGCGCTGCAGTGCATTGTGGAGGTGGACGCATCGGACACGGGAGTGGGAGCAGTGTTATCCCAGCGGTCACCTGACGATGGCGCCAAACGGCCGTGCGCCTTCTTCTCCCGGCGCCTGTCCCCGGCGGAGAGGAACTACGATGTGGGGGACAGAGAGCTCCTGGCCATTAAACTCGCCTTACAGGAGTGGCGCCACTGGCTAGAGGGGGCGGACCTGCCGTTTGTGGTCCTGACGGACCACAAGAACTTAGAGTATTTACGATCTGCCAAGCGCCTGAATGCCCGCCAGGCGCGCTGGTCTTTGTTCTTCGCCAGGTTCCGCTTCTCGATCACCTTCAGGCCGGGCTCCAAAAACGGCCTGCCTGACGCCCTCTCTAGGCAGTTCACCCCCGTGGAGGCTGAGGAGACGCCCCACACTATCCTGCCCAGGTCGTGCGTCCTCGGTGCCATCTCTTGGGACATTGAAGACAAGATCCGGAAGGCGCAGGAGGTGGAACCTGATCCTGGCGGCGGACCGGAGGGAAGACTGTTCGTCCCATCTGCGGTCCGAGGAGAGGTCATCCACTGGCTCCACACCTCCCGGCTCACCTGTCATCCCGGCACCTCTCGGATGATCAGCCTCCTCCAGCGGTCCTTTTGGTGGCCAGGCCTGCGGAGGGATGCAGCCCGCTACGCCCGGGCTTGCCCAATCTGTGCCACCAGCAAGTCGGGAAATGCCCCCCCAGCGGGTCTGCTCCAGCCTCTGCCCGTCCCCGGCAGGCCCTGGTCGCACATCGCACTGGACTTCGTCACCGGACTCCCCGTTTCCAACTCCTTTGACACCGTCCTGACCATTGTGGACCGTTTCTCCAAGGCGGCGCACTTCGTTCCCCTGCGAGGTCTCCCTACTGCCCTGGAGACGGCGGGCCTCCTCGTCCAACACGTGGTCAGGCTGCACGGGATTCCGGTGGACGTGGTCTCGGACCGGGGCCCCCAATTTTCATCCGAGGTTTGGAGATCCTTTTGTAACGCCATCGGAGCCAAGGTGAGCCTCTCCTCCGGCCATCACCCCCAGTCTAACGGGCAGTGTGAGAGGACCAATCAGGAGCTGGAGGCTGCGCTCCGCTGTGTTACTAGATCCAAGCCGACGTCCTGGAGCAACCATCTCGCCTGGGTGGAGTATGCCCACAACACCGCCCGCTCTTCGGCAACGGGGATGTCCCCCTTCAAGGCGTCCCTGGGTTACGACCCCCCGCTGTTTCCAGCGCAGGAGAACGAGGTGACTGTCCCCTCCGTTAGGGCGCACCTTAGGCAGTTCCGCTCCACCTGGGCTGCCGCGCGTCATGCGCTTTTACGCACAGCGGAGCGCAACAGGACCGTGGCGGACCGGCACAGAAGACCTGCCCCGGCGTACAGAGTTGGGCAACTCGTGTATGTGTCTACCCAGGACGTCACATTAAAAGGCGAGAGGAGGAAGCTGGCACAGCGTTTCATGGGTCCCTTTCCCATCACCCGGATCATCAACCCGGTGGCTGTGCGCGTGGCTATTCCCCCCTCCCTCCGCATCCATTCCACTTTTCATGTGTCGAAGGTGAAACTGGCAGTCACTGACCCCCTTTGCCCTCCTCCTGCAGCGCAACCCGCGCCCCGGATGATTGGTGGCCATCCGGCCTGGTCCGTCTCCTCCATCCTGGACTCCCGGCGCCGGGGTCGTGGGTTGCAATACTTGGTGGACTGGGAGGGCTATGGGCCCGAGCATCGACAATGGGTGCCCCCGTCGTTTGTGTTGGACCCATCGCTCATCGCGGACTTCCACCGAGCGCACCCGGATAAGCCATCGCCAGGAGGCGCTGCTAGAGGGGGGAGTACTGTCACGCCGCGCCATTCATCAACGGCGCCACCTGCTCACGCACCTGACAATCATCAGCGGCGAGGGATAAAGGCCGTCTCGCCCGGAGGCTCGGCCTGAAGCCGTCAGACTTCGTCCCTCACCGTTGTGAGCATACTTCCCTTCAGCGTCACCATTTTGGTAAGAAGATCGCTTACCTCTTTTCTTCAGTCTTCTCCCCTGTGCACAGGTGGATTCCCCAGCGGCGGACATCTCCACTCCATCGCCCAATCCTCGCTGCTGTACGGAGCTCTCCAGGTGGCTGTCTTCCGGGCTTCGCCCCCCTTGTTGTGCCAGCTGTCCTGACCCACCAAGTAAGTCCTTCTCTCGCCATAAATTCCTCCTGTGTTGGTGTATGCCCGTCACCCTCTCCCTGTGCTCTCTCCATAGGGTTGCTCGGCTGTACGGTCACCTGCCTCTGTGCCTGGAGCAGACACCATCACCAACACATTTACATCCCGCAGACACGCACTCATTCACTCCTGCTGTTAATAAACTCTTTGAACTACTCTAAGCCTGTGTGTGTGCGTCTCCTGAGCCGTGCGTTATGTCACTAATCCCAATATGACTGCATTTAAGTTATATTTTTTTATATGATGAATTATGTGTAAAGTGCGTCGAATGTTGTCTTGTGTCTGTCTTTGTCTTATAAAACCTGTTTGGTCTAAATGAATTAGGTCTGTCAGTATATTTTCTAACCTTTTGGCAAGGATAATGGTAAAAAGCTTATAGTCCTGATTTAGTACACTGATTGGTCTGTAGTTGGAGCACTCTAGTTTATCCTTTTCAGGTTTAGGTATAACTGCAATGACCCCTTCTCTCCAGGAGGGGGGGATTTCCCCTGTGTGGAGGACATAATTAAATGTTTTCAGGAGGAGAGGAGATAGTTGCTGTTTAAAGGTTTTGTACCACTCTGCTGTATAGCCATCAGCTCCTGGGGATTTGTTAGCTTTAAGTTTCATAATTGCTTTTTCCAATTCTTTAGGATGTATTTCTGACAGTAGTGTTTTATTTTGTGACTCCGTAAGTTGGGGAAGGTTTAATGTGTTTAGGAATGCCTCGGATGCGTTTTTATGTTTTTTGTGGGAGTATAAGTTCTTATAGTAATTCTCGAAGTTTTTAAGAATATCCTGAATTCTGAATTTTATTTCCTTTGATACTGGGTCTCTGATTTTGTAGATTGCTCTTTCTGTTTGATGTTTCCTCAATTTATAGGCTAGCAATTTTGCCGATTTACTGCCTGCTTCATAGTATTTTTGTTTCAGAAATGTAAGTTTCTTCTGGATTTCTATTGTGTAGATCTCATTTATTTGGTTTTTAATTTCCTTAATCTTGAGCGAGTCAGTAGAATGAGTGTTGCCTTTGTGTTCTTTTTCTAGGTTCCTAAGTTCTGACTCTAATGTGGATAGTTTTTCTTGTCTTAGTTTCTTTTGGGTTGCCAGTTTTGCAATAATCTTTCCTCTTATTACAGCTTTGCATGCATCCCACAGTATTAAAGGGGATACTTCTCCATTATCGTTATCTTCCAAATATCTGAGAATATCTGATTCCAATTCATCTTTCAATGGTCCTTTCAGGACATTTGAATTTAACCTCCAAGAAAATGTATTATTTGTGTATTTTTGGATATTTAAGTCCATGTAGATCGGACTGTGGTCGGAGAGATCCATCAGTCCTATTTTACATGTTTTTACTCTTCCAATGTCTCTATTAAACATAAAAAAAATAGTCAATCCTTGAGTAAGATGAATGTGGAGTTGAGTAAAATGTATAGTCTTTTACACTGGGGTTGAGTTCCCTCCACACGTCACAGATTCCCAATTCTTTTAGTAGCATCCGAGTCTTCCTGTTTTGGGTGTTATTTTGATGTGGGGAATTACCAGAAGCATCCCAGTATGGATTCAGTCTAAGATTGAAGTCCCCACCACATATCACTAAACCTTGAGCTTTAGTTATCATTAGGTCGAATACATTTTTATAAAATTTCCAGTTAGCCCCTGGGGGAGCATACACATTCAGCAGGGTGATATCTTCTCCCTCTAGCCGCCCAGTTACCAAACTGTATCTCCCTTCTTTATCTTTGTGTTCTGATTTTTTTTCAAATGTAATTTTGGTTGATATCAATGTCGCTACTCCCCTCCTCCTCCCTGATTTATATGAAGATGAAGAGATCATTTTAAACCCTTGTCTACTGAGTTTATTGTGTTCCACATCTGTTAGGTGGGTTTCTTGTAAAAATATTATTCCTGCTTTGTCTTTTTTCATTTTGCCTAGAATCTTGGATCTTTTAACTGGATTCAGGATTCCTTTTACATTATATGAAATTATTTTGGTTACACCCTGTTTCTCCATTGTGTTGTTTTGTTTAGTATAACTGTGTGGTGGCCCTCTTTTGTGCTACTCAGAAACTGAAAGAGCATTAAAAACAAGAAAAACATTAAGAACATAGTGTAAAAAACTTTAAAACAAAAAGCTGTCATAAGAACTTCCTGAGCTGAGGTCTTTTTAAAGACCCTGTAAGAGCCTTGATGGAGTGAATGCTCTGAGGGAAATTCCTCAAACTCTGTTACGTGTTGAGGGCCCTCTCTTACCACTGAAAGTAGTCCCATGCTTTTAACGTGAGTTTCAGAACCCAATCCAAACTTGTAATGATTTTTTTTTTTCCTTTTATGCCTAAACCCTGTGAAATTGTGTGCACCCTCCCACCCCCATCACATCAAACATTCACGCAAAAACAGTATTTGTTAGTATGAGGAGAACATGTGGATTATTGTCACATTTCTATTTTAACAAGTTTTTTTTTTTTTTTTTTTTTATTACAAAGACTTATTTGTTTCAAATAATATGATTGTTCCATGAAATGTTTTACCACATGCTGAATATGCATCTCCTTTAAAGTTTGTTACCTTGTATGAGGGGGGTTGGATGTGCGGATTGATTCAAGAGAAAAGAAAAAAAAAAAAAAAAGGTCGCTATTCCAACCTGAAAACGGATAGTTTATCCGCGACGCTCTGGTGCTGGGTTTCCCGCTGCTGGTCCGTGGATTTTGAGGGTCTTTGTGTTGTCCATGTTTGCGCTTTGATCTTCTCACTCGGGTCTGCTGCGGGTTTAAATACCGTTACCGGGAGCCCTCTTTTCGCCATGTCAGCTGTTGCTTCTTCCGCCGAATTATAGAGACACATTTCATCGCCGTAGAAGACCCTTAACTTCGCAGGAAATGGAGTCTGAAAGCGCAATTTCTTCTCTCTTAACACCTTTTTCACGTCATTGTATTCCCTGCGCTTTTTAAGGACCTCCGGGGCGTAATCGTGTTCCACGTAGACTTTTCTCTCCTGGTGCATAAATCCTTTTTTCTGCCAGGCCAGTCTTACAACCTCTTGTTTTATTTTGAAATTGGAAAATCTTACCAACACCGAACGTGGGGGCGCTTCCGCCGCCGGCCTAGCGGCTAATGAACGATGTGCCTTTTCTATCTTCAAGTCGGTGGTTTGTGGAATATCCAATTTCTCTCTTAGTAAGGATTCCACGCATTCTGCCATTGAGTTAAAACCATTTTCGGTTCCTTCTATCAGACCATGAATTCTTATGTTGTCTCTTCTTTGTTTTCCTTCTTGGTCGGTTAGCTTAGCCTCTATAGCTGCTTGTCTTTTGCGTAGGTCTAGCACAGAATCTTCGAGCACTTTTATTCGATCCTCTGTTTCCAAGATTCGGTTCTCGGCCTGGTCCACTCTGCTGTTTGTCCTTTTCAATTCTTCTCTGAATTCCTGAAATTCGGCCGTAACTTCTCGGCGAAATCGTCGTAGCTCCTCAAATAGTGATTTCAGGCTAACCCTTTTGTTAGCTATCACCAGTTCCTCGTCTTCTGAACGGAGATCTTCCAGTTCAGATTCTCCGGCCGATACGTGTCCTGGCCTGGAGAATTTCAGTTTCTTCTGTTTTCCTTTAGACATGATGATTTTGTCTTTTGATTTTCACTCCTCCAAAAATCCGTTAAGTTTGATTTTCAAGGTGTTATCCTGGATTGGGTCTGAGAGCTTCAGTGTTAAGCTGCAGTCGCCATGGCGTCTGTTGGAGGTTTTAAGGAAGTTTTATTATCATACCGCCGTCACAAGCTCCGCTCCCGGCGCCGTGCATGAGCGCCGAGAGCGAGCCCACGGCTCTCAGTGAAGAGGGGACACAAAGTCTGTGTCCTGCAGCAGAGGTTGAAGTGAGAGTGAGAGAGGAGGAGAGCATGGTTACAATGCAGTATATATACACCCAACTACAACAATACATCAAAGCATTCACAACAATACATCAAAGCATTCACAGCAGTTGGTCTGATCAAAGAGATAACAGGACAGGCATGAGACATTTGCATGAAAGGCAACATTAGCATTACAGAAGTGAGCCCGACAAGACGAGTCTGCCTGTAGACATTAATACACATTTCCTGTTCTGTTATTTGCTCTAGCCGAGCGCTGTGTTTGACCAGTCTGTTTGTGGGGATTTACATCAAAGCACATCTACATATGTAAGATGCTCAGAAGAAGCACAGTAAGGACAAGACGCATGAGCACTATACAAGAATGGCGCATTACATCACAATACATGCATGGCATTTGCGTCACAAATACATGAATGGCACATTACACCTCAGTAGTGCAGTGAGAAAAACAGAGACAAGAGAGGTGAGTGTCCTTATCTGTTGTGGGGGTTAACCGAACCGCCACAGCAGCATAAAAATCACAGTCTACAGGAAACCAACCCACACAGATCAATACCTACTTTGGACATCAGAACACCCCACAGCACACAAGCTATCAGTTGTCAGGACGTTATATGAATGAGCCATCATCATCACAGACCAAGAAGACAGACAGGAGGAGGAAAACCACATAAAACATGCATTTATAAGGTGCCAATATCCAGTATGGGCTATAAACAAAGGGAAACAGCAAGTCAAAAACAAAGAAAATAAACAGGAAATAACACACAGAAAAAAAGCCAAAATCAAAAACAAGGACACTATAACTATACCATACATACGAGGGATCACGGAACCAATTCAAAGGATCATGAAAAAATACAAAATAAACACAGCAGTCAAACCACACAAAAAATTAAGACAGTTATTAGTACACCCCAAGGACAGAATAGAACAAGACAAAAAATGCAATGTAATATATGAAATATCATGCAGATCATGCAACAAAACCTACATTGGAGAAACTGGAAGACCATTCACCACAAGAAAAAAAAAGAGCACCGGAAGGAATGTGAGAAGGAAACACAAGGACGGCTCACAAGATCACAAAAAAAAAGGCAGAACAAGAAACATTAAAATCAGCAATATCAGATCACTGCAAAAGAAATAATCACATCATGGACTGGGACAACGCAAAGATCATTGGATCGGAGAGCAACAGACACAAACGCTGGATCAAGGAGGCCATAGAGATCAGGAAGCGGGGAAAAGATACCATGAACCGAGATGAGGGGGCCTTTATGCTTTCCCACACCTGCGATCACATTCTCCAGAGACCATCTGACGGCGGAAGGCGGGGCCTGCTCAGTGGATCTGACAGATCCGCTGAGCTGGCCCCGCCTATGAAAATCAGCTGATAAATGTCACCTGGCAGCAATCAGCTGACTCTTCTGACGAAGGCTGCAGCGTACAGTCGAAACATGTTAAGAAGGTAAAGACATCTCCTTTCTATTCTATTTTTATCTTTTATGAGAACAAAAGATAAATAAGTCCAGTGTTTTATTGTCTCTAGTGTAGCATGTGACATACTGGGTGAATGTGGGCAGAATGGGGGACAGTGAAATATGGTTGAAATCATCTGAGATGAGGAGAACAGCATCCGGGTGTTCTGTCAGCAGCCTGCCAGTTACTGAGTGAATGGCGTCACGCGTTGTCCTAGCGTTCACCGTCGGATTTGCATAAATAACAATGCAGATCACGTGTGAATATTCCCTCGGGAGATAGGTAGGCCACATGCTAACAGCTAGCAGCTCAATGTCTTTGCTGCAGTGATGTTGTTTAACCGTGATATGTCCCGGTCTGCACCAGTTGTTATTGACATACATTATCACTCCTCCGCCCCTTGCCTTCCCACTGTCTGGTGTCCGGTCTGCCCGTATTGCATGGAAACCCTCCAGTTCGATGTTAGCATCTATTGCTAGTTCTGTTAGCCACGTCTCGGTAAACAACATCATGCTAATCTCTCTGAAGACGCTCTGGTTACATGCCGTAGCCGCTAGCTCATCTGTCTTATTGAGTAGCGATCGAACGTTCCTCATAATAACGGATGGAAGGACAGGTCTGTACCTTATATTTCTCGCCCGCCATCTTGCTCCAGCACGGCATCCACGTCGTTTCTGTCTTATTTCACCCGGTATGTCGAAGTCTTGCGCTAGCATCTTGGTCTGGTTAACCTCTTGCACTCCGGTGTAACGCGGACGGGCACGTCTCTGCATCCCAGAGCGCACGAGGGCGCTGCGTCCAAGCGCGCACTGAAAAAAAAAAAAAGTTCTTCCACTACAGACACAGCCGTGAACAGGTCAGATATGATTGACCTCTCATTCGACTAATAAGAGCCTTTTATTGGGTTTCTGAAACCTTGAAGAACCAATGACTGAAAACCTAGCAAGAAGGACCCGCCTACCAACGCTGTGAATGCAGCGAGCCAACTGAAGCACAGAAGTTCGGGCTGGGTGAAGAGAGACTGACTGCTGCAGCAGATGAAAAAAAGAACCCGCAGGAAGAACCTGCTACAGACCCAGCAGCACAGAGACCACCCACAAGTGCGATCTGCACTTATTCCAGCAGAATAGACGTTTAAGATTCTCTTCCATGGTCATCATAGACCGACGGAGCCCGACGAAGAAGGTCGTAAATCATTCGCCAAAACCGCAATAATGGAATTACGTTTTGACCGGGAACCACGAGCGGACCAGCGTCACTTTCGTCTGACAATGAGGAAGAGAAGTTCGCCAGGACAGTGCTGCTGCGAAGAGGTAAAGTGTTATAAGCTAAATTATTCTTTATCCCTGAAAATTGTAATCAAAAAATGACTTTTGACCGATTGGTAAATTACAAATGTGCGGCGCACGAAGTCCGAGGTGCGTGCGCCGCGGTACACGGTTCGTTCGCCGCCTCCGGACCGTGAAGGCCCCCCCCCCCCGCTACTCTTCTGTAGCGAGGGGGCGGGGGGGAGCCGCGGTGACTGCGCCGCGGTCGCCACATAGCCACATGAGTCTATTCCGTCATGTAGCGATGGCCGATGTCTGTCCTCTGTAGCGAAGGGGGGGGGGGACAACCCCCCCCCCCACACACACACAGCCCTGAGTGTCACCTTTCATTAGAGCCCAAGATCAAGCTTCTATATTGAATCATTCAAAAGTTACAGATGTTTTTCCAAACTGTGCCATTTGGCACAATTTGGCACAGTTCAAAAATGCCTGGGAAATACCTGAGGAAAAAGCTGTGTAATATATTCAATTTTTGTGGTATTGTTACAAAATTTTGACCTCAGCTGGATAACACTTGGTTCTACATTTCTGTTGCATTTTCCAGCCCGGATCTGAAGCTGTGTGTTATTTGCAAGCATTTGTATCCAAAAAAACACCAAGGCCAAATTTATTTTCTTCAAGTTCAGTATGTTTAGATGATTGTAACTCAGTGGCCGGAGCACTTAGAGAGATTATGACTATTTTGCCAAAAAATTCAAAGTGTTTTCTTTTAAATGAGACCAATCCCATGAAGATGCTGCAAAGGGTTGAAGAACAGCTTTCGATTTACTTTGGGCACGTTATTTTTTGGCGTTTTTAGGGAAATTGACCGGAGTGCAAGGGGTTAAGTGCTAACAGCTGGTCTCTGCTGTAATGTATCCTGCTAAAAACAGTGGCTCCATCTTCCGGCTGAAGAGACATTTGGACGATCCGTGAGTCCGTCCGATGTATAAGGTGTCGCTGGATCAGAAAGATTAGCAAGAGAAGTCAGATAGTAAATAGAAATAGGAAGAAATTGATCCGCTGTTGCAAAAAGGTAGCCTACTCGTGTGGCGTCGGAAGTATCAGCCCGGAGTAACCGCGGCTGCTCCCTAAAATAGGGCTTAGAGGGATCAGGTGATGAAGACCAATTAGTGGGAATGCAATCCAGCTGTCACCGCGGAGCTCGGCTCTGACAGCCAGAAGCCCCGCCACGATGCTGTCAGAATAAAAGCCCAGAGGGCCATAGGAACTAACAGAATGGGAGGAAAATACTGCATGACCCGAGTGCAGACAGAATCCACACTCAGACCATGACAGTACTCCCTCCCAAACGATGCACCCTTGGTGCAGCGTGACATCCAAGCCTCCCCCCATCCAGAAGGCTACAAAGGGGGAAAAAAGGCTAGGACGGCGAGAACCAGGAAAAAAAAAAAAAAAACCCACCAAGGAAGGGAACCGGGAAAAAATGACCAGGACCAATAAAAGACAAACAAATAAGAACATGGTGCAACAAACAGAGCATGGGAAGAAAAAAAAACCAAAAAAACAAAAAACAAAACATGAATATACTCCATAAGCACAGGTGAGAATACCGAGACATAACAGTGGAAGCAATTACAGCGTCTCTCAAACAATAGAGGAGGGAGAAACTGAAATACAGGCACATTACAAAAGTACAACGCACCCTAATAATACTAGGCAAAAAGGGGAAAAGAAAAACCCGCTAAAGAGTGGCGATAACAACCAGTACAATATAGTTCATAGAAAAAAAAACACAAAAAAAAAACACAAGGGCATCCCAGAACTACAGGGGAGGGAAAAAAAAAATCTACAGGGATGATGACAGGCAGACCACAAAGAAATAACCAAGAAAAACAATTAGTTCAGGCGGTCTACCTGCATCCAGTGTCCAACTCACTAATGGGGAAAAGAATGAGTTTGGGTGGTCTATCCCAGTCCCAGGCCCGGAGAAATGGTTCCTCTGGCGGCTGGACCAGGTCGCCGAACAAAGAGTTCAGTTTGTCGGGTGGCCGACCCAGAACGGCAAACTGGTGAAGCACTCTCCCAGACGGCCGACCCGCGTCATCAAGCCACCAGGACCGCAGGGGAGAACTCAGAGGCAGCCTCCCTATCATGAGGAATAGCGAGGGAGAGCCGAGCCGATTACGGGGAATCCCTGCGGCACCCAATGGAGGGAAACAGGAAATGGGAAAAAGATGGGGGCCAGTCCAGTGTCAATCGGCAGAGGATCTGCAGCTCCTTCTGTGAACTCCACATGGACTGGTGCTACGCTCTTGCCGAATCCCGAGCTGAACCGTGCTGCACCCTCGACGGACCCCGACTGGGCTGGAACAGCGTTCGTGACGGACCCCGATTGGGTCCGTGTTGCACCCACGTCGGACCCCGATTGGGTCAAAGTAGCACCCACGACGGACCCCGACTGAGCTGGAACACTACCCAGGACGGACCACGACTGGGCTGGTGCAGCACCAGGGACGACCTCCAGACACGAACCCAGAACCTCCAAGGTGATGACTGGAGCAGGCTCGTCACCGTTGACCCTGGGAGAAGATCTCAGAGGAGAAAAGAAAACTGGGATCAGAATCACCGGCAGCGGCAGAGCCCAGTGAGACAAGCTCAGACGCAGCTGACGGCTGCGCCCGGCTCGTTTCCCCGAGAGACAGGCAATAATGCTCCAGAATAGAAAAAAAGGAAGACAAAATAGAGCACTTGCCTGATCTCGGGCTTTACCGCAACCCAGGACTTCGACGATCCTGGTTCAGTGTGCTGAAGGTCCAGCTTTGGTTCCCACTCGACTGCGGCGGGCTCCGCAGTCGGCATGATGGTGTCCACAGTCTGGGGATTCCTTGACGCTGACGTCCCCGCTGAAATCCCGCACGGTGTGGTGGCAGGGAATCCGTGACCTGCTGGGTCTGACTGTTTCTCCATGAAGACCCGGGGACGCCTACTCGTCAGCGCAGGCTCCAGTTGGCAGTCCGCCCTCCTCCTCTGCCCGTAAGTAAGTAAGTAAGTAAGTAAGCTTTATTTATATAGCACTTTTCACAGACATATAAAGTCACAAAGTGCTTCACAATGCAACACAAACAGAACAAATTAAAATACAACTAAAATACAAATTAAAATGCAATAAAATACAATTGAAATACAATAATACAACTAAGATACAGTTAAAATACGATTAAGATAAAACTAAGAAACAAAAGATACACTCTATGCAGTCAGGGGGTAATAGCCTTCAGTCAGTCTTGGATTAAAATGCCTGTTTAAACAAGAAAGTTTTCAGGTGGGTTTTAAAACTCACAACACTGTCCATGGCTCAAAGGTACAGAGGGAGGTCATTCCACAAACATGGTGCTACTGCTTTAAAAGACCTGTCACCTCTGGTAGCAAAGTGGGTGCGGGGAACCATGAGCAAGTGCTGTCCTGAGGATCTCAGGCTGTGGGTCGAGCTATAGGGCTGAATCAGAGCATTCATATATGCGGGGGCCTGACCGTGAATTGCTCAGAAAGTGAGCACCAGGATCTTAAAGTGGACACGATACATAACAGGGAGCCAATGGAGTGATCTAAGGACAGGTGTAATGTGGTCTCTCCTGTTTGCACATGTCAGGAGCCTTGCAGCAGAGTTTTGAACAAGCTGCAGACAGGCCAGTTCCTTCTTGTTCAAACAGGTGAAAAGGCTGTTACAGTAGTCCAGACGGGAAGAGACAAATGCGTGAATGATCATCTCCAGCTCTTTGTGTGAAACCATGGTCCTGAGCTTGGAGATATTTCGCAGTTGAAAGTGACAATTTTTTATCAGTTGTTTGGTGTAATGTTCCAATGACATGGCCTTATCAAAGATGACACCCAAGTTTCTCAGCTTTCAGGTTCAGGTTCAGGTTCAGGTTACTTTATTTGTACCCGTAGGTAGATTTGTTTTGCAGTCTGGTGACATCCATATTTACAAGCCACTAATTACATTCAACATATACACAAACACAGGCACATATGAAGCTGACTATAAACATGATAAAAATACTCAAGGCTCCATCAATCAGGGTATAAAAAGACAAAGAGATGAGGGAAAAACCAGAGGTAAGAGAGAAGGGTCATATTAAAAGTTAAAAACTAGTCAAAGAGGTTAAAAAACTCAAAGGTCTAAAACCCAATAAAATATTTAGAACCCAAGTGACATCCTACAAAAATAAGTAAATATAAAATGAAGTTAATAAATAGGTACCTAAATTATGTACAATATATTTTTTACAGCTTGTTCAACTCTTTGACAGTAGCAGGGACAAAGCTGTTTTTGTAGCGCTGGGTTCTACTTTTTGGGACAGCAAACCTCCGTCTTGAGGGAAGAAGCTGAAAGTGGCAGTGCAAAGGGTGGGAGTTATCATTTAAAATGGAGGTAGCCATCCTCTGTACTTGTCTGGTGTACAGGGATGTCAGGCTCAGCTGTTGCTCACCAAGCAAATGACTGGACCATCTGACTACCTGATCCAAGGATTTCCTCTCTGTTTCAGTTTTATCTGACCAAACCATGACACTAAAGAAAAGGATAAAACAGATTCAATAAAAGCCCGATAAAACATTGTCATTATGGTTCGGTCAACTTGGAAGGGTGCAAGTTTTCTCAAGCAATGCAACTGTTGCTGACCCTTTTTGCACACCCTTTCACAGTTCTCTTCAAAGTTTAAATTACTATCAATAATCGTCTCAAGATATTTGTACAATTGTACACATTCGGTGGTCTGGCCTTTTAGTATAGTGACTTTGTGCATGGGATTTTTCCTCCTAAAGTCAATAATCATGTCTTTAGTTTTTGTCGTATTCAGCTGCAGGTAGGAATCCTCACACCAGTGAACGAAATCATCAACTACTGGGCCGTGGCCACTCTCACCATCCTGGAGGAGATTGACAATAACTGAGTCATCAGCATACTTTATAATGTGTCTGTTGTCATGTCTGCTCCGACACATGTTTGTGTACAGGATGAAGAGTAGTGGTGCAAACACACACCCCTGAGGAGAGCCAGTAGAAGAGCACTTTAGGTCAGACAATGTATCATTGACCCTTACTCTCTGTGTCCTGTTGGTTAAGAAATCCAGAATCCAACCTACCAGATTATTGCTCAAATCAAATTGTTGCAGGAGCCTTTCAACTAAGATATGAGGTTGGATTGTATTAAAGGCGGAAGAAAAATCCACAAATAATAGCCTGGCATGTGTCCCATTAAAATCCAGATGTTTAAAAAGCATGTTAAACAGAGTGACAGTGGCATCCTCCACTCCTTTGTGTGGCCTATAGGCAAACTGCAGAGGATCCAATGCCTGCTCAGTCTGCCTTAGGATCTCACATCTGACCAGTTTTTCAAAAATTTTCATTAAAATTGAAGTCAAAGCAACTGGTCTAAAGTCGTTTACCGTTTTAGGACAGCTGGATTTTGGAACGGGAACAACCATGGCTTCTTTCCAGATCTTAGGCACATGTTGTGTCTGTAAGGACTTATTGAAAATGTAATGAAATATAGGACTCAGTTCATGTGCACAGGACCTTACCAAGCACCCACATATATTATCAGGGCCCTGACTTTTGTTCACTTTTACAGCGCAGAACTCCCTTTTAACATCCATCCAGCTTTGTTTTAACTGTACTGCCCAAGTCACCAAGGTATTGTTTTATGCCTGATATGTCGCTGTCTGGGGAAATGATCAAACCCTCCATTTTGCCAAAGCTTAGCTGGAGGCTGTTGTCATTAAGCCACTGCTTTATGTGGGACAGGCAGTTTGTTAAGAAGCTGAGTATGTGAAGCTCAGACTTGTTGAACGAGCAGTATATCTGGATGTCGTCTGCAAAGAGATGATAAGAAATGTTATTATACCGCTGTATGAAGCGGCCAAGGGGGAGAATGTACAGTAGGAACAGTAGTGGCCCCAGGACAGAACCTTGGGGCACACCATACTGCAAATCGGCTGAGTTGGACCGGATGTTATTAGAAAATACACTGAAGCTTCTACCAGTCAAGTAGGAGGAGAACCACTTCAGAACAGGACCTGTCATCCCCACCAGGTCCCTCAGTCTGTTTATCATAATAGTGTGGTCCACCGTGTCAAAGGCCGAGGAAAGATCCAGCAGGACCAGGACCGTAGATTTCCCGGTATCAGCCGACATCATGATATCACTAGTTACTCTTACTAAGGCAGTTTCAGTCGAGTGGCATTGTCTGAACCCAGACTGAAACATGTCATAGATTAAACTTTTCTCCAGAAAGGCAGTGAGCTGTTTGGACACCACTTTCTCAAGAAGTTTGGCTAGGAAAGGAAGCTTAGATATGGGCCTATAGTTTTTGAGATCGGTGGGGTCCAAGTTAGTTTTCTTCAGTTTTGGCTCAATTATGGCATGTTTGAAAGAGCTGGGGAACTGACCAGTTGAGAGTGACAAGTTAAAAATTTTGGTGACCCATGGTCCAATTGTATCAAACACATTCACAACAAGCTTCAGGGGGAGGATGTCTACTGAGTTTGAGGAAGGTCTCGTTTTAGCTAAAAGTGCTGAGACATCCTCCATTGACACCATGTCGAAGGAGGACCATGTTTGGGGGGGGGGGAATTCTGGTCATAGAGCCAGAAGATGGTGGGATATTGTTTTTTATATCCCTAATCTTGTCTGTAAAGAAGTTCAGGAAGCTGTTGCTATCAGCTTTACAGAGCACTGGGGCGGTGGGGGCAGCAGGGGACACAAGACAATGTATTGTGTCAAAGAGCACTTTGGGATTTTTCTTATTAGTGGCTATGAGATGTTGAAAGTTGCTGGATCTTGCCTCCTTAATCATATTATTTAAGGAGTTTATCAAATCATTGAGGTGTAGTCTATGAACCTCGAGCTGAGTAGATTTCCAAAGGCGCTCGGTTTGGCGACATGTTCTCCTAAAGTTTAAAATATTTTCGTTGATCCAGGGGCAGGGCCACTTCTGAGAGGCATTACATTTCAAGGGTGCCACCTTGTCTAAAATAGAGCTGCAATGTGTGGCAAAACCCTGAATAAAGCCATCAACATCAGAACATTCATTAAAAAGACAAGGATCAAACAGAGTACAAAATTCCTGAGCAGAGGATTCTGTAATAATTCTCCTCTTGGCCCTTATAGGTGCAGGCTTTGGCTCAAGAGGTACACATAAGTCAAAAAACACAGCACAGTGGTCACTTAGGTGGACATCCTCAACACACACATTAGAGGGATACAAGCCCAATGAAAAAAAACAGGTCCAGTGTATGTCCCTTCCTGTGGGTGGGGCCAGAAACATGCTGTGTTAAATTAAAACTGTCAGTCACAGATAAAAACTCAACTGCTGGGCTAGAAGAGGCATCATCAACGTGCAGGTAAAAATCGCCAAGAATTAAAACCTTCTCCAATTTTATTATTGATGCTAAAAATTCACTAAAATCGTTTAAGAAGGGCCCAACAGGGCCGGGGGGACGATAGATTAAAAAAGAGTAAAACACACTGGAGGAACCCACTTTTAGTGTTAGTAACTCAAATGAAGGATAACTGTCAGACTTCATCATTCTGCATACGTACTTGTCTTGGTACACATCAGCAAGGCCCCCGCCATGGCCATGGGGGCGGGGCTGACCCACAGCAGAGCATCCAGGAGGGCACAGTTCATTTAAATGGATGAACTCCCCATTCTTCTGCCATGTCTCTGTGGCAAACAGTACATTCAAGTCTCTGTGAGTAGTTCACTCAAGGAGAAGGATTTATTAGTGATGGAACGTGCATTTATTAATCCAAAACAACTCGATGATGGTGACGTCACACTGTTCGCGTCCACTGCGTAAAATGGGATTGGCCTCAGCCACCTCTCCCGGTCATGTGACGCCTGCCTGGGCCGGCAGGTCAGATTCCGGTCCGTCCATGAAGGCACGGAAGTCCAGGAGGGTCTCGGGGTCCAGGTGGTCTGTCCACTTCTCCTCCGGCGTTGGGTTAGGTCCAGTCCACACGGCGAGGGAAGCGGCGATGGACGACCGTCTCCCCATTTGTCTGGGTGGAGGGGGACTGGCGTCAGCCACCTATGTCGGCCCTGGCGAGGATCGCCTTCAGACCACGTAACCCACTTTGTTTTGGCTTAGACGCCAGCTGGCTGTCCAGCTGGCTGTGTTGTTAGCCCAGGTCCAAACCCAGCTAGCAAAGTTGGAAGCCCAGCTGGCAGAGGTGGAGATCCAGCTAGCAGAGGTGGAGATCCAGCTAGCAAAGTTGGAAGCCCAGTTGGCAGAGATGGAGATCCAGCTAGCAGAGGTGCAGGCCCAGCTAGCAAAGTTGGAAGTCCAGTTGGCAGAGATGGAGCTCAAGCTAGCAGAGGTGGAGGCCCAGCTCGCAAAGTTGGAAGCCCAATTGGCCGAGATGGAGATACAGCTAGCAGAGGTGGAGATCCAGCTAGCAGAGGTGGAGATCCAGCTGGCAGAGGTGGAGGCCCAGCTAGCAATGGTATTAGCCCAGCCAGGAGAGGTAGAAACCCAGCTTGCAATGATGTTAGCCCAGCTAGCAGAGGTGGAGGAACAGCTAATGATGGTGTTGGCCCAGGTAGCAATGGTAAAGGCCCAGATAGCAGAGGTGGAGACCCAGCTAGCAAAGGTGGAGGCCCAGCTGGCACTGGCCCAGGGTTTAATTCAACATCACCAGCCAAAAGAAGTATCAGCAAGAGATTAAAAACACCCAGGAGTGATTTGCCTGTAACAGCCTGTTTCTGCTCACCTGGGGGTGGCCTGGCATGGCCATAGTCCAATACCCTTGTGAATAGCATGTGCTGACTCTATCGGGCTGGATACAAGGTTAGAGTGTCCCTTTTTCTTGGACAGGTTGAACTTAGCAGAAGAAAGAGAATTATCCAAATAACAGAGGACTACATTGATATCACAATCCATGGTCCAATTTGCTCTTTGGATGACATTTTAAGCAAACACACAGGACTTGCCAAACTGTGTGTCTGCACCCCAGCAGCCATTTTGGGCCATAAAAAAAGTGAAAGAAAATGAAGAAAGTGAAGAAAGTGGCTTGTTTGCAGCTCGACGTCATCTTCAAAAGAGTCAGAAGCTCCGAGTGTGTGCAGAACATGCTGGCCCTTGCAGCCTTGCAGCCCGTGTCATGGCTGTGAGGCTGGAACCAGGCTCTCCAGGGCTGCAGGCTCCTTCCTCGTCCAGAGGTGTAGTCCTGGCACCGGGGAATGCTCAGGGGAAGGAGACACAAAGGTAGCAGGTTCACAATTAATCACTGCAGCAGGTGGAGGGAGCTCGGGGGACTGTGAACCCCGATCTCCACCCCCAGGGGTCAGACAAGGAAATTCACCCAGTGAAGGAAAAGAATGAAAAGACACTTGCCTGCTCCGCTGAGGGTCGATGGTAATTGCTGCAGTGGGCTTGGTTCTTCCCTTCCTCCGATGGATGGTGATGGAGGGCCCCCTGGGAAGACAAAGAGGAGCCGCTTGCACCGGATCAGGAACGGGAGCAGCCAGACGCGGACTCGTGGAGCTCTCAGCAGCTGGGGAGAGCATCGAGGAGGAGGGAGGAGCAGCAGAGGTGGTCTGGGGATGAGGAACATACAACCTGGAGGAGACTGCTGTCTTACCCCTCTGATGAGACGCAGAGGCTACAGCTGGCTGGGAGACAGAGTTTGTGCGGCTACCCGGAACTGGATCTGGATGGTGTTCTCACTGAGGCTTCGCCGAGGGAATCCCGGCTGACGTCCTTCTCCGCCGAATATATCGCTGGGGTGGAGTAAACTCCTGGACTGGACAGGTGACAGGAGTGGGATCCCGAGGCAAGGAGCGAGGATGCCTCCTCTTCGGCTTCCTGCTGGAGTTTCCCTCCAGCCCACGGAGCTTCTCCCAGAATGCAGAGATTGCCGCCTTCCTTGTCATGATTTTGGGATGTTCAGCGTAGCGAGGATGATGGTTGATCGTTGTCTCAGCGAGGTCCAGGTACCAGCGTGAGGCGCTGGGGACAGTGTGATGGCGAGCGCCGGAAATGATCCCATCAGTCTCGATAAGGGCCATTACCAGCTCGTAGCCCAAGCTCATGGTGTAACCCTTGGGTGGCACCGCCATCTCCCAGCACACTGGTACGCAAAACAAAAGGGGAAACTACAAGCCAAAAACTAAGCAAACTTAGGGTCACCGGCATCTCATTTGGCTGCAACCTACTGTCATGGGGTGGTCCTCACGGACCACTATTGAGACGCGCATGAGAGAGAAATTCTATTCTCCGTGGGCTCTGAGCTGTGTAGATATGACCTTGTTTTGATGCCCTGTTTACATTCCTCCTTGATGAGATAAAGCAGTAGTGGCGGCTGCTAACCCAAACAATCGACAGACAGCTGTTGTTTTCAGCGGATGAACTTCTCAAGGACAGTCCATGTGCCTTCATCTGCAAGCGAAGAGACGGACTCCGGACTTGTTTATAAGTCACATGATTATAACATCTATCTACTGCCTGGAGGCGCCCTCTGCTGTTCACTAGCAACTGTCACACCTACACCACACAAATGCACACAACATTACACGAACTGACACATATATACTGACTCATACATACACTGCCTCTCTCAACTCTTGTTTGTGTGATCTATATTGTCTGCTAATTGTGCATAGAGGGGTTTTTTCTGTGTAGTCAAAATTTGGCTCATTTGAGCTTTATATGAGCTTATACGAGCGTTATTCTGATTAACTGTTTTTTCTCTCTCCTATTGTGTTTTCCTCCCCCTCCCTTCCCCTCTTTACCTCCACTGTATGACAGGCGCCTTGCATGGCGCCGCGTCATTGGATGTGCCTAACGTGCGCGTCCAATTTCAAGTCAAATTCCTCGTATGTTTACTTGTAAATATACTTGGCAATAAAGCTGATTCTGATTCTGATTGTGTGGATCCGAGAGGGCGATGAGTGGAAGACGGGATTTCGGACCCCCAGCGGCCACTTTGAGTACCTCGTCATGCCGTTTGGGCTCACCAACGCTCCGGCTATCTTCCAGCGGCTCATCAACAACGTCCTCCGGGATTTCCTGGGGTCCTTCATTTTTGTCTACCTGGACGACATCCTGATCTTCTCTAAATCCCGGGAGGAGCATCAGGTTTGCGTGAGGCGGGTCCTTCAACGTCTGCTTGAGAACAAACTCTTCGTGAAGGCCGAAAAGTGTGAATTCTACACCGAGAAGACCTCCTTCCTGGGCTTTATCATCTCACACAACCAGGTCATTCCAGACCCAGAGAAGGTGAGGGCAGTGGTGGATTCCCCCCCCAACCCCCCGTCGTCAAGGAAACAGCTGCAACAATTTCTGGGGTTTGCCAATTTCTACCGGCGGTTCGTGCCCAAGTATAGCTCGATCGCCACCCTCCTGACCGGCCTCACCTCTCCTAAGGTGGCGTTCTGGTGGACGGAGGAGGCTGCGGCGGCCTTTGCGGCCCTGAAGGCGGAATTCTCTTCCTCCCTGGTCTTGACCTAGGTGGACCCCGTGCTGCAGTGTTTGGTCAAGGTGGATGCCTCTGATTTGGGGGTGGGGGCAGTACTTTCACAGCGCTCCCCTGTGGATGGGGTAATCCACCCCTGTGCCTTTTTCTCTCGGCGACTGTCACCCGCTGAGAGGAACTATGACTTTGGTGTCAGAGAACTCCTGGCGGTCAAGCTCGCGCTGGAGGAGTGGCGGCACTGGCTGGAGGGGGCCTCGCTACCCTTTGTGGTTTGGAAAGGTCATAAAAACCTGGAGTACCTGAGGATGGCTAAGCGCCTGAATGCTCGCCAGGCGCGTTGGTCCCTGTTCTTCGGGCGCTTCCAGTTTACCATTGAAAGACGATAAGAACAACACACTCATTGTATGTGCTTGCACCTTTATTGCCAACCACAAAGTGACATGAGAATTCCCAGAAAAAAAAACATATCTGCTTCCCCCCTTCTGCTCGCTTTCACAATAAAAGCCCTGCGGATAACAGCACAACAAACACTTGATAAATGACAGTTCTATACAATATATTGTATCTGAAACTTAACAATCTCCCTGGCCTTTTTTTTTTTTAAATCAGTCATATTCAAACCCATTAAGTCCAACAACATAAACATATACACGTGCTCAAATAAACCCTGAGCTTGAAGACAGAACATAACTGTTAAACAAAGCTTAAATATGAATAGAACTGTATGTTCTCAAGTTTTCGGTTTTTTTTTAAGTAATACTCTGACCCCCTATTAACCAATAGTCCATTGCCCTTCACTCAGTGCCTTGAGCAACTGGTGAGCTGATGCACCCCTTTTGGTGAGACAAGTCTGCGAGTTGTTCTTTTGTGCTCTGCCACAGTATCTGTTCAACTTTCTGCATCTGAATAAGCTCTTTGATGCTACTAATCTCCAAACGAAGTCTTTTCTCAGAAACTGACTTTGTGGATTTTAGTGCATCAGTTAGCGAATGGTTGTCTGTTACACAGATTATTGGAGGGGCATGGTTTGTGTCTCCTGTGGTCAACTCAGAAAACAGTGTAGCTAGAAAAAGTGCATTGTCAACTCCCTCAGACATAGCCAGGGTTTCACCAGCTAGTGTACTTCTCACTAACCTTTTTACTCTCTTTGATTGCCAAGAAAGAGGTGAAAACTTTCCCTTTTCTCCCATGAGAGCAATGAAATGTCCTCCTTGAGTGCCTCCATCAGACAGGTTTCCAAATGAGGCATCACTGAACACAGTTATTTTTAGTGCACTGTCTTTTCCCAAATGTGAAAAGTTTAACACAACCTTCTTTGACTTTATCTTGCACACTATTCTGTTTGCTTCATGGATTGTGTGTACAGTTGCATCTTTCAGTGCTGATGCCAGGTTACTAGCATCAAACATCACATCTGGTCTACTCTGCCTGGCAACCCAGAGAATCTGATCAATCTTTGATCTGAGTTGATCTTTTTCTTCCTCACAGAGAGGTGAATCTTGCTGTACTGCTCGCGATGGGTCAGTGTGTATGGGCTGCATGTGCTGAATGTATTTCTCCTGGTGCATTTGCACCTTTCCATCAAGAGTCACAAAGTCTGCTCCCACATAAGAGAAGTGTTTGTGTGCTTCACGCCCAACCTGAAAAACAGATTTCAGGTGAGGTATGACTGTTGTGGCGAATTTTTGTGTGCCTCCCCATATGAAATCATCTACATGACAGGCGAGCACCCCAGACACGGTGCAGTCTTGATCTAACCAATAGAAAACAGCCGGATCGACCTTTGACATTTGTCCACCTGCTTTCAGCACCATCTCTTTGACTCTGTTGTACCAGTACAATGATGCATCTGCTAAGCCATATACACACTTTTTGAGCTTCCATAATATTCCATTACAGTTGGCTTCAGGAGGTGGTCTAATGTAAATGTCACGTGACACCTCCATTCCCTGAAGAAATGCTGATTTTATGTCCATAGAATGAAGTGACCATTGTTTTTGACAAATAACTGCTGTCAGTAGTCGTCAGGACTCTGAAGCACAGGTGGGTGAGTCCTTTTGCAGCTCAGACATCTCCATCTCCTCAAAACCTCTTGCCACCAGAAGAGCTTTTGGCACTAATCCTGAGACGGTTTCTTTGAGAGTACACACCCACCTTGTTGAAATACACTTTTGTCCCTCATCCTTCATTTCTACAAACACACTGTTATCTCTCCAGCATTTAATTTCTTCTTGTTTGGCTTTATCAAATGATAAATCATTACCCACGAACACATCTTCATTAGCGTTAACATCAGTGACAGCAGGTTCAATCTCAAGACTCTGTACCTGTGTTAGATCAACAGATTTTGTGTTACCATCTAGACAATCAGGCTCCATAAAAAGCAAGTTATACCAATTTTTATATTTCCCTGTTGCTTTGCCTACCCGCCCCAAAACTTTGGCTGTGTGTTTAACCCCACTGTCTTTGTCTATGTATTTCAGGACCTGCCCCGTTTTTAAACAAACACCGGATGTTTCAGCTGTGTTTGTTTCTCTGTTAGGCATTTCTGGTTGTACTTCATGAGTCTCTCTGTCACCATTCGTGGAAAGTGAAATCTCACTCTGGACTCCAGTAGCTTCTTCGGTGCAATGGGGCTGAAGCATGTTTTCTTGAACCTCCATTTCATTTTCTGTGTTCTCCATGTTTTCAGCAGTTCCTATCATTCCTTGTTTTTCACCAATGTCTGTGTTGTTTTCTGGATTTCCATTTGTTGTCTGATGTTCACTACTTTTAGGATTCACTTTTCTCAGTCGGAGATGATGCACTCTTACGCAGGTTCCTCCGTGTCGAACAAACACCACTGCACCATCCTGGCCAATAACAACTGCTGGCCCTTTCCACTCTGGACAGTCCACTCTTTTATAGTAGACTTTATCACCCACTTCATATGTTTCATCTGTGTGACGGATTTGTTTCCGTAGTGCTCTCCGTATTCTTTCAGAACATTCTGCTTCTGTGAAAGCTCTTCTTGCACCGTGCAAAGCAGAGATGTGTTTTGCAACCCATTCACTCTTTGTAGTGCCCTCTAAGGCTGGGAGTTTATCATTTAACACAGAGGGCAGGTTGGGATTCTGTCCAAACACCAGTTGATATGGGCTGTATCCATGAACACTGTGCATAGTGTTTTTTGCCATGAGTGCCCAGTCTAGAGCAGTGTTCCAGTCACAGCAGTTACTGGCTTTTATTTTCATTATGATCTCTGTGAGTGTTTGATTATGTCTCTCTAAAAGTCCATTGATCCACGGGCTGTAGGCAGCTGTTGTCTTAACTTCTATGTTGAAATTCTCTGCCATATCTCTTACCTCATCATTATTGAACTCTCCTCCATTGTCACTAAACAGTTTCTGTGGTGGTCCATGTACACTTACCCACACATGAATGAAGTGCTTCACTATTTCTGAGGCCTTTTTTGTAGTGAGAATGCTGCCTGCACTGAATCCCGTGAATTGATCAATAATGTGAAGATACCACAGGCCTGGCTTCAGTTCATGTAGATCAACTGCCACAGTTTCGTTATACTGAGATGCTAGTGGCAACCCAACTGCAGGCCTTGGTTTGGTCTTACTGTACCTTTGGCAAATGTCACATTCACTGATGATTTTTTTTAGGATCATGTTGCATTCTGTGTCTTTATTTCCAGAGCTATCGAGCAGCTTCTGCAATTTGTCAGCAGAAGCATGGCCAAACTGTTTGTGAAGCTTCACCAGGATTTTGTGTTTTTCAGCCACGTTCAAATTGTCCGTGATTGTCAGGATCTCCTCATCCCATTGCTCTTGATTCTCATCTCCATTTTCATGTTTTGTGACATCATCATCAGCTGTCAAAATCTGATCATCACGGTGACTGTCTATTTTTTCTGTCCATAATGTTCACACAGTAATGACCAGAGCTGGTAAAGTCAAGTTTCACTGGTCGCTGAAACATAACTGCACTGTCATTTTCCATGTCCAACACTGTTCCTGCTCTTTTCAAAGATGTTTTGCTCAGAAGAAGTGGGATTTTTACAGGAACAACCTCAGTCTCAATACTACATCTTGTCTGTCCAATCTTTGCAGGTATTTTCAACCTTTTTGTGGAATGAATCACTTTTCCATCACCAAATTTAAATGGTTTGTTACTCTGCTTCTCCGTTTTTTTCACATTATTTATCTCACTCAGACTCAGCCTTGTCATGTAATTATCAAGCTATTCTTGTCCACACACAGTCCGAGTGCATGCGGTGTCGATTATTGCAGAATCAAAACACTCAGTCATAAAGATTTCTGCTTCATTGGGTGACTCTTTAGTAAACAGGGTCAAGTTACACTCCTCCTCTGTGTTACTTACTTCACTCGCTTCTATAAATTTGACTTGTTCACTTCTGTGTGGACAGTCTTTAGCCCAGTGAAATGTGCTTTGGCAGATGGCACATCTTGATCTCCGGCCATACCTGTCCAGGGGGTTGGTGCCTGCTTGTGGTGTTTTTTGTTTACTATTCCAGGAGGAAGACTTTCTTGTTTGCCGGTTTTGTTCTGTGATATAGGCTGTTTCCTGATTAATGCCCGTGGTTAACGCAGATGAATTTTCACCAAATATTCGCTTGAGTGCTGATTTCATCGAGGCAAAAGTTAAGTCTGTACACGCAGTCAAGGCGAGCTGCCGATCTTTAACATCCAGGCATGCAGTGTCTAACAACTTAAATGCAAGCACAGCATCGGGAAGCTCCATCTTATATTTACGCATGCGGGAGTAGCGCTGCTCAAAGTCTATTATATAGTCTGCCATAGACACACCGCTGTCTTTCTTTATCCGGTCAAAATTGGAGTAGGCCTCATAAACTCGGTCTTTTTCTTCTTTCAAGAATAAGTTATCAAGATTCAAAAGCAAAGTGTCCATACCAGTGTCTCCATTCAGGTCATCTATCGGTATCTCCATCGCCACTTCGCGCGCTCTTCCCGATAGCGCCAAAACCACAGCGAGCGCTTGTTTCTTTTTTTCCAGCTTCGTGACTCGGGTCCAAATCGTGACTTCATTTTTCCAACTTTCATAGGGCTTCCCCTCATCAAACGTCGGCGGGACTCTATAGTTGGGAACCATCCTCTGCTACCATTGAAAGACGATAAGAACAACACACTCGTTGTATGTGCTTGCACCTTTATTGCCGACCACAAAGTGACATGAGAATTCCCAGAAAAAAAAACATATCCACTTCCCCCCTTCTGCTCGCTTTCACAATAAAAGCCCTGCGGATAACAGCACAACAAACACTTGATAAATGACAGTTCTATACAATATATTGTATCTGAAACTTAACACCATCACCTACCGCCTGGGGTCAAAGAACGCAAAACCAGATGCCCTGTCCAGGCAGTTCGCCTCGGAGGCCACTGAGAAGCAGGAGCACACCAACCTCCCGGCCTCGTGTGTCGTGGGTGCCCTCTCCTGGGCCATCAGGGATAAGGTCCTGAAGGCTCAAGAAACTGAACCGGACCAGGGTGGAGGCCCTACCGGGAGACTGTTCGTGCCATCAGCTGTTCGGGGTGACGTGATCCACTGGGCCCATTCATCCAAACTCGCCTGCCACCCTGGGATCTCCTGGTTGGTGGAGCTGCTCCAGAGATCGTTCTGTTGGCCAGGGTTTCGGAGGGACGTCATTGGCTATGTTCGTGCCTGCCCCCAGTGTGCCACCGGGAAGACGTTGTCATCTCTGCCGGGGGGCCTTCTCCACCCCTTGCCGGTCCCTGGGAGGCCGTGGTCTCACATGGCTCTGGACTTCGTAACCAGTCTTCCAGTATCCAACACCTTCAACACCGTGCTGACCGTTGTGGACCGCTTCTCTTAAGGCTGCCCACTTCATCCCCCTTCGTGGGCTTCCAACAGCACGAGAGACGGCGGACCTTCTTGTGCAGCACGTCGTGTGTCTGCATGGGATCCCCGCGGACATTGTCTCCGACCAAGGTCCGCAGTTCGTGTCCAGTGTGTGGAGGAGTTTTCGCAATGCTTTGGGGGCTACGGTAAGCCTGTCCTCTGACCATCACCCCCAGAGCAATGGGCAGTGCGAGCGGGAAAATCAGGAGCTGGAGGCCGCTCTGCGTCATCGCTTCCAGCTCATCATCGTGGAGCAGTCATCTGCCTTGGATTGAGTACGCTCATAATCTAACCGTCTCTTCCACAACCGGTATGTCACCTTTCAGGGCGTCGCTGGGCTACGATCCCCCGCTGTTCCCCGAAGAAGAGGGGGAGGTGGCCGTACCATCAGTCCACGCGCACCTGAGGTGCTGTCGTCGGCTTTGGGCTGCTACTCGCCAAGCCCTTTTATGCACAGCAGAGTGCAACACCAGGGCGGCGAACCGGCGCAGGAGGCCTGCTCCGCAGTATCAGGTGGGTCAGCAGGTATGGTTTTCCACACAGCATATTAACCTGAAGGCTGAGAAGAGGAAGCTGGCCAAGCGTTTTATTGGGCCCTTCCCTATTGTCAAGGTGGTGAATCCTGTGGCTGTGCGTCTGGCTCTCCCTCCTTCTCTCCGTGTTTGTCCCACGTTTCACGTCTCTCAGATCAAACCCGTGATCTCCAACCTGCTCTGCCCCCCTCCTCGAACCCCACCTCCACCTGTGTTGATCGACGGTGACCCGGCTTGGACAGTCAACTCCATCCTGGACGTCCGCCACCGGGGTCGCTGCTTGCAGTACTTGGTGGACTGGGAGGGGTATGGCCCCAAGTGGAGATCCTGGGTGCGCCAGTCGTTTGTGTTGGACAAAAGCCTCATTAAGGACTTCCACCAGGCGCACCCAGGTAAGCCAGCGCCAGGAGGCGCTGCTCGGGGGGGGGGAGTACTGTTACAACTCACTCTGGGCCGTCACCTGCCTCAGCTGTGCGCACACCTGTGGGTAATCAGCCCCGGGCTATATAGCCCGTTCTGCCTGGAGCTTCGGCACGGAGCCGTCTGCTTTGCTACGCTCTTCGTCCTGCGCACACCCCAATTCCTCTCAGCCCTGCACATCATCGTTGGACTCTCCATTGGCACGTAAGCTCAACATTTCCAACTTACCTCTTCTCCCAGGCTCTCCCCTGTGCACAGGTGGATCCCTTAGGCGGTGGTTCTCTCCCTCGTGGAGGCGGAATCACTCCTCTCAACACGCCGCGCATCACAGTGCTTCACCGGGTGCGCTCAGCAGATGCTATCTCCCTGGCAGGAGGCCCAAAGCCCAAGCCGATGCCATCTCCAGAACATCTGCAAGTAAGCCCTGTTAATTTCCCATCCATTATAACATGACTAAATCTAATATTTGTGTTTGGCTCTGTCTCTAGGGTTGCCAGGCTGCACTGCGCTCTGCCTCACCCCTGGCTGCAGCTCGTTCACCCACAAAACACTCACATACCGCATACACGCACCCACACACCTGCTGGTAAACTCAATAAAGATTATTGTGTCATGCGGTGACCCTCGCGGATCACCATAAGACGCCAAGAGTCCATCTGTGAGTTTTGCAATGATGGTAATTTATTAACAAGACACAAGACGTAATACAACACTATGAGAGACTATGGTGAAGATACACTGAACATAGAGCATGGGACCGTAAGGCTAACCCAAGCCACTTACGATCTAAAACATGACATGACATGAGCAAGCATAAGCACGAGAATATACACACGAACCTGACATGACGAGGACGATGAATGTCTGACGAGGTTTAGATGATACTCCTGCAATTAGGCTACCGTCAGCGCCCGCCTAATAAAGCCGAGCGCTAACAAGCAGTAATGACAAACAGCTGACCGACTTTGACAGCCAGAAACCCCACCGAGCGCCTTCACAATAAGAGCCCGGTGAAGCCAGAATATAACCCACAGCTGTCAAAGCCGGCAGCGAATATACATAGTGCGGAAAGGACCGGCGCTCGGGTTGTAACAGTACCCTCCCTCTGAGGGCGGGCTTCCAGAACGCCCATAGACCACCCTGCCCCCCCACCCCCTCCAGGGTGGGCGGATGGGGGTAGGTCCGGAGGGAGAAAAAGACCAAACACGAATCAGTACAGGAAAAAGACAAAATCCAGACCAGACAAAAAAAAAACTAACACAGTACAATGACAAAAAATACCAAATACTCAGATCAGATTAAATACACACGGAGGAAAATAAGGCAACTGTAGGACATAAAACACAAATTGCCAAGGATCACCAAATAACATTTACCGAAAACAGCACAGGACAGCAAGAGAAAATTAAATCTTTGCCCACGTTTCACAAGAAAATGGCTTCCCACTTGTGTGAATTCTCATGTGAATTTTCAAATAACCAAATACAGAAAAACAGAACAATTACTGGCTCATACCTAACTACACACAAAACAAACTAGGGCAACTGCAAGACATAGACACAAATACCCACAGATACCCAAATAACCATTACAAGCACACACACACAGGATGGCTAGGAAAAAAAAACAACAAAAAACAAAACAATTACTGGGACAAATCACCTCAATACCTACAGAATAAAATAGGGCAACTGCAAGACATAACAAATACCCGCAGACACCCAAATGACCATTACACAAAACACACAGGATAGCGAAGGAAAAAAACAGAACAATTACTGGGACAGATCATCACCAGAAAATGACCAATACCCCCCCGACAGTTTATGCCGACCAGCGGAGACCAGGCGCCATAGGAACAGTTCAGGCGGTCTCCCCGCGTCCAATGGCCGATGGGTGGTCATGGGAGGTGGAACGTGACCAGGCGGCTCACCACAGTCCAAAGCCCAGCACGTCCACTCCTCTGGTGGCCGAACCAGGTCGCCCAGCAAAACACATAACATGTCGGGTGGCCGATCCGAGGCACCAAACCGGCGAAGCAGTTCCTCAGGTGGCAGACCCGCGTCCCTCAGCCACCAGTACCGGGGAAAAACAGCCCACGGCGGCCTCCCTGGCGGGGACAAAACTCGGGAGAGCCAGGGCGAGCTAAAAGGGACCCCCACAGCCCCTTGCGATGATGCGCAGGGGCGATGACTCACAAGAGGGACTGGAAGGCAAGGATGGGCCCGTACTGGGTCAGGCGGTGAAGGGTCTGCAGCTCCTCCTCCGTCCATGGACCACACTGGTGCTGCACCTCCGCTGGACCCCAATTGGGTCTCGGCTGCACCCACGTTGGACCCCGATTGGGCCAGAACCGTACTTGCAGTAGACCCCGATTGGGCCTCGAGCGCACCCAGGATGGACCCCGATTGGGCCAAAGCAGCTCCCGCGATGGACCCCGAATGGGTCTCGGGCACACCCACGTCGAACCCTGATTGGGCCACAGCAGCCTCCACCACGGACCCTGACTGGGTCTCGGCCGCACCCACGTCGGACCCCAATTGGTCCACAGCAGCCTCCACCACGGACCCCGACTGGGTCGGTGCAGCTCTGCTGACGATCTCCACCCCCGAACCTGGAACCTCCATATCAGTGACTCCGAGTGGCTCCGTGCCGGCGACACTGCAACGAAGCTCACACAAAACAGGAAAACCGGGATCAATATCACCGGTAGCAACAGAACCCAGCGAGACGAGCTTGGGCACAGCAGGTGGCTGCCCCTCACTCGCCTCCCCGAGAGGCAGGCAGAAATGCTCCAAAACAGGGGACAGAGACACAAGAGGGAGCACTTGCCTGCACTCGGGTTCTATTGCCGCCCAGGACTCCGTCGATCCAGGTTCAGGGCGGCGACTCTCGTCCGCAGGCTCCAACTCAGCTGCGTAGGGCTCCACAGCTGGCAAGATGACATCTGCAGCCTGAGGTTCCTCCCACGCTGATGTCCATGCCGATGACCCGTTTGGCATGGGGGCGGGGGACATTCGACCTGCTGACTCAGACCGTTCCGGCGAGGAAACCCGGGGACGCTTCTCCGTTGGCACAGGTTCCGGGCCGCAGTCTGCTCTCCTCCTCTGTCCATGACGTGGCTGCTGGGCTGGATCCAGGCTTTCCAGCCACGCAGGCCCCCTCCTCCTCCCGTGGCGTAATGAATTAACTTGCACTTGCCTTTCTCCTGGAGGAAAGATGGTGCCTGCTGTAGGGGACGCTGTTCCTCCCTCTCCCCACTGGATGGCGACAGAGGGCCCCCTGGAAGGACGAGGTGGAGCCGCTCTCAGAGGCTCGCTGACGGGCTTCGCCAGCAGCGGATCCAGCCGGGGATTCTGCCGAGGTTCTCCTTGGATGTGGCGCCGAAGTCGTCGATGACCTCCAGATGGCGGGGCCTCCTGGACCGGGTCAGGGACAGGAACGGGATTCCAACGCGGAGAGCGAGGATGCCTCTTCCTCTGCTTCCTGCTCTCTTCCTCCTCCAGCCCATGGAGTATCTCGTGCTGTGTGGTAAGTTCCTCTCTCCTTGTCATCACCTCCGGGTGTTCGTCATAATGGAGAGGAAGGTTGTGGAGAAGAACCTCAGTGTAGTCCAGGTGCCGGCGTATGTCGCTGGGAGTGTCGTAAAGCCCCTGGATGACGGCATTCTCCCAGCAAGTGACACCTAGACAGGGAAGAACAATTGTCCAATTTACGCAAAAACTCACGGTGAAAAGGCGTCTTGGTGTGGTGTCTCTGTTTAGACGACCTGGCAGGAGTATACTGTCATGCGGTGATCCTCGCGGATCACCATAAGAGAGTCCACCGGTGAGATTTGCAATGATGGTAATTTATTAGCAAGACACAAGACGTAACACAAGACTATGAGAGACTATGGCGAAGATACATTGAACATAGAGCATGGGACCGTAAGGCTAACCCCAGCAACTTACGATCTAAAACATGACATGACATGAGCAAGCATAAGCATGAGAATATACACATGAACGTGACATGAGATGAGAGATGAGATTCAACTTTATTGTCATTACACATGTATGAATACAAGGTAACGAAACGTGACTTGGCATTTGGGCACGCTCTGCAGATTGCATCCAAGGCCGGGGCAGCCGCTAGGCGCCAGTCATGACGAGTCATGACGAGGACGATGAATGTCTGACGAGGTTTAGATGATACTCCTGCAATTAGGCTACCGTCAGCGCCCGCCTAATAAAGCCGAGCGCTAACAAGCAGTAATGACAAACAGCTGACCGACTTTGACAGCCAGAAACCCCACCGAGCACCTTCACAATAAGAGCCCAGTGAAGCCAGAATATAACCCACAGCTGTCAAAGCCGGCAGCGAATATACATAGCCCGAGCGCGGACGTTTTTGGTGAGGAATTAACATTACAACATGCTGAAAAGCTCAAAAAAGTCGATTTTGCATGATATAGGCCCTTTAAATCTATAAATACTCCTACAGCAAACTTTTTTTTATCTATACAACTAGTAATTTCTTCTATGGTTGTGTTTATATTTATATATCTATATATTTATTCCATCTAGCTACAATGCTCCGCATTGTGTTTTTATATATCTACATATTATTCCATCTAGCTACATTGCTCCGCACTGTGTGTGTTTATATACTTGCATATTTATTCCACCTAGCTGCAATGCTCCGTACTGTGGGTGTTTATATATTTACATATTTATTCCATCTAGCTACAATGCTCTGCACTGTGTGTTCATATATTCATATATTTATTCCATCCAGCTAAAATGCTCTGCACTGTGTGTCTGTGTGTGTGTGTGTGTGTGTGTATATATATATTTTATAGTAATATGTACATATGTATATTTAGCTGCTCTTGCTTGCTTGTTTTTTTTTTTTTTTTTTCTTGCCTTCTGATTGTTGCTCTGAGTGTTGCTATCTCTGTGCTGTTGCAATCCTGGAATTTCCCCGTTGTGGGACTAATAAAGGCTTATCTTATCTTATCTTATCTTATCTTATAAGTTCGATCATTGCCAAAGATGTAGATTTGTCTGCTCTAAAACCATACTGGCTGTCTGTAAGGAGGTTGTGTTTTTCAATGAAATCATCCAGTCTCTTAGTGAAGATTTTTTCAAGTATTTTGGAGAATTGTGAGAGTAAAGAGACTGGCCTGTAATTTGTGAAACAATGACTGTCTCCTGTTTTGTATAGAGGTATTACTTTTGCTATTTTCATTTTGTTTGGAAATTTACCAGTTTGAAATGACAGGTTACAGATGTGGGTGAGTGGCTTAACAATTCCTTCAATTACTTTTTTCACTATTGTCATGTCAATTTCATTGCAGTCTGTTGATTTTTTTGTTCTTAAATTTACTCACAGTCTCAATAATTTCCTTTTCAGTAACTGCACCCAGAAAGATTGTGTTTGGATTTCTATCTTCTATTTCATTTACAGAACCACTGTTGTTTGTTTCTGTTGTCACTATTGATTTTGCTAATTCAGGACCAACGTTAACAAGAAATTTATTGAAACCACTGACCACATCCTCCATATTATTTATCAGATTGTCATTTTCAATAAAATATTCTGGATAATTAGCATTATTAGGTCGATTACTAATAATCCCATTGAGCATTAATATTCTGTTGTAATATTCTTTCTTACAAGTCCTCATTATATTAGTAAGCTTGTTTTTATATCTTTTATATTTGATCTCAGCCTCCACAGTTCTGCACTTAATGAATTGTTTATATAATGTATTCTTCTTTTTACATGCATTTATTAACCCCTTGGTGACCCAAGGAATATTTTTCTTTTGTTGTCTGTCACTGTATTGTTTTATAGGACAGTTTTTATTGTACAATGATTGAAATATTTGTAAAAATTTATCATATGCTTTATTTATATAATTTTCATCACAAACTATCTTCCAATCTTGTATTAATAATTCCTTTGTCAGTAAATACATAGATTCTTCGGTTCTTATTCTTTTCTATTTAATATTTTTGGTGTAGAAGAGCTCGGAATGACGAGGCGATGTGACTTATAAACCAAAGTTTATTATCACCTTTACTCCTCTAACAAGTCTCATCTAGTGCAGCAGCAGAAGAAGTAAGAGAGCGAACACATTCGGCTCTGTGTACTTATACTCACACACAACAAAAGACATGCATACAAAGCTGACATCCCCCATTAACTTAATTATCCTCCTTTGTCTCCGTACCCCTCCACCTGGCCCTGGGAGGTCAGGGCGACCTATCTGGTCTCCACCGCAGTGCCTCGGATGCTCTTTGATCTTCACTGGCGGTTGAGACCCTTCGTCCTGTTCTGAGGTGTGAAGTCGCTTTACATATCTAATCACCAAACATTCTCACATGCTTATACATATGTAGGTTATGGGGTATATGATTAATATAGACCACAGCCCCCCCCCAAACGACTAAGAAAAGGACAATAGGAAAATTTACAGTTTAAGATAATTATGATGACATACTAACTGCTATACCTCTTGACAAAGAAGAAACTTTCCAGCAGCTATGCTCCTGTAGAGAATTCAGTGGTAATCATAACAGCATAGTAAAATCACAAGTCAGTCTTAAACTGTTACAGCACAATAGTGAACAACTTTTGAGTAGTTTGCATCAGTCCTTGTGCCGTCTGGGCTTTAATCTTCTTCCGAATCTGCTGTGGGTCCGTTCGGGTGTCCCGGTGGGACCCTCCTGTAAGGAATCTGCAGCTTGGGAAGGAGAGTGATTATTTGTTCCCTGCAGGGGGGCTGAGTCTTTTCTCTTGGGGGGTCTACCCCGCCGAGGTGCGCTCGCCAACCGTGCAGGCTCGTCTCTCAACAAGAAGGCAGGTTTAAGTCTGTCAATGCTGACTGTTTCTTTTCTGTCCCCAAAATCAAGCACAAAATGCTTATCACCAGGTTCCAGCACTCTGAATGGTCCATCGTATGGTGGGCGGAAGGTTGGTTTTAAAGCTTCATGCCTAACAAAAACAAATTCAGCGTTTTTTAAAGCTTGGGGGACAAAAACCCGTGGAAAAGAGTGATGTGCCGGCCCGGGGAGAGAGTCCGGTCCGTTGCTGCCTAAAAACCTCGGGGCTGGAAGATGCCCTGGCTCTGGGTTCTCTGGTAAAAAATTCACCTGGGAGCCTGAGAGGTTGTGCAAAAACTAATTCTGCTGGGGAGGTGTCCAGATCCTCTTTAGGTGCAGCACGCAACCCCAATAAAACCCAAGGAAGTTTATTTACCCAATTTGTATCCGTTAGTGAGGCTCTGAGGGCGGCCTTTAAAGACCTGTGAAAACGCTCGCATAACCCATTAGCCTGAGGGTGATAAGCGGTGGTACTGTGAATTGTCGCTCCTAAGCTGCTGGCCATGGCTGACCAAAGCTCCGAGACAAATTGAGGCCCCCTATCGGACGTGATGTCCGATGGGACGCCGAAACGTGCCACCCAGTTTGTCAAAAAAACGCGTGTGACTTCCTCCGCTGTGGTTGACGCCAGAGGGACCGCCTCCGGCCAGCGCGTAGTACGGTCTATCATTGTTAACAGATGTGTGAAACCTTGGGAGGAAGGTAGTGGTCCCACGAGGTCGACATGAACGTGGTCGAACCTTCTAGCAGGGATTCGAAAAGGCTCTAGAGGGGCTTTTGTGTGTTTGTGTATTTTGGCGCGCTGACAAGAAATGCAAGTCTTTGCCCATTCTTTTACGTTTTTGCACAGGCCAGGCCACACAAACTTTTCGGCGACCCTTTTAACCGAAGCACGCACACCTGGGTGTGCGAGGGAGTGAATTGAGTCGAAAATACGGCGGCGCCATGCAGCTGGGACTACCAGGCGAGGTCGGCCGGTTGAGATGTCGCATATTAGGGGGGGCACACCGTCGCGTAAACCCCTTTCCTCCAGCCTTAATCCTGTTGGTCCAGACAGGAGTGCGCGCACGTCCGCGTCACTACTTTGCTCCTCCGCCATGGCTGCATAATCTATCCCTACGTGGATTGGGGCTGCGTATTTGTCCGCATTGGCGAAGAGTTCTGCGGCTGAGGTAGTAAAATCTGTCTCCTCGCGCTCTGGCGATGTCACAGCGCGAGAGAGGCAGTCTGCTACCACGTTTAGTTTGCCTGCCACATGTCGAATGTCTGTGGTGAACTCTGAAATCGCAGCTAGCTGTCTTTGTTGCCTGCCTGACCACGGTTCAGAAATTTTAGCCATCGCAAAGGTGAGCGGTTTGTGGTCTACAAAAGCCGTGAAATGCCGCCCCTCCAACCAGAACTGGAAGTGACGGATGGATAAATGAAGCGCTAGCAGCTCCCTGTCAAAGGTGCTGTATTTACGCTCGGTTTGGTTTAGCGATTTGCTGAAAAATGCCAAAGGTTGCCAGGTTCCGCCGACGTGTTGTTCTACAACCGCCCCTATGGCCAGGTCTGAAGCGTCTGTGGTTAGCGTAATGCGGGCCGAAGGATCAGGGTGAACCAACAATGTGGCATTAGCTAGGGCACTTTTTACTTCTGCGAAGGCGCGTTCGCGCTCCGGGGTCCATTCGACCGCGTTGGAAGGTTTTTGTTTTCTGAGCGCGTCATATAGGGGCTGCATGAGCTGAGCTGCGCGGGGGAGGAAACGGTTGTAAAAATTAACCATTCCCAAAAATTCTTGCAGCGATTTGACCGTTTGTGGCTGTGGGAAACTTTTTACTGCGTGAACTTTGTCTGGCAGTGGGACTGCTCCCTTCGGTGAAACTCTGTGTCCCAAAAAATCAATTTGTGACACACCGAATTTGCATTTGGCTGGATTGATTATTAACCCGTGCTCTTCTAGTCTCTGAAAAACCATAGTGAGATGCTGTTCGTGTTCCTCCTCAGATGAGCTGGCTACCAGCATATCGTCGAGGTAGACGAACACGAAAGGGTGGTCGCGTAATACTGCATCCATCATCCGCTGAAAGGTTTGAGCGGCGCCTTTGAGGCCAAAAGGCATCCGCAAAAATTCAAAAAGACCGAAGGGGGATATTACAGCTGTTTTAGGAATGTCTTCCGCTCTAACGGGGACTTGATGATAGCCGCGGACCAGGTCTGTTTTTGAAAAAATGCGCGCACCCGCCAGATGTAGTGAAAAATCTTGGATGTGAGGAATAGGGTAGCGGTCATGCGCTGTCGCATTGTTTAATCTGCGGTAATCGCCGCACGGTCTCCAAGAACCGTCAGATTTCGGGACCATGTGAAGCGGTGACGCCCAGGGGCTTTTTGATCGCCTGATAATGCCTAGTTTTTCAAGGGTGGTAAACTCGTCCCGAGCTATGGCGAGCTTGGTCGCGTCTAAACGCCGAGCTTTGGCGAATACGGGTGGGCCCGTTGTGGGAATATAATACAAATATACATATGTACATATGTATATTAGCTGCTCTTGCTTGCTTGTTTTTTTTTTTTCTTGCCTTCTGATTGTTGCTCTGAGTGTTGCTATCCCCGTGCTGTTGCAATCCTGGAATTTCCCCGTTGTGGGACTAATAAAGGCTTATCTTATCTTATCTTATCTTAATAAAGTGTTCGACCTCGTGCTTAGCCACTGTAGCTGAGAATTTGGGAATTGTGAGTGCTGGAAATTGGGTGAGGAGTTGATCAAACTTACCTCCTGTTGTAGTGACGCTGGCCTGCACGGGTGGTGGAGAAACTCGAGCTGAGCAGGGAATAGAAGCAAAGGACAATGCATTAACCAAGCGTCTGTTTGCTAGATCGACCAATAACCCATGTGCACGCAAAAAGTCTGCGCCCAACAAGTTAAAACTCACCGCCGCTACAACAAATGTCCATCTGTAGTTGCGGCCATGGATGCGGAGGGGCAGGTTCCTTTCGCCAAAAGTGTCGATGATGGAGCCGTTGGCTGCCACCGCTCCATTGCCCCAGGGGCCCATGGCCCGGTCTGCTTGGGAGGGCATTATAAAACTCAGTTGCGCTCCCGTGTCAATGAGGAACTGCTTGCCGGTGTGTCCATCCGTCACATATAGAAGCTTGCTTTTTTCACCAAGAACTGCCGCTGTTAACGGTTCTCGGCTTTGGCGTTTTCCCGAAATCATGAATCTGCAGGGGGGAAGGCATTTGTAAGCTTTCTCGGCGAAGCGGTGGTGGTAATAACAGACGTCGCTCCGTCTGTTACGTCTTGGCCGTGTCGCTGCCATGGTGGGTGGATTCTGCTCAGTGGTTTGTGGCTCTCCGTCGCTCCGGACATCGGCGTTGAGGCCTGCGGATGCTGTTGTGGGTGTCTGTTCCCTGCAGGCGTTGACGAGTCGCTGCGCTTCGCGAGCCAGCGTGCGGAAGTCTTGCTGGGTGTTGCATCGCATGTTGGCAAGCGTCCCTCTCATGTGTGGCGGCAGCGTACTGAGGAATATAAATTGGAAGAGGAAATTGTCATTGTCCTCTTCTTTGAGTTGCAGCAAGTCCTCCATGAGGGCTTTGGGTCTGCATCCTCTGTGGCCGTAGACCGCCAGGATCCTCTCGGCTCTCTCCTTGGCAGAGGGGACGAAATTCGCCACGATGGTCGCTTTTAGTTCTCTGTATTTGTCCTGGGCCGGCAGCCGCAGGATTATGCTCCGCGCACATCTCGAAGTGGCGGCGTCGAGTTTGGCGACGATGTGGTAGAACTTTGTATCGTCAGCCGTGATGCCCGCAAGTGCAAACTGGGCTTCAGCTTGCTGAAACCACGAGGCGGGGTCTTCCTGCCAGAAGTCCGGCAGGTTGACGGTGACGGCGTTTGTGTGGACCGTCACTGATGTGTCCGCAGGGTGAGAGTGTCTTCCTTCGGCTCTCACAGCAGCGCTGGTGCTCGGTTGAGCCCTCTCTATCACTTCTGCCGTGGGGGAACATCGTCCATCTGTTCCCCTGTCTGCATGGGCGCCGGCGTCTGCCTGGGTCGCCACAGATGAGTCGATCACTGGGGAACGCCTCTGGTCCATCCTCGCGTCAGGGTCACCAGTGTAGAAGAGCTCGGAATGACGAGGCGATGTGACTTATAAACCAAAGTTTATTATCAGCTTTGCTCCTCTAACAAGTCTCATCTAGTGCAGCAGCAGAAGAAGTAAGAGAGCGAACACATTCGGCTCTGTGTACTTATACTCACACACAACAAAAGACATGCATACAAAGCTGACATCCCCCATTAACTTAATTATCCTCCTTTGTCTCCGTACCCCTCCACCTGGCCCTGGGAGGTCAGGGCGACCTATCTGATCTCCACCGCAGTGCCTCGGATGCTCTTTGATCTTCACTGGCGGTTGAGACCCTTTGTCCTGTTCTGAGGTGTGAAGTCGCTTTACATATGTAATCACCAAACATTCTCACATGCTTATACATATGTAGGTTATGGGATATATGATTAATATAGACCACATTGGTATACTTTTTCTTCCTATAATCACATTGATAGACAACAAAAATCGGCAGGAGGTCACTGATATCATTCAATAAAAGTCCACTCCTGATATTATTTTCCAGAATGTTTGTGAATATGTTATCTATTAGTGTGGCACTGTGTGACGTGATTCTGCTAGGTCTGGTGATTGTTGGATGTAAGCCCATACTGTACATTGTGTTGATAAATTCTTCTGTTAAACTATGTTGTTTTGAATTCATCAGATCTATATTGAAATCCCCACAGATGAACATAACTTTATGAGTTAGTTTTGCATACATTTTTTCCATCCAGTCCTTAAATAAGTCAATGTTTGATCCAGGTGTTCTATATACACAGCTCACTACTATATTCTTCACATTGTCCAGACAGATTTCTATTGTAATACATTCAAATAAATCATCCGCAGTCACTGACAAATTTTCAACAACCTTGTATTTCAAGCTCTTGTCAACATAAATTGCAACTCCTCCTCCTTTTTTCACTTTTCTATTTATATAATTTAATTCATAGCCATACATGATAAAATCCACTCCTTTCTCTTCACTGAGCCACATCTCTGATATTGCCACAATATTGAATGGCTCTTTAAACAGATGTAAATAATCTTTAATGTTATTAAAGTTGGCATAGAGACTTCTGCTGTTCAGAATCAAAATCAGCTTTTTTGGCCAAGTATGCACAACACATACAAGGAATTTGGCTTTGGCTAAAACTTGCTCTCGCTGTTCAGGTGTTGTCACGACTCGCAGCTCATCATCTGCCTCAGCTGCGTGCACACCTGCGCCTCGTCAGCCGCGAGCTATTTAGCCCACTCAGCCCTGGGCAGCGGTCTGGAGCCGTCTGTTCGCATCGGCACTTCTTCGCAGCTGCATCGTCTCCAAAACGACAGCAAGACTACGCTTCTACGTAAGCATTCCATTCCCTTACCTTTTGCAAGTCTTCTCCCCTGTGCACAGGTGGATTCCTTGGCGGCAGACACCCCATCATTGCCATCCAACCCTCACTGTCGTCACAGGCTCTCTTCCGGGCTTCTCCCTTGGCCAACGCCAGCCACCTGTCATTCACAAGTAAGCGGCACACGACCCATTATCCCTGTCTTGGTGTGGTGCCCTTTACCCCTGTCCTCTGTTCTCTCCATAGGGTTGCCCGGCTGTACGGCGCACCGCTCTGCTTCCTGTGCATCGGCGTTCACCCTCATCACATATACATATCTCACACATCCATCCATACACGCCTGCTTGTTGAATAAAACTGTTAAATCTATCCTGGGCCTGCGTGCGTGTTTCCTGAGCCGGACATTATGTCAGTACGGCTCCAGCAGAGCAGCTCAGCAGACAGCGGGCTCGCACGCCGTCTTTCCACCCTCGAGGCTCGGGTGGATTTAATAGCCCACAAACAGCAGGTGATATTGAATCAATTGGTTAACATCACTATCGGTTAGACCGCTTGGACCCCCAGCAGGCGTTCCCCTCGGCTCGTCAGGGAGGGGTAGCTCCTGCCGCTCCGGTGGCCGGCCAGTCAGCCACGGGAACGCCAACCCGACTCACACCTATCCCAACCCCCACCCGCTTCAGCGGGAAGCTCGGCGGAGCGCGGGGGTTCATCATGCAGTGTGAGTCGGTGTTTCTGCGCGTTCCCAGGGATTTTCCCTTGGACCACAGCCGAATTGGCTATATTGGTAATCTCCTGGAGGGGCGAGCGTTAACTTGGGCTTACGCCGTTATGGCGAAGCCCAGTTACGCAAACCTCTCCTACAGCCAGTTCGTGCGGAGCTTTCTCGAGGTGTTTGATCATTCCCGGCGTGATAGCGTCCTCACTGACCATCTCCTTGGCCTCCAACAGGGAAGCCGGTCAGTGGCGGATTACGCTATCGACTTCCGGGTCGCGGCGGAGGAGGTAGGCTGGGGTGAGGCGTCACTCTGTGGTATCTTCCTCCGCAGCCTCAGCTCTGGTCTGAGGGATGAGCTGGCCGGTCGAGACCTTCCGGAGACACTTTCGGAGCTAATCTCCTTAACTATTAGCTTGGATAACAGGCTGCGTGAACGATCCGCCGAGCGGAAGTTAATCGGCCGCTCGCATGGAGGCTCCGTCCGCATACCTCAAGCCCGCCCCCTGGCGTTACCTTCTCTGGAGTCTTCCGAGGAATCGGAGGCGATGGTGGTCAGTCGGTCAAGGCTCCCCCTAGCGGAGAAACAGCGCCGCCGGGAGTTGGGCCTCTGCATGTACTGCGGAGGTAATCAACATACCGTGGAGCATTGCCCGGAGAAGCCAAACGGGGAGGTCCGCGAGTCACTGTAGGAGGCCTCGCGGACTCTAACCGGTCAAATCCCCTCACTAGCCTATCACTGCCCATTTGATTTTGTCACAATGCCACGGGGCACCTCACACACGCACTGGTGGACTCAGGAGCAGAGCAGAGCTTTATTTCAAAGAGCCTGGCAACCCAATTGGGCATCCCCTGCCACCCTCTGGCCACTCCTCTCAGCCTGGTCACCCTCTCCTGTGCGCCCTTTGGACCAGTGACTCATCGCACCCAGCCGGTCCCTGTTATCATCTCAGGTAACCACCGGGAGGATCTCACCCTGTACGTCCTGTCCTCCTCTGTGTCGCCTGTCATCCTAGGTTACCCCTGGTTGCGCCTGCACAACCCTGTGCTGGATTGGCAGACATGAAGAATCACTGCCTGGAGCTCCTTCTGTATGGGTACCTGCCTACAGTCTGCAGCCTGCGCCCCGTCCTTTCCCCCTCCGGCCAAGGACGCCGCACCTCTGGATCTCTCTCTGGTGCCCTCGGAGTTCCATGACCTGGGTCTCGTGTTTAGTAAGTCCAGGGCGATGTCTCTTCCTCCTCACCGGCCCTACGACTGCGCTATCAACATCCGCCCGGGGGCGCCTTTGCCATCCGGACGCCTCTACAGCCTGTCAGCGCCGGAGCGAGAGGCTATGGATAGCTACATCAAGGAGTCACTCAACGCGGGAATCAACCACCCCTCCTCGTCTCCGCTCGGCGCAGAGTTCTTCTTCGTCTCTAAGAAGGATGAGTCACTCCGCCCCTGTATCGATTTTCGGGCCCTGAATGACATCACGGAGAAGGACCGTTACACCCTGCCTTTAATGGACACTGCCTTCCACTCCCTCCAGGGGGCGACCTGGTTCACCAAGTTGGATCTCCGCAGCGCGTACCACCTCATCCGGATCCAGGAGGGGGATGAGTGGAAGACGGCCTTTCGAATGCCTAGTGGTCACTTCGAGTATCTGGTGATGCCGTTTGGGCTGACCAACGCCCCCGCTGTGTTTTAACGCCTCATCAACGACATCCTGCGTGATTTCCTTGGCCTCTTCGTGTTCGTGTACCTGGATGACATCCTTATCTTCTCCAGGTCACGGGAGGAACACCAGGTCCACGTGAGGCGGGTCTTACAACGGCTGCTGGAGAACAGGCTGTACGTCAAGGCCGAAAAGTGTGAGTATTACGCCAAGACCACCTCCTTCTTAGGATTCGCAATCTCACACAACCAAGTCCTTCCCAACCCCGCGAAGGTCAAAGCGGTGGTTGAGTGGCCCACGCCGACCTCTAGGAAGCAGGTACAACAGTTTATTGGGTTTGCCAACTTCTACCGCCGCTTTGTACCCAATTTTGGTGCCATCGTTGCCCCGTTGACCCGTCTCACTTCACCCAAAAACCCGTTCCGGTGGACCGAAGAGGTTGCAGCAGCGTTTCAGGCGTTGACGACGGAGTTCTCCTCCTCCCGAGTCCTGATCCAGGTTGACCCCGCGCTGCAGTGTTTGGTGGAAGTCGAAGCGTCTGATACGGGAGTGGGGGCGGTGCTGTCCCAGCGATCACCCACCGACGGGGTCAATCGACCTTGCGCCTTCTTCTCACGGTGTCTGTCTCCGGCCGAGCGTAACTACGACGTCGGGGACAGGGAGCTTCTCGCCATCAAGCTCGCCCTGCAGGAGTGGCGCCACTGGCTGGAGGGGGCTGCGTTGCCGTTTGTGGTGCTGATGGACCACAAGAACCTGGAATATCTAAGATCTGCCAGACGTCTGAATGCCTGCCAGGTACGCTGGTCCTTGTTCTTTGCCCGGTTCCATTTTACCATCACCTACCGCCCTGGTTCTAAGAACGGCCTGCCCGATGCCCTGTCTAGGCAGTTTGCCCCCGAGACGTCGGAGGAGCCGGGTCATACCATTCTGCCCAGCTCGGGTGTTGTGGGGGCGATTTCCTGGTCCATCAGGGACAAGATCCGGAGGGCGCAGGAGACCGAACCGGACCCTGGCGGCGAACCGGAGGGGAAGCTGTTTGTTCCATCCACTGTCCGGGGGGAAGTCATCCATTGGGTCCACACCTCCAAACTCGCCTGTCACCCTGGTGTTTCCCGGCTAGTGGATCTCCTCCAGCGTTCCTTCTGGTGGCCAGGTCTTCAGAAGGATGCCACCAACTACGTCCGGGCGTGCCCTGTGTGTGCCACCGGCAAGTCAGGAAACTCTCCCCCCGCGGGTCTGCTCCAGCCCCTGCCGATCCCTGTCAGGCCCTGGTCCCACATAGCCCTCGACTTCATCACCGGTCTCCCGGTCTCCAACACCTATGACGCTGTGCTGACCATCGTGGATCGTTTCTCCAAGGCTGCCCACTTCGTGCCACTCCGGGGCCTTCCTACGGCACGGGAGACAGTGGACCTTCTGGTTCAACACGTGGTCAGGCTGCACGGGATACCGGTGGACGTCGTCTCTGATCGGGGGCCCCAATTTGTCTCAGAGGTATGGAAGAGTTTCTGCAACGCCCTGGGGGCCACGGTAAGCCTCTCCTCCGGCCACCACCCGCGGTCCAATGGGCAGTGTCAACGGGCCAAACAGGAGCTGGAAGCTGCCCTACGCTGCATCACCTCCTCCAACCCGTCTTCCTGGAGTGCGCACCTGGCCTGGGTAGACTATGCCCACAACATGTCACGGTCTTCTGCCACAGGGATGTCCCCCTTCAAGGCGTCCTTGGGATACGACCCACCATTGGTCCCGGAGCAGGAGGGTGAGCTGGCCGTTCCATCCATCCAGGCGCACCTGAGACATTGTCAGAGTCTGTGGACCAGGGCGCGCGATGTGCTTTTACGCACGGCGACGCGCAACAGCACCACGGCGAATCGCCACAGGAGACCGGCCCCTGCCTACCAGGTGGGCCAACGAGTCTGGTTAGCCTCTCAGGACATTCACCTCAAGGCTGAGAAGAGGAAGCTGGCCCCATGCTTCATTGGACCCTTCACCATCTCAAAAATCATTAACCCGGTGGCTGTGTGTCTGGCCCTCCCCCCCTCCCTCCGCATATGTCCCACCTTCCACATGTCTAAAATCAAGCCCATGGTCTCCGATCCCCTTTGTCCCCCGCCCGCGGCGCCGCCCACGCTTCTGATGATCGACGGCCACCCGGCCTGGAGAGTCGCTTCCATCATGGACTCCCGGCGCCGAGGTTGCCGGCTGCAGTACTTGGTGGACTGGGAGGGATTCGGTCCTGAGTGGAGGTCCTGGGTGCGCTCTTCCTTGGTGTTGGACAGGAGTCTCGTCACGGAGTTCCACCGGGCGCATCCGGACAAACCAGCGCCAGGAGGTGCTGCTGGGGGGGGGGGGGGGAGTACTGTCACGACTCGCCGCTCATCATCTGCCTCAGCTGCGCGCACACCTGCGCCTCGTCAGCCGTGAGCTATTTAGCCCACTCAGCCCTGTGCAGTGGTCTGGAGCCGTCTGTTCGCATCGGCACTTCTTCGCAGCTGCATCATCTCCAAAACGACAGCAAGACTACGCTTCTACGTAAGCATTCCATTCCCTTACCTTTTGCAAGTCTTCTCCCCTGTGCACAGGTGGATTCCCTGGCAGCGGACACTCCGTCATAGCCATCCAACCCTCACCGTCGTCACAGGCTCTGCAGGACGCTGTCTTCCGGGCTTCTCCCTTGGCCAACGCCAGCCACCTGTCATTCACAAGTAAGCGTGTATGTGTAATGACAATAAAGTTGAATCTCAATCTCAATCTCAATCTCAAGCGGCACACGACTCATTATCCCTGTCTTGGTGTGGTGCCCTTTACCCCTGTCCTCTGCTCTCTCCATAGGGTTGCCCGGCTGTATGGCGCACCGCTCTGCTTCCTGTGCATCGGCGTTCACCCTCATCACATATACATATCTCACACATCCATCCATACACGCCTGCTTGTTGAATAAAGCTGTTAAATCTATCCTGAGCCTGCGTGCGTGTTTCCTGAGCCAGACATTATGTCAGGTGTAAGATTTAAATAAGGATTCACTGACAACAGAGTATGTACAGTAAATTACAGTCTGTCCACATTTCTATAAAAGGATGCAAATATATACAGGAAGTGGATAATAGAAATATTGAAATCAGATGTGACCATTGTGTTAAACTGTTCATCCGTGTAGTAACTACAGTTATTATTGATGGAGCTAAATAAATTATTATCAGGGTCTATGCTATATTCTACGTCCTGTGGGTTGTGATCTGTATATTCAAAAAATTTCAGTTCCTGTTGTTCCTGTTTGTTGATCTTTTGTTTCATGTTGTTAAATGTCCAGATGCAGATGAGTATAATCCTTCAGTGTCCTACAGTTGTCTCTTGTTGCTGTCGACTCCAGTTCATAATATTCATTGACATTTGTCCAGTTCCATAATATTTTGGATGTTAATGACCTTGGCTTCTTCAGGTGATCCATTTAATTTTATGTATATTTTACAGTTTGATGTCCAAGTGTTTTTAATATTTTTCTGCTTTCTCAGGTATCTTGCTTTTCTGGCTAATTCTGCGTTTTCTTTTGCAAGATGCTCGTTTATGTAAATGTTCGTTCTTTTCAGTTTCCTACCTTGTTTTAGCAGCGCAGTCTTGTGTTTTTATTCACAAACCTCATGATGACAGCCGGTTTGTCGCTGTTTTTCGTGGGCAGAGGGTGGCAGGCCTCAATGGTGTTACAGTCCAGCTGGATTCCTTTGGACTGCAGGAAGGCCGCCACTTGTTGTTCCGTGGATTTGTCTTCCAGCGCGTCGAGCCTCCCTCCGCTGTCCGCGGCCACCGCACGAGCATACGATCGGGGTTTAATGTGGAGCCCAGTGATGATCACATCGTTCACCCGAGTGTTCTGCTCCAGGTTTGACACTCTACTCTCCAGATACGCCAGCCTCTTGTCCTTCTCGGCGTTCTGGATCTGCAGTGCTTTCACCTCCTCGAGCAGACCCAGGATGTTTTGTTGCTGCAGTTTAACAGCAGAAATCTCTTCAGCCAAGAAGTCGAGCGATCTTTTAATATCGTCCACCTCCTCAGTCTGCTGAGCTTTCTTGGAATTAGTGAACTTAATCCAGACACTGACCCAGGTTTGTTTATTATGTTTTTGTTTTCTTGATTTTAAGGGTTTGAACTCTTCCTCATTACTAAAACAGGAACACCCAACAGTCTTACATAGTGTTGTGTATGTAAACCGGCTGGATGAGTAAGATGGCGGCCGGGTTGGTCATGGGTTAGACTGGGGTGGCTACTGCCGGTTTCCGGTGGTGACGCCACCCCTAGTCTAAGAGTGTGGGCGGAAGAGGCTCTGCCTCTTTTGTCAGGGGGCCACCTGGTCAGCGGGTGTGTGCCGTAAGCCTCTTTGTACATATGACCTATTTATTGTAATAAAGCTCTGCAAACCTGCAAACAACGGTGTGCTCATTTCCACCAGTTATGGACATAATCGTCTTTTAGACCCTATTCCTACCAGGTTATTTAAAGAAGTCTTCCCACTTATTGGTAGCTTTATTCTTCATATAATCAATTCTTCATTAACTTTAGGCCATGTACCGCAGGCTTTTAAAATGGCTGTAATTAAACCCTTACTCAAAAAGCCAATGCTAGATCCAGGAGCTTTAGCTAACTATAGACCAATCTCTAATCTCCCTTTCATTTCAAAAATCTTAGAAAGAGTTGTTGCTACGCAATTATTTGACCACCTGCAGGGAAATGGTTTATTTGAGGAGTTTCAATCTGGGTTTAGAATCCATCATAGCACTGAAACAGCCTTAGCGAAGGTCACTAACGACCTCCTCATTGCATCTGATAATGGACTAGTTTCTGTACTTGTCCTTTTAGATCTTAGTGCAGCTTTTGATACTATTGATCATAATATTCTACTTGATAGATTAGAACACTATGTTGGACTTAATGGAACTTTGTTGCAGTGGTTTAGATCTTATTTATCTGATAGGTTCCAGTTTGTTCATGTAAATGATGAGTTTTCTCTCAGCTCAAAGCTTAGTCATGGAGTTCCACAGGGATCTGTGCTTGGCCCTACTCTTTTTAGTTTATATATGCTTCCGTTAGGCAACATTATTAGAAAGCACTGTATACATTTTCACTGTTATGCAGATGACACAGAATTATACCTGTCAATGAAGCCAGATGATACTAATCAATTAGCCAAGTTAGAAACCTGTCTTAAGGAAATCAAAGTTTGGATGACTTGTAATTTCCTGCTATTAAATTCAGATAAGACTGAAGTCATTCTTGTTGGTCCAAAAAACCTTAGAAATTCCTTTCCAAATCAAACTTTCAGTTTGGATGCAGTTACTCTTTCTCTTAATAGCTCTGTGAGGAACCTTGGAGTTATTTTTGATCAGGATCTGTCCTTCAATTCACATATTAAATTTGTTTCTAAGACTGCCTTCTATCATTTGCGTAATATTGCCAAGATTAGGAGCATCTTGTCTCAGAGTGATGCTGAGAAGCTGATCCACGCTTTTGTTAGCTCGAGATTAGATTATTGTAATTCTTTATTATCAGGCTGTCCTAAAACATCTTTAAAAAGTCTTCAGCTGATCCAAAATGCTGCAGCAAGAGTTTTAACAGGTACTAGAAAGAGAGATCATATCTCTCCGGTTCTAGCCTCCCTTCATTGGCTTCCCATAGAGTTTAGAATTAAGTTTAAAATCCTTCTTCTTACTTACAAAGCTCTAAACAATCAGGCTCCTTTTTATTTAAAAGATCTGATACTACCGTATCTAACAGAGCACTACGCTCCCAAAATGCAGGTTTACTTGTAATACCTAGAATCTCCAAAAGTACAATGGGAGGCAGAGCCTTCAGTTATCAAGCTCCTCTCCTGTGGAATCAGCTGCCAATCTGGATTCGGGAGTCAGACTCGATCTCTGTTTTTAAGAATAGGGCTAAAACCTACCTTTTTGATATAGCCTACAATTAGGGAGGGATCATGTGTTTCTGAACCCTCCCTTAGTTATGCTGCTAATAGGTTTAGTCAGCCGGGGGACCTCCAGTAATGCACTGGGCCTCACTCCTTTCCTCACTCTCTATGAAATATTTTTTTTTTTGCTGGTCATTAACATTTGTTTGTTCTCTCCCATAGATTGAGTCCCCATCGTGCTGTTTGCTCTCTACATGTCTGTTCTTTTCTTCTTCTCTGTCCCCTCACCCCCCAGCCAGTCGCAGCAGATGACTGCCCCTCCCTGAGCCTGGTTCTGCTGGAGGTTTCTTCCTGTTAAAAGGGAGTTTTTCCTCTCCACCGTCGCCAAGTGCTTGCTCACAGGGGATCGCCTGATTGCTGGGGTCTTTCTGCAACTGTGGGGGTCCTCCCTACAGTTGATAGTGCTATGAGATGACTGTTGTTGTGAAATGGCGCTATATAAATAAAGTTGAATTGAATTGAATTGAATAACATTTGGGGACGAGGTAAAAGTGGGAATGATATCATCTGTGGTGAACTTCGGCCATTTCTAGAGGCCCTGGGCACGCCGCCCGTACCATGGCCTCGTTGGTTCTCGTCTTTTACCAGCTACCTTGTGGTCTTGGATCTTGGCCAGTGTGAGAGGCTCCGTCGAGGTCAGTGTTAATCCATATGTTGGGCACCGAGGGGCAAAGAGTGTTGGACAGTTTGGGTGGGGCCGACAGTTTCGATGGGTTGGTGTAGCTAATGGCGCGCCACTTTTGCTCTAGTGAGAGCGTCACGGTCCGACGCATCCATTTTTGACAATGTCGCCAGTGTCTGGGGGAGTCGGTATCAACGTCCATGGCCGGACTCCGCCAGCTGGTGAGGGAATGTGAGTTTGGACGCCTGGAGGAAGAAGTGATTTGGGACCAACTAGCGGAACATGTTTGCAGTGAAGCGCTCCGTTCCAGGTTGTTGAGCTTCCCAGGGGAGTTGACGTTATCCACGGTTGTTGAGCTCACCCATCGTTTCGAGGCAGCGGAGATAATCGCGAGGAGCCTGCCTGACGAGGCTCTTCGGAGAGAAGATGATGCTCGCATGAAGGCACCGCATTTGGACCCAATCGACAGTGACGCTGGAGGTGATTCCTATGCCACAATAGTGAAGATACGGTACGACCCTGGCACTCCCCGTTGTTATGGGTGTGGGTCCCCTGATCATCGCTATAAAGCCAGAGTGTGCCCAGCGGCAGAAAAGCGGTGTGGCAAGTGCAGTCTGCGTGACCACTTCGCCAGGATGTGCGACAACTTCGTACACAGGAGCCGTAGGAGATACCCAGGTGCTGCGAAGAAGTCTCCCACCATTGTGCATACGGTCTCCCCAGCGACCACGGGGAGGATCGGTTGTGATGTCATGCTCGACGGTGTCATGGTTCTGCTGTTGATCAACACAGGAGTGGTCATCTCAGTGTTGAACATGACGACCGTGAACAGTCTGTTTCCTCATCGTGTCATTCATCCACCCGAGAGAGACTATTACGGGTATGGACTGGATAGACTGGCTGTGATGGGCTTTATGGAGGTACGAGCCCGTTACGGACCGGTTGTGGTGCCCCGAGCCTGTATTCATGTCGTCGCTGCGGGCATCAACATCATGGAGAGTAACCTATTTTATAGCCTGGGTTTTTTGGTTGCCAATGTGGCGGGTGAGGAATGGTCGGGCTGTGGACTGTGGAACCGGTCGACTTCACTGACGGACAGCGTGGAAATGAGGGAATCGGACTGGTTGGACATGTGTCAAGAAGGAAAGCATGTTCAGCCCTACGCGAGGATACCATGGGTAGGACCCGGTGCTGATCCAGTTGATGCCCCAGTCCCGGGCACTGAATGGCATGTCGGGACCCCACAGGCAGCCTGTAAGGACGAGGCGCCCATGCTGGATCCAGAAAGAGAGTGACGAGTGGGCAATTTGTTTCATTGTTCAGGAGATCGGTCAACCATTGATAACACGGACTGGACCCAAGAGTCGTCCGGACCATTGGTGGACACCGGTTGGACACATCGTCATCGTAGGGCTTCCCTGAAGGTCAGCAATTTGGTGCGACCTAGGGTTGAGGCCCGGATGAGAGGAGAAAAAGGTTCGCAAGAACAGCGCAACAGGAGGAGACAGCTTCGTGTGGAGGCCGTACAGAGCGACGGGTTTCTGCGCTTGTCTGACCAGACCTGTCGGCACCCGAATGAACCGTGCAAGGTGGAGGAGACAGGATGATGCGGGGGGAGTCCGGAGGTCAAGAGATGGAGGTGTCGGGGAAAAGACCCATCGGAGAACTGAGAGAATTATTTCATTTTATTTGTCTGTGTCTTCTCTGCTCAGTCCGGTTGTTTTCTTTTCCCAGTTTTTGTTTGTCTGTTACTGGTTGGTACCCTGTCTAAATTCAAAAAATGTGGAAGTGTGAAAATTATGCAAAATTGCGGAGCGTTTGTGAAATTTGAGCTCTTTGTGTGACAAGTTGTTTAATTGTGATTATGTTACTTATTAATATGATTCTGACCAGTGGGGCTTATCAGTCTAAATTCAGCTGTTTAAATTCAATTGTGTAAATTTGCTTGAGTAGATTATGTACTATTTTTGTAATTAGGAATTTCATTGATATACAGTATTGTCTAAACATTATATTGGGGTGAAATTTTATTAGACTGTGGTCTATGGGCCCAACCTGGGGTGGCGGGGTATATTTGACCCTGTTAATTAGTTTATATACGGTTTTAAGTGTCCAGTGTCCAGTGTCCAGTGTTTTAAGTGTCCAGTGTCAAACGGTTTTAAGTGTCCAGTGTGTGAGGGTGTGTTGGGGGGGCAGCAGCTAGTCTTTGTCTTTTGTTTATGTTATATATGATGCTTTTCTGGGGTTATTTTGATTTTATTTTGCTTTTATTCTAGTTGTCACACGGCTCAGTTCTGTGGCAGAATAGTTCGCACAGCCGTGTGGGGGTGCCGGTCATCTACCCTGCCGCCCAGATAGTTGTGTGTGCATGGATAGGTCTTTTATGTGTTTTGTCATTACTGTGTTTTAGAGTGTGAATTGGGATGCACATTTTAGGGGACCCCCTCATGGATCGTCACCTTATCGTGGTGGGGGGTTTGCGTGCCCCAGTGATCCAAGGAGCTATGTTGTCCGGGGCAATTTGCCTCTGATAGGGTCACCCAAGACAAACTGGTCCTGAGTGAAGGGCCAGACTAAGAACGATCCAACAGACTCTCATGATAAATTTTAGATCAAGGATTCAGTGTACCCCGCCCGGTATGGGGTTACCGGGGCCCCACCCTGGAGCCAGGCCTGGCGGAGGGGCTCGAAGGCTAGCGTCTGGTGGTCGGGTTTCCACCCATGGGACCCGGCCGGGCTCAGCCCGAAGGACTTAGATGGGTCCGCTCTCCAGTGGGCTCACCACCTGCAGGAGGGATCATGGGGGTCCGGTGCTATGTGGATTAGGTGGCGGTCAAAGGCGGAGACCTTGGCGGACTGATCCCAAGCTTTCTAAACTGGCTTTTGGTATGTGGAATGTCACCTCTCTGGTGGGGAAGGAGCCTGAGATGGTGTACGAGGTTGAGAGATACCGGCTGGATATAGTCGGCCTCACCTCAACACACAGCTCTGGTTCCGGAACCAGTCTCCTGGAGAGGGGCTGGAGCTTGGCCTTTTCTGGAGTTGCCCCGGGCGAGAGGCGACGAGCAGGGGTGGATATACTTGTATCCCCCCACCTTGCTGCCTCTATATTGGAGTTTTCCCCGGTGGATGAAAGGGTTGCTTCCCTGCGCCTTCGGGTTGGGAAACGGGTCCTGACCATCATTTGTGCCTATGCACCAAATGATGTTTCAGAGTACCAAATGATATTTCAGAGTACCCACCCTTTTTGGAGTCTGTGACTGGGGTGCTGGAGGGTGCTCCTCTTGGAGACTCCATTGTCCTACTGGGGGGCTTCAATGCGCACGTGGGCAATGACAGTGAAACCTGGAGGGGGGTGATTGGGAGGAACGGCCTGCCCGATCTGAACCCGAGTGGTGTTCAGTTATTGGACTTCTGCTCTAACCACAGTTTGTCCATAATGAACACCATGTTCAAGCATAAGGGTGTCCATATGTGCACTTGGCACCAGGACACCCTAGGTCGCAGGTCGATGATCGATTTTGTTATCATGTCATCAGACCTGCGACCGTATGTGTTGGACACTCGAGTAAAGAGAGGTGCAGAGCTGTCAACTGATCACCACTTGGTGGTAAGTTGGATCCGATGGCAGGGGAGGAAGCCATTCAGACCTGGTAGACCCAAACGTATAGTGAGGGTGTGCTGGGAACGTCTGGCTGATGCCCCTGTCCGGGACGTCTTCAACTCCCACCTCCGGAAGAACTTCAACCACATTCCGAGGGAGTCTGGAGACATGGAGTCTGAATGGGCCATGTTCTCCACCTCTGTTGTTGAAGGGGCGGCCCAGAGCTGCACAGTGGCGCAGGGTTAGCACTGTGGCAGCACAGTTTACCCTCGGCCGGGGGATCGCGGGGATCGTGAGATCATGGGTTCAATCCCAGCCCCTGACCAACAGTGAATCTGTGTGGAGTTTGCATGTTCTCCCCGTGTTGTGTGGGTTTACTCCGGGATTTCTCCGGTTTCCTCCCACATGCCAAAAACATGCAGGTTAGGGATACGGGGTGCTTGCGCACGCAGTGACCGGCAGCTGGTGGCTTGTCACCAGACTGCAAATCAAATCTACCTACGGGTACAAATAAGTAACAAAAAAAAAAAAAAAAGAGCTGCGGCCGCAAGGTGGTCGGTGCATCTCGTGGTGGCGACCCCCGAACCAAGTGGTGGACACCAGTGGTGAGGGGGGCCATTAAGCTGAAGAAGGAGTCCTATCAAGCTTGGTTGGCTTGTGGGACTCCTGAAGCAGCTGAGGTGTACCGGCAGGCCAAGCGGAGTGCAGCTCGGGTGGTTGCTGAAGCAAAAACCCGGGTATGGGAGGAGTTCAGTGAGGCCATGGAACAAGACTTTCGGTCGGCCTCGAAGAGATTCTGGCAAACTGTCCGGCGCCTCAGGAGGGGAAAGCAGCTCTCTGTCCACACTGTGTATGGTGCGGATGGGACACTGTTGACTTCGACTGGGGATATCGTCGGGCGGTGGAAGGAATACTTCGAGGATCTCCTCAACCCCACTGATACACCTTCCACAGAGGAAGCAGGGTTTGGGGACGAGGGGGATGACTCACCTATCACAGGGGCTGAGGTCACTAAGGTGGTTAAAAATCTCCTTGGTGGCCGGGCCCCGGGGGTGGACGAGATTCGCCCTGAGTACCTCAAGGCCCTGGATGTTGTTGGGCTGTCATGGTTGACACGCCTCTGCAACATTGCGTGGAGGTCCGGGGCAGTGCCTTTGGCATGGCAAACTGGGGTGGTGGTTCCTCTCTTCAAAAAAGGGGACCGGAGGGTGTGCTCCAACTTTAGAGGGATCACACTCCTCAGCCTCCCTGGGAAGGTCTATGCCAAGGTACTGGAGAGGAGAGTCCGGCCATTGGTTGAACCTCTGATTCAGGAGGAGCAATGTGGTTTTCGTCCTGGCCGTGGCACATCGGACCAGCTCTTTACCCTCTCGAGAATTCTTGAGGGTTCGTGGGAGTTCGCCCAACCAGTCCGCGTCCCTCGTGGTTTTTTGTGGGGGGTGCTTCGGGAGTATGGGGTATCAGGCTTGTTGTTACGAGCTATTCAGTCTCTGTACGACCGTTGTGAGAGTTTGGTTCGTATTGCCAACACTCGATCGGAGTCATTCCCAGTGAGAGTTGGACTCCGCCAGTGCGGCCCTTTGTCACCGATCCTGTTCACAATTTTTATGGACAGGATTTCTAGGCGCAGCCAGGGAATTGAGAGTGTCATGCTTGGTGACCACAGGATCTCATCTCTGTTGTTTGCAGATGATGTTGTCCTGTTGGCTTCATCCAGCAATGACCTACAGCCCTTGCTGGGACGGTTTGCTGCTGAGTGTGAAGCGGCTGGGATGAGAATCAGCACCTCCAAGTCCGAGTCCATGGTCCTCAGCCGGAAAAAGGTGGATTGTCCTCTCTAGGTTGGGGACAGGCTCCTGCCCCAAGTGGAGGAGTTTAAGTATCTTGGGGTCTTGTTCACGAGTGAGGGGAAAATGGAGCGAGAGGTTGACGGACGGATCGGAGCAGCATCTACAGTGATACAGACGTTGTACCGATCTGTTGTGGTGAAGAGGGAGCTGAGTTCTAAGGCAAAGCTATCAATTTACCAGTCATTCTATGTTCCTACTCTCACCTATGGTCACGAGCTTTGGGTAATGACCGAAAGAACAAGATCGCGGATACAAGCGACTGAAATGAGTTTTCTCCGTAGGATTGCTGGACTCACCCTCAGAGATAGGGTGAGGAGCTCAGTCATCCGGGAGAGGCTCAGAGTAGAACTGCTGCTCCTCCACATTGAAAGGAGCCAGTTGAGGTGGTATGGGCATCTGATTAGGATGCCTCCTGGACGCCTCCCACTTGAGGTGTTTCAGGCACGTCCCACTGGGAGGAGACCCTGGGGCAGACCAAGGACTCGGTGGAGAGACTATAGGCCCTTTTCCACTAGCCTCACTTGGCCCTACACCGCACCACTCAGCCCGCTTTAGGCGCTTTTCTACTAGCCCCAGCACCGGTTAAGCAGGTACTTTTTTCGTACCTGATCCAGGGCAGGGTCTAACCGGGCCGAGTAGGGCTGAGTAGGGCTGTGATATGACTTTAAGAGACTGGTCGCCGCTGATTGGTCAGGTTGTAACGTCATGAAAGCGACTTTTTCTGCTGAATTTACTCCAAGACTGCCATTTGTAATTGTTCAGCAGTGAACACAGTGCGCCCCTTTAATACGGTATATTATATTAATATACTGTATAATATACTTATATAATAATATACTCCTAATATTATATATTAGGAGGTGCGCAATTTTCTTTCTATATTAGGCAAAGATCGCATCCAGCGCGAGTTGGACGGATCTACTTGAAATGCAGGTGTCCGAGCAGATGGCTTCCCAAGGGCACATCCGTACTGCCAAACAGTGTCGGGAGAAGCTGAAAAAGCTGAAAAGCGATTACCGAGCAGTGAAGGACCACAATGCTCGAAGTTCAGCGGATGGAAGGAGTGGAAGTGGTTCGCTGAGAGACATTGGGCTCCACACGGTCACTGTCACGGTCACGGCCTTGGAAACCGTGAATGGTGAGTGTTTATTTGATATTGCGCATCTGTTCGCCACTTGATTCTTTCTGTGCCAAGCTCACTGTTTTTAAGAAATAGGAAGGTTGTTAGATTGTGAGTAATGGTTGTTACAGAGGCTTGCGTATTGTTTTGCAGCCAACTGCAGATTCACGCTTGCTTTGTGTTAAGTATTAGCGCGAACAAAACGCTGAATTACGCTTATTGTATTCCGTTTAAAAACTTGAGAGTGTTGTGTACATGTTGCACTTTGGTGTTAAGTTTTAAATTGTGTACATTTTCTTTCTAGAATCGCATTTCATATCACAGGGGTCCACCTCAGTGGACATGATGGACACAGCGGACTCTCCTGGCGCTGCGTCTGCGTGTGCGTCTGGCTGAGCGCCAGCTGGATCAGCTCCACATCACCAGCTCCATCTGGATCACGTTCAAGTGCCGGTAAGGCACAATAACCACGATTTTTTTTTTTGGTTGAAACAGGTCCAGCAGCGGAAACCAGGGTCGAAAATCCATCCATCCATCCATCTTCTACCACTTAATCCTTTACAGGTCGCGGGGGGGCAGGAGCCTAACAAGTTATGTACCAAATTGATTAATGCAATTTCCTGTAGCTGTATATTAATTAATTGAAAATGTCTTTTTAAATGTACAAAAAGGTTATTCTTTGGTCTTCACTTATCGGTGTTCCACAACCATTTTTAGGTGTGGTGATTGGTGCTGTTGTAACTCCTGTTTTATAAAAACAAATAAAGCTGATGAACTGCCGTTGAAATCAACATGCTTCATTGAAATGCTTCGCGTCAGCTGACTGTATTAACCCATTCAGATTTCTGCGGCCACACTACAAGCAACTAGTTTAAACATTACCCATCCATCCATCCATATTCTTAATCTTAATCCTTTTTAGTTTTGCAGGGGGGCTGCAGCCGAAGACTGCACCCTGCGTGTTGCAAAATCTGCTCTACTGAGGGGCAGCAACATGACAGTTCAGCTTATATACAGCAATGAAGCATAATATAATAGTGACATTCCACCACAGACTTTCACCTGTGTAATTCCATAATATATGTAGTGATCCAGCTTTAACGACCATGCCTTTCTGTCTTTCCATCTAGGCAAGACGAAAACAGACAACTCCCATCGCTGACCTTACATTAGTGATGGTCAACATGCATGACGAAGAGATGCGGCTCTTGGAACAGCAACATGACCAGCGGCAAGAATCAGGAGTACATGCAGCATTTGCGACAGGTGGCTGCAGATGTGCGGGCAGATGCGCATGAAGCCCTGGAACAGGACGCTGCGTTACGAAGGGAAGAGCTCGCAGAGAAGTCATCGCCCAGTCTGTTTTTTTGTTTGTAAATTTTGCTTCGGGAATAAAATTGTATTGTTTGCATCAAAAGTCTGGTTTATCTGTTATGACACCATGTGAGAAAAGCCAATAATTACATACACATTCCATTCTCTGTTCACTCCACATGCTGCTGCTCATCAGGTCAGGTGTATAGCCTTCTAATGGTAATTTAATTTTTAACAACACAACGAAACGTAATGTCTTGGTAGTTTTTTTTTATTATTTTAAACAAATTTGCAATGCTGAATCCATTTCTCTTGAACGGGTACATTTTTTAGGTTATAAGCAGTTGTACAGGTGTGCTTGAACTTGTAGACACTGGTAAAGGTAAGTACGTGTAAGTTGAATGTTGCATCACCAGTCAAAATTTAATAAATTAAGAAGGAATCTAGCAAAAATTTGGCACTAATAACAGTAGACAGATCGGACAGGGATACACAACTGTGTTTTTGTTGCACACAACTGTTGTTACCAACAAGTGCAAAATTTATATTCCCTTTTCCCAAAAATTAAAAATCAATTTGTAAGTAAAAGTGGGAGACCTTTACATGGGAAAATATGACATGTATCAGCACATGATTTATAGTTCAATTTGCATTTCCACCTAAGCAAAAGTGGCTTGTCGAGCTGGATTTTTGTGAAGATGGCCTGTGCGGTGTTTCTGCGTGTAATTACATACCTGTCAAGTGATACGGTTTCGCCATATTTTAATACGGGGAAAATGCAATTTTAGCAAATACGGGCGTATTGCCATTTCTGTACGCTAAAGAGAAAAATATACGGGGAAAAAAATTGAGAGTGTGGGGAGGAACACGTGTGTGACCCCCACAGCGTACAGGGCTGTCAGAGCGCTCAGCGTGAGCAATTATCACAACAGAAGTGTGGACTCATCATTAGGCTGATGGCTTCGCACCTTCTTAACAGATAAGCGTTATGAACAAGAGGACAGGTAGATGGACCATGCACAACATTTTATTTACAAAAAACATTTTTGAAATATGTATGCACATAAATGTGGACAAAATAGACAAGTATTGCATCACAGCATCTCGTGTTATATTGTAACGTGCAGCTTGACATGGCGACGTCCCACCGGGAGGTTTGAACTCACGGCTCTCGCGCCGGAGTCCTGCACTCTACCTGTGTCGCCAATAGGGTCAACCCACTTGTCAAGCCAAGTAGGGTGCTTATATTGAGTTCGCTACAATATCACCACCCTGCTCCTCTGCTCTCTGTGCCGCTGCCACCACTGGTTCATCTACTGCATCATCCAATGTAGTGTCAAACGTCTCTCCATGACTCTCACACAGATTGTGCAGAGCACAACAAGTCAGCACCATAGATTTAACCAGTTTCATGTCACAGTCATTCCTCCTTCCTTCTCTCCTCGTCATCAGCCATGTTTGTTGTGGAGGATTCAGTCGCGTGTGTTTCACGTCACGAGGGTGTGGCGCCGCCTGCTGTTCAACAAATCCCACCCACAGCAGGTGTGCCAGCAGGTGCGCCAGCAGTAGTTGAAAAGCAACTGAGGCCGAACCGAACCGAAGTGAGTAGAGCCGGGTTTTCAAACCGGGGCTGAGTGGGGCTAGTGGAAAAGGGCCTTATGTCTCCCAGCTGGTCTTGGAACGCCTTGGTATCATCTCTGAAGAGCTGGAGCAGGTGGCGGGGGAGAGGGAAGTCTGGTCTTCTCTGCTTGAACTGCTGCCTCCGCGACTCGGACCTCCGGAAAAGCGGTAGAAGATGGATGGATGGATGGATTTTAGGGGGGATCTATCTGTGTTCTTGGCATTTTTGAAGGTGGGGGAGCATGTTGTGTATGTAAACTGGCTGTATGAGTTAGATGGCGGCCGTGTTGGCCATGGGTTAGACCGGGGTGGCTACTGCCGGATTCCGGTGGTGACGCCGCCCCTGGTATAAGAGTGTGGGCGGAGCCTCTTCCGTTGGGGAGCCACCTGGTCAGCGGGCATGTGCCGTAAGCCTTTTTATATATATGACCTATTTATTGTAATAAAGCTCCGTAAAACCTGCAAACAACGGTGTGGTCATTTCCATCAGTTATGGACATAACAGATAGCCTCCCTAAAATATATGATATACACAATTTTAACAGTCAGAGAGACAGTTTTTTCATGGTAAAGTTGTGAGTTTTCATAATTTACTTTGTTAATAAAGTTGTTTATGTGAGGGTACGGGTCACGTGACGGGGATCAAAGGGCGAGACTGAGGCATTATTGGAGAAGGAAATGGAGGCAGCCACAGATGCCGTGGGATTGCCAACACCTGCACATGGTTCAAGAGGTGCAAACAGTTTGTGTTTTTCATTTGTAATTGCACAATTTATTTCTGCAACCTGTCTAAATATTGTGACGCAAACGGACATTTTATTGGACTGTATTAATGTCGTTGTCTTTATGCTTGCACATCTGGGATCTGGGTATTGCTTGGTGGGGGGACTGTCTATGGACTGGAAGGAAAGAGTTTTAGTTGTAATCTTGTGTTTTTTGTAGTTTTCACGGTGTTCTAATTGCCTCAACGGTTTCGTGTCATTGTTGGTTGCTTGTCTGCACCAGAGAAATCGAGTGGTTGAATAAAGCTTTGTAAAAACTCCAGTATGGGCCACAGCCTTTATTCAGGGAACCAGCGCAGCTCCAGTTAAAACGTTTCAGCCTGTGGACAGGCGCCGACAGTCCAGAGTGGAGACGTCTAGCCTGTGAAGATCACTGCCGGTCCAAGAAGAGGGAAGGAAGAGGCCCGATCGCTGAGGTGTCCTGGAGCCAGAGGGATAACGTTGGGAGAGAGGCCCATCAATCCAAGTTGACGGAAGAAACCGGACTGGCACCTCCTGACACAGAGTTGCTGCAGCAGATGGTACTTGGCCACAAGAGGGCAGCGTTTCCCTGTGGATGCGCTCAGTTCTGCAAGTGGCCTTTCAAGAGGCTTCAGAGTGTAGATGGAACACTGCAGATTTAGGCTGAAGGAGGCAGCTGGACAAGGAAGCAGCTTGACAGACGGTTTCAGGCTTGACTTTGCTGTCCCCATAAAGTTTGGACATGTGTAAAATAATTTAAATGGATATTGCTGAAACTCCCCCCCCCCCCCCCCCGTCCTGTCAGGCAGCTAGGCAAACAGAACAGGGATCTGTCACCCTACTGTGCCAAAACAGATTTACTTTGCCAAGAGGAGCCTATACAGTGCCTAACTTTGCACTGTATATTGTTGTAAACTCCTTCTGTAATAACTTTTAATACTTTATTTTAATTGTTTTACCCATGGAAGACCCAACAGGATGGGGAAGAGGGAAAGGAAGTGTGTGAAGGGGGGAAAGAAAAGGGAGGGTAACAGACAAAAAAAAAAAAAAAACAAAAAAAAAACGACAACTAAAACAAACAAAAGACAAACTGCTTCTTCCACCGGAGATGTTTCAACACGAGTCTGGTTTCTGCACCTGTTAAAGGAGAGACACTTGTACATGTATGTCTGTGTGCCTATATATGAGAACGTGCGCAAAATAAGTGTGTGCATGTGAGTGGTTTGTCAGGAAACATATGAGCGGAGGGCCGATCGCAGCAGCCCTCCCCCCGAGGACCCCGATCAGGCAAGGCAGCGCCACCAACCCCCAGCCCCGAGGTCAGCAAGCCCCAGGAAAGCCAAGCATCCACCCCCGGAGAGACGATCAAGGGAGGGCAGGCCGCCCGGCGGCCGGCACGGTGAGCCCACCCCCCTGGACCCGCCCGACCCCCACCCCCCCAGCAGGGCCAACATCCGCCCCCAGGCCCCAGGCACCAGGAGGCCAGTGACCCCACCCCCCAGGACAGAGACCAGCCAGTGCCCCCCGGCGCGAGCCCCCCCAGGTACCCCCACAGCGGCCCCGCCCCAGCACCTCGGCCACACACCCCGGGGACCCCCATGTCCAAAGAAGTCCCCTCGCCCAGGTGAGCCCACATTGCCGAGAGGCACTACCCCCCTAATCCAGCCCCTCCCGACTGGCAGGCACACCCCTCCCCATACCTTCACACCCACATGTTTCCATGCACACCCCTCTCACTCAGCCAGACCGACCTATTCTCTCTCACTCCAGTACCCACTTAAATTCACTCCTCATTCACCTTTATTTCAAAAGCTGGCTGCGAAGCAGATGCAGTGAGCCTGAACATGCACCAGTGCCCGGCAGTGACCAGGGAGGCCACCGGCGCAGGCCACAGAAGCAGACCTCCACCCCCCGGCGCCCATCTGAGTGAACAATCAGCAGACCACCGCAGGCGCCACAAGATGCCACCCGGCATGCAAAGCGCTGCACAAAACCGACCCACCATCACCACCTCCATTCATCACCCTCTCACTCACACTTAAACTCATATTCAGCCCCCCGTCACTTCCTTGGTTGTATCTATATATTAGTAGCATCCAGGGATTTTTACAACATGATAGGTCCCAGGCTCCCCACCAGGCCCCCACACCCCCAGCAAGACAGGGCAACAGGGGTGGGGGAAGACCCCCACCTCCTCCCCCCGCACAGAACATGATGGGTGTGTGTCGGTTATATGAGATAATTGTGTATAAATGTGTGGACTACTAAAGTGCAATTAAAATTGGGGGGATAGTAATTGAAGCATCGTTAGCCACTGTGATGGGCAGCAAAGCCCCCATCCCCCCAAGCCCTCAGTGTCTAAAATGCAATTAAAATTGAGGTGAGTGCAGCCCCACCACGCGGCAAAGGTATCCCCTTCACCGACACAGTGCGGCACACCCCCACCCCAAAGCCCTAAATGTGACAAAAAAGATCAGGGGGAGGAGGAGGGCGGGAAATAAGACTGGGAGGTAGGCGGTCCAAAAACAAGGCCGCCCCCCCCCCCCCCCCCCAGAAGCCAACTTGCAGACTGGCTTATGAGGCCACCCACTGCCCCCAAATCCCAACCCAGGGCAAGGGCCGCCAGTGGAAACAACCCAGGACCCACCAGCATCACGTCCTGGTGCTCCAGCACCACTAACATGACGGGGCAGCCAAACATACTACCACTCATCTTACACACACGAACATGGACAACAACAATTCAATTCAATTCAACTTTATTTATATAGCACCATTTCACAACAACAGTCATCTCATAGCACTATCAACTGTAGGGGGGAACCCCCACAGTTGCAGAAAGACCCCAGCAATCAGGCGATCCCCTGTGAGCAAGCACTTGGCGACGGTGGAGAGGAAAAACTCCCTTTTAACAGGAAGAAACCTCCAGCAGAACCAGGCTCAGGGAGGGGCAGTCATCTGCTGCGACTGGCTGGGGGGTGAGGGGATAGAGAAGAAGAAAAGAACAGACATGTAGAGAGCAAACAGCACGATGGGGACTCAATCTATGGGAGAGAACAAACAGATGTTAATGACCAGCAAAAAAAAATATTTCATAGAGAGTGAGGAAAGGAGTGAGGCCCAGTGCATTACTGGAGGTCCCCCGGCTGACTAAACCTATTAGCAGCATAACTAAGGGAGGGTTCAGAAACACATGATCCCTCCCTAATTGTAGGCTATATCAAAAAGGTAGGTTTTAGCCCTATTCTTAAAAACAGAGATCGAGTCTGACTCCCGAATCCAGATTGGCAGCTGATTCCACAGGAGAGGAGCTTGATAACTGAAAGCTCTGCCTCCCATTGTACTTTTGGAGATTCTAGGTATTACAAGTAATCCTGCATTTTGGGAGCGTAGTGCTCTGTTAGGATAATACGGTAGTATCAGATCTTTTAAATAAAAAGGAGCCTGATTGTTTAGAGCTTTGTAAGTAAGAAGAAGGATTTTAAACTTAATTCTAAACTCTATGGGAAGCCAATGAAGGGAGGCCAGAACCGGAGAGATATGATCTCTCTCTCTAGTACCTGTTAAAACTCTTGCTGCAGCATTTTGGATCAGCTGAAGACTTTTTAAAGATGTTTTAGGACAGCCTGATAATAAAGAATTACAATAATCTAATCTCGAGCTAACAAAAGCGTGGATCAGTTTCTCAGCATCACTCTGAGACAAGATGCTCCTAATCTTGGCAATATTACGCAAATGATAGAAGGCAGTCTTAGAAACAAATTTAATATGTGAATTGAAGGACAAATCCTGATCAAAAATAACTCCAAGGTTCCTCACAGAGCTATTAAGAGAAAGAGTAACCGCATCCAAACTGAAAGTTTGATTTGGAAAGGAATTTCTAAGGTTTTTTGGACCAACAAGAATGACTTCAGTCTTATCTGAATTTAATAGCAGGAAATTACAAGTCATCCAAGCTTTGATTTCCTTAAGACAGGCTTCTAACTTGGCTAATTGATTACTATCATCTGGCTTCATTGACAGGTATAATTGTGTGTCATCTGCATAACAATGAAAATGTATACAGTGCTTTCTAATAATGTTGCCTAACGGAAGCATATATAAACTAAAAAGAGTAGGGCCTAGCACAGATCCCTGTGGAACTCCATGACTAAGCTTTGAGTTGAAAGAAAACTCATTATTTACATGAACAAACTGGAATCTATCAGATAAATAAGATCTAAACCATTGCAACGAAGTTCCATTAAGTCCAACATAGTGTTCTAATCTATCAAGTAGAATATTATGATCGATAGTATCAAAAGCTGCACTAAGGTCTAAAAGGACAAGTACAGAAACTAGTCCATTATCAGATGCAATGAGGAGGTCGTTAGTAACCTTCGCTAAGGCTGTTTCAGTACTATGATGGATTCTAAACCCAGATTGAAACTCTTCAAGTAAACCATTTCCCTGCAGGTGGTCAAATAATTGCGTAGCAACAACTCGTTCTAAGACTTTTGAAATGAAAGGGAGATTAGAGATTGGTCTATAGTTAGCTAAAGCTCCTGGATCTAGCGTGGGCTTTTTGAGTAAGGGTTTAATTACAGCCGTTTTAAAAGCCTGCGGTACATGGCCTAAAGTTAATGAAGAATTGATTATATGAAGAATAAAGCTACCAATAAGTGGGAAGACTTCTTTAAATAACCTGGTAGGAATAGGGTCTAAAAGACAAGTTGAAGGTTTGGATGAGGAAACTATTTTGTCTAACTCACAAAGGTCGATTGGAGTAAACTCATCAAGACAGACATCAATAGAAGGAGTTGTAGCAGTTACAGCATTTAAGTTAACTGTGGGACAAATCTGATTGATTTTATCTCTGATGGATGAAATTTTATTATTGAAAAAGTTCATAAAGTCCTGACTAGTAAGCTCTAAGGGAATGCTAGGATTGACAGAGTCCTGACTCTTTGTCAACCTGGCTACAGTACTGAAAAGAAACCTGGGATTATTCTTGTTCTCTTCTATTAATGCAGAGTAATAACTCGTTCTAGCTTTTCTAAGAGATTTTTTATAAATTAAAAGATGATTTCTCCAAGCTAAATAGATTTCATCTAAATTAGTAGAGCGCCATTTTCTTTCTAATTGACGAGTCTTCTGTTTTAAGGTACGAGTTTCTGTGTTGAACCAAGGAGTTAGAAATCTCTGACAGTCACAATCGTGAACAATGGGCCGGACCCACACAGCGCCCAACACGCCAGGCGACACACCCAAGCGCCCACGCAGGCCCACGACCACCCACCCCAGACACACACCGACAGCTGCAGGCCGCCCTGCAACCACAGCCACCCCGGAACAACCCAATGGAAACATGGCCAACAACCCGCACCAATGACCCCCCAGCCACCCCCAAGCACCAACGCACACCCGCTGCCAATGACATCAGGGGCGATGTAGCAAAGTGCCTCACCCCCCAACACAACAGCAGGGCGGCCGGGACAAGCAAGCCCCGAAACGCCAGCCCCCATGCCACTGGATGGACTGCCCAACCCCTGCCACCCAACAAAGCTCTCCTACCCATACACACATCCTCCGCCCCCTAGACATCTACCCACCGCTTCCATAAACACACATAACTCCACCCACCATCACACATACCCACCTACACAAACACACAACCCCACCTGCCCACTCAACACACACCCACTTCCACATCCGCTCATACACAAGCCTACACTCACACACCCCCTCCCCCACCCGCAGACCCCCGTGAACGGGGAGGGCAAACCAGGATCCGGGCACCAGCCCCTGGGTGGCACCCGGGCCCCAGGAAACACACAACCCCACCACGCAAGGATGCATCAGGGACAACCCCCACCGCCGGCACACACCTGACCCTGGCCCGGGGCGGGGGGACGCCCCCCCCCAGCACCAGGGGCCCAGGGCCAGACCCAGACCCCCCACGAGGGGCAAGGCCAGCGGGCCAGGGGCCCCAGCCCAACCCCCCCGGCCCACCCCACAGCCCCCCCAACCCCCCCCCCCCCCATGGCCAGACAGACGGCCACCCCGGAGCAGGCCCCCCGGACACCTGCGGTTGGGGTGCAGCCAGCCACCAGAGGTGCCAAGGAGAGTGAGTCACTGCCCGCCACCCCTCAGATTATAGAATTAATAAGCGGGGACCAGAGAGAATTGAATTCCGCCAATTGATTATTTAAGGAGGCTGACATTCTTTCCAGGCTAATATAATCCAATAGTAAGTTATTATAGTAAGTCGTGCATAAGTTATTTCTTGTTTTCCAGTTCATGAGGATAGCTTTCTTTGCGATGCATAAGGCAGTGAGAACCATGTGTGACATCCTTGCATCTATATTTATTTCACTTAAATCACCTAATATGCAAAGTGTGGGTGAGGGTGGGACACTATACCCAAGCCATGTCGACAGGTCTTCACATGTCTTCTGCCAGAACTTTTGAACCGGTGCACAGGACCACATAGCATGCATATAGCTATCCGGGACATTGCTAGTACAGTGAGGGCAGATATTTGTGTGACTCAGGCCCATTTTGAACATCCTTTGTCCTGTATAATGAATTCTATGTAGAACTTTATACTGTATAAGTTGTAAGTTAGAGTTTTTAGTCATCTTAAAAGTATTTAAACATATTTGTGTCCAGAAACTTTCCTCCTTATTAATCGATAAGTCTGTCTCCCATTTTGATATGGGAAGAGATATGGACTCATCCAACTTTGATAATAGTCTATATATTTTCGATATCAATTTTGGGGAACGGAGATTTAGAAACTCTGCCACCTTAACTGGTACTTCTAAATCGGTCTGATTAAGATTAAATCTTGCTTTTATTATGGATTTAAGTTGTTGATATTCAAAATACTTTTTATCACTGATTTCGTGTTGTGACACTAGATCCTGAAATTGGATAAAATTTCCACCTTGAATAAGATGTTCTAAGTTGTTTATTCCCTTCTCTTGCCATTGTGGAAATTTTAATGTCCTCTTTTGTTGCAGCATATCAGGATTATTCCAAATGGGCGTGAGTTTACAGGGGACAAGTGAAGACCCTGTTATTTTTAAAAATTTCCACCAAGCCGTCAGAGAGGAACTAATATTAATACTTTTAAAACACTCATGGCGTTTAATAGAGGGACTTATAAAAGGTAAGTCAGAGATATTTAGCGATCCACAGAGAGCCTGTTCAGCATCTAACCATGAGTTCCCTAATGGGGTTGATTTTGTCCATTTTGAAACGAACTGCAATCTATTGGCTAAAAAGTAATTAAAAAAATTTCGTAAATCTAAGCCTCCGCACTCTTTCGCTTTTTGGAGAGTTTTTAAACTAATCCGTGATGGTTTATCCTTCCATAAAAATTTACTTATATTTGAGTCTAGAGACTTAAACCAGGCCATTGATGGTTGGGTAGGGATCATTGAGAACAAATAATTGATTTTAGGAAGGACCATCATTTTAATGGTTGTGACTCTTCCCATTAATGATAAAGGTAGTGTCCTCCAGCGTGTAAGATCGTCTTGTATCTTTTTTTAAAAGGGGGATATGATTTAGTCGCAATAACTCTGAGAGCCTGGAGGAAATATCTATTCCTAAATATTTAACATTCCCTGATTGTATTGGAATAGTAGATGTATTTGGGAAATTGCAATTTATGGGTAAAGCTATTGATTTTACCCAGTTAATAGAGTAGTCTGATAATGATGAAAATTTATCAATGAGCGCCACTGTCTGAAGAAGAGATTTTTCTGAGTTTTCAAGGAAAATCAATACATCATCAGCATAAAGACTTATCTTATGTTCCTTTTCTCCAGTTTGAATACCTCTGATATCAACATTTTGTCGTATGGCTGCTGCTAATGGTTCAATAAAGATGGTAAAAAGTGAGGGAGAGAGTGGACACCCCTGCCTAGTACCTCTCTGAAGATTAAAGCTTCGGGAAGTCTGATCATTTGTTTGGACAGATGCAACTGGACATCTATATAGTGTTTTAACCCAGTTTATGAAAGATGAGCCAAACCCAAACTTGTTTAACACCATAAAAAGAAATTTCCAGTTAACCCGGTCAAAGGCTTTCTCTGCATCCAGGGACAAGATTGTAGTTTCTACATTATTGATCTTGCAGTAGTCTATTAAATTAAATAGCCTGCGTGTATTATCAGCCAAGTGCCTACCCTTGATAAAACCTGTTTGATCTGGGTGTATAATAAACAGGATTATCCTTTCCAGTCTTTTGGCGAGAGCTTTGCAAATTATTTTGAGATCGACATTCATAAGCGAGATGGGACGGTAGCTGGATGGAAGCGTAGGTTCTTTTCCAGGTTTAAGGAGCAGGATAATACTAGCCAAATTCATATTCGGAGGAATTACATTATCTTCTTTGATTTGGTTCACCATTTTAAAAAAAGTAGGTGCCATCACGGGCCAAAATTCTTTATAAAATTCTACTGGAAAACCATCTGGTCCTGGGGCTTTGTTGTTTGGGATGTGCTTAAGTGACTCCTGGAGTTCAAACACCTGAAGAGGTGCATCCAGAGCCGCAATCTGTTCATTATTTAATTGTGGTAAGTTAATATTGTCCAAAAATGTATTTATCTCTGAGTCCGATGGGTTAACCTGTGATGAGTAGAGATTTTCATAAAACTTTCTGAAGGAGTTATTTATTTCTTCAGGCACATGGGTAATATTTCCAGTCATATCCTTGACAGAATGGATAGTTGTTTTTTCTTTATTCAATCTAAGCTGGTTCGTAAGATATCGCCCCGATTTATTACTGTGTCCAAAATTCTCAAGACGCAGTCTTTGTATTAAAAACTGTGCTCTTTTATTTGTAATTTCTTTTAATTCCAGCTTTAATTTTCTCAAATCGTTAAGTGCCTGTTCCTGTGGGGAAATGGCACAAGTTGTCTCCAGTGATTTAATCTTCTGTTCTAAATCCAGTATCGGTGCTTTTTCTTTTTTATTCTTGTATGAACAGTAAGAGATTATTTTACCTCGCATGACCACTTTTGCTGCTTCCCAAAGAACACCTGGGGATATTCCTGGCACATCATTATATTCCAGATATGATTCCCACTCTTTATTAAAATAATTAATAAAGTCTTCATCTTTCAGTAGTGATATATTAAATTTCCAGCTCCTAGTTTCCCTTGTAGCTTCCCTATTTACTAGTGTAAGAGAAACTGGATGATGATCGCTAATAGCTTGATTTGAACATATTTCAGTGTCTATGATGTCCCTCACAATAGAGTTACTGGCTAAGAAGAAATCTAGACGTGAATATGAACTATGAACTGATGAAAAAAAGGTATATTCCCGAAGAGTTGGGTGAAGAGATCGCCATTCATAGCAAAGACCAAAATCATTCATGTACTGTTTGAGAGTGTCAGTAGCCAGCCATTTTCGGTAAACCCCCGATGTACTGAGCCTGTCGACTGCAGGGTTTAATACCAAGTTGAAATCCCCTCCTATTATAAGTGTGCTGTCCAAGTGCTCAGAAAGAGAAGTGAAAAAAGTGTGAAAAAAGGATGGGTCGTCAACATTTGGGCCATAAACGCTTGCAATACATAGATCCAAATTTTGGACTGAAATTTTTAGTATTATAAATCTATCTTCTGGATCTATTATGGTGTTATTCATAGCAAAGTGTATTCTTCTATTTACCAGTATAGCTACCCCCCTTTGCTTAGAATTAAAGCCGGCTGAGTACATATGGGGGAATTCTGGTGAGGTGAGCGCATCTACAGACTACTTAGAATCAGAATCAGAATCAGAATCAGGTTTATTGCCATTGTTCATGTAGTACACAAACTAGGAATTTGTCTCGGTACAATGCTGCAACATTAAACATGATAAGATAAGAGAAATAAACTATACATGTAATAAAGTGTAGGATAAGATTAAGTGATACTGGTCAACAGTTAAAATATATATTAGCCAGCAGCAGATACTGTGGAGAACTATATAGTGCAGTCGGTAATGCAGGAAGAAAACAGTGATGATTGACATGAGTCTGGTTGAGCTGCTGTACATGGTGCACGAGAGTCACTTAGTGTTCAGCAGTCTAATGGCAGAGGGGAAGAAGCTGTTCATGTGACGGGAGGTTTTAGTCTGGATGGACCGAAGTCTTCTACCAGAGGGGAGGGGGGCAAACAGTACGTGACCAGGGTGTGAGGGATCGGCTATGATCCGGCCAGCACGCCTCCGGGTCCTGGAGATGTACAGATCCTGGAGAGATGGGAGCTTGCAGCCGATCACCTTCTCAGCAGTGCGCACGACGCGCTGCAGCCTTAGTCTGTCCCTGGCAGTGGCTCCTGCGTACCACACGGTTATGGAGGTGGTGAGGATGTGCTCGATGATGGCTGTGTAGAACTGCACTAACATCTTGGTGGGTAGCTTGAGCTTCCTCAGCTGCCGCAGGAAGAACATCCTCTGCTGGGCTTTTTTGATGAGTGAGCTGATGGTCAGCTCCCATTTGAGGTCCCTGGTGATGGTAGTGCCTAGGAAGCGGAAGGAATCAGCAGTGGTGATGGGAGAGCCTGAGAGGGTGAGGGGGGGCAGAGGAGTAGTGACTTTCCTGAAGTCTACAATCATCTCCACTGTCTTCAGAGCGTTCAGCTGCAGGTTGTTATTGCTGCACCAGGACGCCAGCTGGGCCACCTCTCTCCTGTAGGCGGACTCGTCGCCGTTGGAGATGAGCCCGATGAGGGTGGTGTCGTCCGCAAACTTGATCAACTTGACAGACTGGTGGCTGGAGGTGCAGGAGTTGGTGTAAAGGGAGAAGAGTAGGGGGGAAAGTACACAGCCCTGGGGTGATCCGGTGCTGATGCTAGTATAGTCTGAGACAGTCTTTCCCAGCCGCACATGCTGCCTCCGGTCCGTCAGGAAGTCGATGATCCACCTGCAGAGGGAGTCAGGCACGTTGAGCAGGGACAGCTTGTCCCGGAGCAGAGTGGGGCGGATGGTGTTGAATGCGGAGCTGAAGTCCACAAACAGGATCCTGGCGTAGGTTCCCGGGGAGTCCAGGTGCTGCAGGATGGAGTGGAGGGCCAGGTTGACTGCATCGTCTACAGACCTGTTGGCTCGGTAGGCAAACTGCAGCGGGTCCAGGAGAGGGGTGGTGATGGACTTGAGGTGGGACAGGACCAGGCGCTCAAAGGACTTCATGACTACAGAGGTGAGCGCTACAGGTCTGTAGTCATTAAGTCCAGTGATCCGTGGCTTCTTGGGGACAGGGATGATGGTGGAGGATTTGAGGCAGGATGGCACGTGGCATAACTTAAGGGAGGTGTTAAAAATGTCTGTGAATACAGGAGCCAGCTGTTTCGCACAGAGTCTCAGGGTGGAGGGAGACACGCCGTCTGGGCCGGGGGCCTTGCGCGGGTTCAGTCTGGAGAACTGTTTGAGCACATCCTGCTCACTGATGATAAGGGGAGGGGGGGAGGAGGGGGGGGGGGTGCCTTAAATGAAGTAGGGAATGTGGAGGCTGTGGAGCTGGAGGGAGGGGGGGAGTTGGACACAGATGACGAGGTGTCAAAACGGGCATAGTGTTGGGACAGTCTCTGACAAAGGGCTTTGTCATCCTGACCTTTAGGAGCCTGAGGCCGATAGTTGGTGATCTGCCTCAGTCCTCTCCACACGGAAGCCGAATCATTAGCAGTGAACTGCTGCTGGAGTCTCTCTGAGTACACAGATTTAGCCCTCTTCAGCTCTCTGTTAAACCGGTATTTAACCTCCCTGTAGCAGTCCCTGTCTCCACTTTTCAGCGCTGCTTCCTTCTCCTTCCTGATCTGTCTGAGCTTAGCTGTGAACCAGGGTTTGTCATTAGAGTAACTCACCCTGGTGCGTGATGGAAGAATGTTCTCTTCACAAAAGTGGATATATGAGTTCACAGTGTCCGTGTACTCATCCAGATCATGCGTGGCTCCTTTAAGCATGCCCCAGTCAGATATTTCCATGCACGTTTCCAGCTTCTCCTCAGCTTCACTGGTCCGTATCTTCGTAGTGCTCACAACAGGTTTAGTGAGCTTCAATCTCTGTCTGTATGTGGGAATGAGGTGAACCATCACGTGATCAGATAATCCCAGCGCAGCTCGAGGGACAGCGCGATATGCGTCTTTCACTGTGGTGTAACAGTGATCCAGTGTGTTTAATCCTCTGGTGGGGCATTTAATAAACTGTTTGTAGCGGGGGAGATCGTGGCTCAGATTGCACTGATTAAAGTCGCCAGCCACAATAATCAGCGAGTCTGGAAAACTCCGCTCTGTGTGTTGAATGTGATCCGCGAGCACGCGCTGAGCTTCGCGCGTGTCCGCGTCGGGAGGGGCGTACACAGCGATCAGTATAAAAGAAGCAAACTCCCGCGGGGAATAGAAGGGCTTGCAATTGATAACAAGAAATTCCAAGGCAGGAGAACAGTGTTTGGAAATTACCGTTACATCAGAGCACCAGATGCAGTTGATGTAGAAGCAGACTCCGCCTCCTGAGGTCTTGCCGGAAAGCTCTGTGTCACGATCAGCACGGAAGAGCTGGAAGCCGTCGAGGCGCAGCGCGCTGTCCGGTATATTTTCCCGGAGCCAGGTCTCAGTAAAGCAGAGGACAGCTGAGGAGGCGAGGTCCTTAAAACGCATCAGCAGTCTCAGTTCATCCACCTTGTTAGTGAGAGAGTTGGTATTGAACAGAAATATGCCAGGCAGCGCCGTTCGCGAGCCTCTCCTGCGAAGTCGCACGAGAGCGCCCGCTCGTCTACCTCTCTTTCGCCGTCTCACTTTCCGAGCCAAACAATAAACCAGATCGGCGGCAGGGGCTAGAAAAACTGGGAGGAGGTCCGTGGGGGTGAAAGTCCTGATATTTAAAAGTTCTTCACGGGTATAAGTGCAAGCAGACACACAATTGACAAACAAAAACAAACAAAGAGCGCAGCGAAGCACCATGTCGACCGCTGTGGGCGCCATCTTGGATCGAATTACTTAGAGACATGTGTCTCCTGCAATAAAACAAAGTCTGCCTGTAGATCGTTCAATTGATTAAAAACTTTTAGCCTCTTCTCCCCGTTTCCAATTCCACGTATGTTCCACGTGACAAACTTAAATGAAGACATGTTTTCACTAACTGGTTGTGTACTAAAGACTAACTAAATGTGTAAACTATATGTGCCTATGTGATATGTCTGTAATGTATGCATATATATGTATATGTATACACCTATGCATATATAATTGGGTGTGTGCGCATGATTCTCTGTGCCATTTGCCTGCAATTGCAGGCAAATGGGGTACATGTATTTCAAGTTATTTCCTATAAACCAGAAGTATGAGGAAAAAAACAGACATGAAGGTTAGTAAATGGTGGAAAAATGCAGACAACAAACAACAATGATCTAAAAACTTCAAAAAAAAAACCCTACAACACAAACAAACAAACAACAACCTCAACAACAAAGAAATAAACATTTTGACAAATGTTAACATATTAAACTGAAATCGAGTAAGAGACCTGCGCACAATCCCACTCTTTTTTCCACCTGTAGCTAAAAAAAAAAAAGAAAAGAAAAAAATGGGCTCTAGAATAACCAGGGAGTTATAGTTTCATCCATAAACAGCTTGCCATCTATATACAAACTATCCACAGAAACAATAGGTCGTTTACCTTCTTGGATATATTGCTTCCTAATGGGAAAAAGCTTCCTTCTCCTTTCCAAGATTTCCTGTGGAAATCGATCATTTAGACCATAAATGGTGTTTTTAAGCTGCTTGCCCTGCCTCTGTACCAAAATTTTTTGCTTAAAATGTTCAAATTTGGCAACAATAGGTCTGGGACGTTTATTCTGGGAATTTTTTTGCCCTATTCGGTGGTCTCGGTGGAAGGTAATTGAGTTTGTGACTTCGGGGGATAGTTTTAGTTGTGATGACATAAATTCTCGGACCAGCTGTTCTGGATTTTCATTATTTTTTTCAATAATTCCAGAAAAAAACGAGGTTATCTCTCATGCTGCGTGACTGCAAACTGAGAACTGTCTCCTACATTTTCCGATTTTCTCCCTCAACAACGCCAAGCCGTGCGGTTAGTGTGGTGACTGACTTTTTCAGGCTGTTATTTTCCTCCACGAGAGAGACGAGCTGCGCCTGACTAAACTCAAGGCTCTCCCGCAAATTTTGGAATTCTTTGCGAAGAAGCTCAACCAGCGCCAGTCTACCATCCATGCTGGTGAGTTTATTCTCAATAGAGAAAAGGATATCACTGACCTCGGTGCCCTGCTGTGATTTCTCAGGCGTTATTTTGGGTGAATCTGCGGGTCTCGGTCGCTTAGACTGAGAAGCAGCAGCAGAACACACACTCGCCTGCTCCATGACACAAAAACGGTCGTAAAATGCATCGATATAACGTTCTAAATCCTCCAGCTCCGTAAAAAAAAAAAGAAAGAAAGACACAGACAATTAATTAATGAATTAATTACAAAAAAAAACTACCTGTGGAGAAGTTTGTTTCAATCTTGGTGACAGCTAGTGATGGGTCCGGCAACACCGATGCGTCGGAGCATGCGTCGGGCTCATAGAGCGAAACCCAGTTTCGGTGCGTGTCGGTGCATCTCGCATTAAGAAAGTCACGTGACCGATACAGGGACTGTATCGGTCACGTGACGCTAGGGCGTCGAAACACTGACGCGCCCGCGTTTATAAGGAAGCGCATCTGTCAACGGGATGCATTTGCCCAAAGACTCGTATGTGTTGCGGACGGTCCTTGTACAAATTTATCACAAATTATGGAGCACGAGCAGCAGCGTCAAGGCAAAAGAAAGGTTTCCACCGTGTGGGACCATTTTGATCTGATATCGGAAAATAAGGTATTTCCAAAAAATATAGTATTTTTAAAAGACTATTTTCTTTGTTTTAATTTCCTTGTTGTTTCATCCTGTTCCTCTCAGAGTTTCCACTTGATTTATCTGAATTCAAATTCATTTGAAAGTGACTCTTAGTTTACTCTTCATATTTTCTGCAGGCTAAATGTCGCATTTGTTCAACAGAGCTGTCATATTTCAACAAGAGCACCTCCTCAATGCTGAGGCATTATAGGGCCAGCAGGGATGAACATGAAGTCCCGGATACACCCAGGATAGACGCAGGTATACAGCCCTACTACTACTTACTCACAGTTGTTTTATTGATAATTAATTCCTATTAATTTATTTTTGACTTCATTTTTAACCATCAAGCTTCCAGGAAGCAGATGCTGGATGAGGCTCTGCTGAATTTCATGGTGAAGGACCACCAGCCCCTCAGCATTGTGGAGAGTGAAGGATTCAGGGAACTGATTCAGGCCCTTCAGCCCTCATATGTTTTGCCAACCAGAAAGGTTTGTGGAAATTATCTAAAGTAGTAGTTGATATATCCAATTTATTTAATCTTTAATTTAAATATATGGATTTGCTTTTGGTTTGACTTGGTGTAATTTTCAGACCATCAAACAAATGCTGGCGAAAAAGTACGAGGAGGAACGGGAACGAGTGAAAAAGGAAGTACAGCAAGCTGTGGCAGTGAGTATAACAGCTGACATGTGGACATCTGTGAACATGGAGGCTTACTTGGCTCTTACCTGTCACTACATTGATGAGAATTTGCAGTTGTGTACGTCTGTGTTGGGAGTGCAATACTTTCCACAAAGTCACACTGCTGACAATTTGGCCCAAGTCAAAAGGGGCATGATGGAGGACTGGGCCATAACCAATAAAGTAAAGTGTCTTGTGACCGACGCAGCACCAAACATGATTGCATCCACTCGACAGCTTCAAATTCGGTACTCAATTTGCATTGCACATAGTCTCAATTTATTAGTTAGTAAATCATGTGATCAGATCCCCACACTTACATCCATCAGACACAAAGCTAGGCACATTGTCACATACTTAAGATCAAGCACTACAGCCAAGGAGAAGCTCGCTCAAGTGCAGCAACAGACGGGACGACCAAGCCTGAAACTTATCAATGAGGTGCCAACACGCTGGAACAGCACATATGAAATGTTGTCAAGGCTACATGATGAGAGGGAACCAGTGTGGATATCTCTGGCCTCTCTAAAAAGCGATTTGACTCCACTTACAGCTGATGAGTATACCATCATAGGAGAAACACTTCTTGTGCTTGCTCCTTTACATCAAGCTACAGTGGAGTTGTCTGAAGAGAGGCGAGTGTCAGGGTCAAAGGTCATCCTGATGATGAAAATGCTCCATCTTACACTAGAGCGTAATGCTTCAACCTTGCACACACAGGCAGCCATACACCTACAAGAACACCTGAAGCGTCGAGTCAGACACTGCTTCCAACCTGGAGTCATTAAGTGTGTTGACCCTAGCCACACTTCTAGACCCCAGATTTAAATCACTCGGGTTCCGCAGTTCCTCCAAGTGCAATGACGCCATCAGTAGACTGCGGGCAGAATGTGCGTCTGTAATCGGATGCACAAATGAGCCCCAGCCGGGACCGTCTTCACAACAGCTGTCTGCACCCACTTCAGGCATGTTATTCAGCATAATTTGTTGTTTGGAAATCATGTACTAAAATGCCAATTTGTTTGTTTGGTTTTTTTGGTTTTTTTTCAGATAACCTTTGGCAACCTTTGGACATTGAAGTGGGCAGGCAGACCAAAAACGCCACAGCTGATGCCATCCAGGAGGTGCAGAGGTACCTGGCAGAGGGCAATATTGCCAGGTCCCAGGATCCTCTGAGATACTGGGACAATCAAAAGGCCAGCTATCCCAACCTCTTCCAGCTGGCGTTAGAATTTCTCTGCACTCCAGCCTCATCTGTGCCATGTGAGCGCGTATTTTCAACAGCTGGAGAAGTTGTGTCCAAAAAGTGCAACCACCTGAATTTTAAAACTTTGGAAGAACTTATTTTTTTGAATAAAAATTTGTAAAAAGAACTTTTTGTTAAAAAAAAAAATAAATCAATAAAAAAAATCACAGTCCACAAGCATCCTCATTCACAACATGTTCACTTAGATTTTCACGTTATGATACATGTTCACATTATTTAAGATAAGCCTTTATTAGTCCCACAATGGGGAAATTCCAGGATTGCAACAGCACAGGGATAGCAACACTCAGAGCAACAGTCAGAAGGCAAGAGAAAAACAAGAACAGCTAGTATACATATGTACATATTACTATAAATATATAAAGACACACAGTGCGGAGCATTGTGGTTGGTGAATGTGCAGCAGAAAGTCTAAGCTCTCTCCGCGGATGCGGCGGGCCAGCTGGATGTCTTTGGGCATGATGGTGGTGACCCTCTTGGCATGGATGGCGCACAGGTTGGTGTCCTCGAAGAGACTCACCAGGTAGGCCTCACTGGCCTCCTGCAGAGCCATGACGGCGGAGCTCTGGAAGCACAGGTCGGTCTTGAAGTCCTGAGCGATCTCCCTCACCAGGCGCTGGAAGGGCAGCTTACGGATGAGCAGCTCCATGGATTTCTGGTAGCGACGGATCTCTCTGAGCCACAGTACCGGGCCTGTAACGGTGATACAAATTTGACTGTATCTAAAAATATCAATGATATTTGAAATTAAAATGAAGATATGAAATAATACAATATAAAATACAATGACTTAAATTATATACTGGTCCAAAAAATAAAGGGAACACTAAATAACACATCCTAGATTTGAATTAAATATTATTAAAATACTTTGTTCTTTACATAGTTGAATGTGCTGACAACAAAATCACACAACAGCAGGTGAAATTGATTGTCAGTGTTGCTTCCTAAGTGGACAGTTTTATTTTTATTTTTTTTAGCAGTATATTATTGTATATACTAGGTCATAAAATCAGTGTCAGTTGAGTCTGTCAACTAGGTTGCCTGTAGGGATTTTTAAGGTCCAGCAGGTGTCAGTATTCAGCAACACAGTTTCAACACAGTATCAATACAGTTTTGCAATGTGTCGAAACGTCTCATGACGCCTCATGGACCCATCACTAGTGACAACAGTCGCCGTTCAAATTATTGCGCAATTGTCTCTCGCGATCACAGCATCAACTTCCGGATCCACTTCCGCTCCCCTAAGGAGTTCAGAAACTTAAAGGAAAGCATCCATCCATCCATCTTCTACTGCTTAATCCTTTCGGGTCGCGGGGGGGCTGGAGCCTATCCCATCATCCTTGGGCGAGAGGCAGGGTACACCCTGGACAGATCGCCAGTCCATCGCAGGGCCAACACAGAGAGACAGACAACCATTCACTCTCACAGTCACACCTAAGGACAATTTAGAATCCCCAGTTTTGATGCCAATTAACCTAACTTGCATGTTTTTGGCATGTGGGAGGAAACCGGAGTGCCCGGAGTAAACCCACGCAGACACGGGGAGAACATGCAAACTCCACACAGAAGGGTCACCGATGGTCTGGGGGTGGGATCGAACCCACGATGGTCAAGGGTGGAATCGATCCCATGACCTTTTTGCTGTGCTGCCACTGTGCTAACCACTGCGCCACCGTGCTGCCCTAAAGCAACTGTTGAAAATTCAGTTTTTTGTTGGGAAATGTGTTGATGTGATTGTGGTTCTGTTTAGGAGTTGCACTGCTATCAATGTTTAATGGTATTACAATCTGAGGGTTCATTTAAAAGACAATGGAGAGGTCATATGAGAGGAAATAGTTAAGTGCATTAACAAGGCTGCACAGTGGCGCAGTGGTTTAGCACTGTGGCAGCACAGTTTACTCTCGGCCGGGGGATCGCGGGGATCGTGGGTTCGATCCCAGCCCCCGACCAACAGTGATCTGTGTGGGGTTTGCATGTTCTCCCCGTGTTGCATGGGTTTACTCCGGGATTTCTCCGGTTTCCTCCCACATACCAAAAACATGTAGGTTTAGGGCGCACGCAGCGACCGGCAGCCGGTGGCTTGTCACCAGACTGCAAACCAAATCTACCTACGGGTACAAATAAGTAACTAAAGAATAAGAACTTCCTGAACTATATCCATTTTAATAGAAACTGATAAAACTGTATTTTCTAAAGGTACAATGTCAGTTCATGGTGGAAAATAACATAGTGATAATCTAAGTGACCAAACAGAGTTTCTCAGGTGTAGTTAACAAAACTAAGACAAGAGTTGAAAACTCATGATGTTGAAAAGGAAAGATTGGAGTTGCTCGTAGGTGATCTTTGTGCTAAAATAGAGACACTTGAAGTCACAGCCACAGAGCTGAACTCCACCGCTTTAAAGGGAGGACAAGTTAGCAAAACTTCACCGGAGAGAAAATTAACCCCTAAAATGCTAGAGTTAAAGCAACAACCAACTTAGCCACCACTCCGATACAGCATCCGCCCCACACCCGGGAGGCAGGGGTTCAAATCCCGGCCGGGTCATGCCGAAGACCATATAAAAGTGGAACTTCCTGCCGTTCAGCTTGGTGCTCAGCAATAATGGAATGGAGGAGGGAAATTTGTGGCGGTGCCTTGCATGGCAGCGGCCCTCTGATTGTACACTTGAGGTGTGCGTGATTAACACAGTAGATAGGTAAAACACAATCTCGTTCTACTGTACATGATTGGTTGTGCAGTTGAATGACAATAAAGGGTGATTTATTTAAGTTAATTAAACAAGAGGCTAATAAGAGGGAAAATAAGTTCATCAAGTTGTATGAAAGATGGAAAGGGCAAGTTAAAGCTGCTGGCAATAAACTTAAAGGTGAACGCTCTGACCAAGACCTAGCTGAGATGATGAATTCTGTCGAGGGGCGAGAGACGCAAATTAGGGAACTTTATCTAAATATTTGATTTGATTTTGTGGATTTTACTGATCCCCAGAGGGGAAATTCTGGGCATCCACCTGGATGGATGAAGCAGCCACGGTACGGCGCTGTCCCTTTGCCATTCACACACATTCACACCTAGGGCCACTTTTAGAGTCTCCAATTAACCTAACCTGCATGTTTTTGGCCTGTGGGAGGAAAGCGGAGAACTCCCGGGGTAAACCCACGCAGACACGGGGAGAACATGCAAACTCCACACAGATCACTGTTGGTCAGGGGCTGGGATAGAACCCGGGATCTGTCGTGCCGAGTTCTACTCAGTTGCCAAGAATTGCATTCCATCGTCACGGACACGTGGAGATGGGTGGGACAGGCGCGTGACCGTGTGCGACAACGTGCATGTAAGGGAGTGACGCTGTAATCCCACCAACTCTAAAATAGGGGCTTTAAATTATGTTTATTCTCCAGACATTTTAGTGTTTCAAAGGTGGTCAGAAATCACAGTGATCCAAGTCTACATAATAACAGAATAAAGTGACAATCGTGATTTTTTTTTTTCCAGGTTCTTTGAGACTCTTGGATTCTTTAGTTCATCCCCATCTAAATATTTTATTGGGTTTTAGACCTTTGAGTTTTTTAACCTCTTTGACTAGTTTTTAACCTTTAATATGACCCTTCTGTCTTACCTCTGGTTTCTCTCTCATCTCTTTGTCTTTTTATACCCTGATTGATGGAGCCTTGAGTATTTTTATCATGTTTATAGTCAGCTTCAGGTGTGCCTGTGTTTGTGTCTATGTTGAATGTAATTAGTGGCTTGTAAATATGGATGTCACCAGACTGCAAAACAAATCTACCTATGGGTACAAATAAAGTAACCTGAACCTGAACCTGAACCTGTTTCAGGTTTGAGGGTCAGTTTATCATGAATGTGTCAAGCTGGTGCAAACTTGTTTTTGAGCATAATTTATTTACATATTATTATTACATATGCATTTTTTTTGATAATTTATCTTCAGTTATGATGATCTAGAATGATGTTCTAGTTACAATTTTTCATGTATTGTTCATTGCTGAGTCAGCTTTCCAATAAAGTGTGTGTGTGTGTGTGTTGGATGAGACTTTAAATTTATTATCATATTTTTCTCATCAGCCACTTAGGTTTGTAAAAATTCTGGCATTTTATTATTACCTGTCAGTTTAATTTTCATGTCAGATGCCCAATAGCTTCACTTTTAATCATGAACCTACAGATCCAGTCTGCATGCATTTATTTATGTATTAATGGAACTGATGAGATTTTTGACATTTTGCAGATGCAGCAGATGTAGCAGAACGGAGACTGTGTGCAGCTGTACACAGACAGGAGAACTTTTATAAAGACTGAACACACAAACATGAGACAACTGATATTTAATCAGCACTATAAAGTAAAAAAGATTGGAATTATTTTCAAAACTGACAACAGCTCAACCACAGTGTGATCTGTCAAAATAAAAGTCAGCCTTCAGATCACTGCTAAAAAAAATCTGAGCCAGTATCCAGTATCGTACTTTTAGACATGAACTTTTAGAGGAAGTAAAGTCAAACATGCCAAGGAAAGAACCCCCCAAAAACTGACCTGAATTTGCTCTAGTGTAAAATTCTGTTGCAATCAGAATGAAATTATGATGATTGAAGCTAATAAATGTAGTAAATTTCTTCAGTCATATTCTGTGCATTTCCTGACAACGACTCCTGCTGGAAAATGCCTCCATCCTAAAACTCACCTTCTGTTGGTCCAAACATCAAACAGTTTCTGCAGGAGAGTCGGGGCAGGACTGTAGAGATGACCCACCTTTGGTCCAGATGCATTTTCCTGCTTTTTTTTTTTTTTCCAGAAATTGCATATATTTTTGTCTCCACAGTGTAAAGACTGAAATGCATTTAATTTCTCCATTTATTAGTACCATTCCTCTAACTGTAGGAAATATTTTATGCTGGGACTAGATCTGCATTGCAGCTAGCTTATTTCTGTGTTGGACTAATAGTGCTACATGTGTTACCTTCACAGTGTGCTGCTAAAAATGGAACAAACTGGTAAAACCCTTTCACTTCTGCTTTTCCAGAATTGTTCTGGTGTCAGGATTCCAAAGTGCAGGTTTAGCTTTAAACAGGCAGCTGCAGCTGTAGCTGCAGCTTTTTTCTCCTAAATGTATAACTTTTTCCTGTAAATTTTTAGCTTTTTTCTTGTAAATTTCAAACTTTTTCCTCATAAATGTGATTTTTTTTCTCAAAAATTTGCTTTTTTCCTCATAAATTTTTGTCTTTTTTTCCAGTAAATTTTCATCTTTTTTTCCTCATAAATGTGATTTTTTTTTTCTAAAACAGCATTTTTCTTGCAATTTTTAAATTTTTCTCCTCAGAATTGTTGTCTTTTCCCTTTCCAACACCAATGCTTCAGCAGCTTTTCTGTCTCTCATCAAGCCTTCAGCAGCTCTCCAGGCCCACGCTGATCTTCCAGCATCTCTGTCCCCACTGGAGGCTCCACTCATGTCCTCGTGCCCCCTAAGGACCTAAAAGAACTACAACACCCAGACTTCCTGGACTCCAACGCCCTGCCAGAGGGCAGCGAGGAGCCGGCGGCGGAGTGAACCAACGTTTCCAAGTAAATGCTGCCGATATGTGGTGTTGCCCTCGTGTCTGGACTGTGGTCTGACATTTTTCCTGACGTGTTTGTGTCATTTCTGTCCCTGTTTCAGTTTCTGAATGTTGCCGTTATCCATTACGTCCACTAGAGGGAGACAAAGCCCTTCAGTGCAACACTTGCACATCTCTGAGGGAGCGTTCCAATTCTGCCCTTCACCCTACCGTCCATTTCACCCATTCACCGTGAATGTCCAGAGCAGAGGGGAGGGTGAAGGGCTGAACTGGGACGCTCCCTAAAACCTGTCCTGCTGACAGGCACGTTTCCAGCTTTTTGGGGCCCTCTGCAAGGTTGTGTTTAGGGGCCTCTAGATTAGGAACAGGAAACAGATGAAACCATTTAGAATGGAAACAAATGTTGAAATTTACTAGAAAAAAGAAGCAAATTTAAAGGAAAAAATTTAAAATTCACTTACAAAACAAAAAAAGACAAAATAGCAAAACTGCATGAAAAACTTCAGCTGTTTACAAGAGAAATTACTAATTTATGAGATAATTTACAATTTTAAAAAGTTACAAATTTATGACAAAAAATCACAAATTTATGAGGAAAGTTTCAAATTTCTAAGAAGAAAGTTGCTAATTAATGTGAAAAAGTTACACATTTCTGAGAAAAAAGTTGTTAACCTGACCCTCACTAAGACCCAGGTGAGGACGGAGCTGAAGAAGATCAAGGGGAAGAAGGCGTCAGGACCGGACGGCATCAGCACAAAGCTCCTCAAGTCCTGTGCAGATCAGCTGTTTGGGATTGTGGAGCTCATCTTCAACCTGAGCCTGAAGCTGGGGAGGGTACCACAGTTGTGGAAAACATCTTGTGTGGTACCTGTACCAAAGACTTCCCACCCCAAAGACCTGAACAGCTACAGATCAGTGGCCCTGATGTCCCACATGATGAAGACCTTGGAGAGACTGCTCCTTGCTCACCTCCGCCCCCTGGTGGGACCAACGATGGATCCACTCCAGTTCGCCTACCAGCATGGCATTGAGGTGGAGGATGCGGTCATCTTCCTCCTTCACCATTCTCTGTCCCACCTGGAGAAGCCCGGGAATGTGGTGAGGATCATGTTCTTTGACTTCTCCAGTGCTTTCAACACCATCCAACCGATGATCCTGAAGGACAAGCTGCTGTGCGCAGGGGTGGACCAGCACCTGTCATCATGGATCCTGGACTACCTCACTAACCGGCCACAATTTGTGAGAACCCGGGACTCTGTGTCCGACACAATCATCGGCAGCACGGGGGCCCCCCAGGGAACGGTTTTGGCTCCCTTTCTGTTCACCCTTTATACTGCGGACTTCTCACACAACACAACACACTGCCATCTACAGAAGTTCTCTGATGACTCTGCGATCGTCGGCCTCATCTCCAACGGAAATGAAGCTGAGTTCAGAGGACTTATCCAGGACTTTGTGGACTGGTGCCATTGAAACTGCCTCCAGATCAACGTGAGGAAAACTAAGGAGCTGGTGGTGGACTGCCGCAGGCAAGGACAACCCCTCACAGTACCAGTAAACATACAGGGAACAGACATTGAGATGGTGACATCCTACAAGTACCTTGGTGTTCATCTGAACAATAAACTAGACTGGTCACACAATACCGACACACTCTACAAGAAGGGACAGTGCAGGCTGTTCCTACTGAGGAGACTCAGGTCTTTTGGTGTACAAGGGGCACTGCTGAAGACATTCTACGACATGGCGGTGGCATCAGCCATCACTTTTGGAGTGGTCTGCTGGGGCAGTGGCATTACAGCAGCCGATAGGAAGAGACTGAACAAACTGATCAAGAAAGCTAGCTCTGTCCTGGGGCAGCGCCTTGACCCAGTGGAGAAGATAGGAGAGAGAAGGATGGTGGCTAAACTGTCATCTCTGCTGGAGTCCGAGTCCCACCCTATGCAGGACATACTGAACGCACTGAGGAGCTCATTTAGCAGCAGACCACATCATCCTAGGTGCGCAACCGAGAGGTTTCACAGGTCCTTTCTACCTACGACTGTCAGACTGTATAATCTAAGCAGGGCTGCTCGCAGAGATGGCAAAAAAACGTGACGACCTAATAGTATTGAATGCAAAAGACGCAATAGACTTACACAATGGTCCCCTCCGGTATACAACTAGGACAATATTGGTCGCTATGGAGGGTGAGAATATGTATGGGTACATATTCATACTATGTAGGATAACTAAGTAGACGGTTATGCTGTTTATTCCATCTAGCTACAATGCTCCGCACTGTGTGTTTATATATTATATATTTATGTGTACATATGTATATTCGCTGCTCTTGTTTTTTTCTTCTCTTCTGATTGTTGCTCTGAGTGTTGCTATCCCTGTGCTGTTGCAATCCTCGAATTTCCCCATTGTGGGACTAATAAAGGCTTATCTTATCTTATCTTAAAATATATATGAAAAGTTTTTAATTATGTGGAAAAATGCTAATTTATGGGAAAAAAAATCACAAATTATGAGAAAAATGTTGCAAATTTCTGAGCTACAAGTTGCTAATTTATGTGAAAAAGTACCATATTTCTGAGAATAAAGTTTTAAATTTCTCAGAAAACAAAGTTACAAATTTACAAAATCAATTACATATTTCTGAGAAAAAAAATTGAAATTTACAAGAAAAAAATCGTAAGTTGACATAGTTTCAAATTTGCAAGAAAAAATACCAAAATATGTGAGAAAAAAGTCACAAATTTACAAGAAAAAGTTGCAAATTTATGAGTAAAACATTGCTAATTTAGAGGAAAATAAGTCATAGATTTATGACGGGGAAAAAGTTGAAGCTGATTTTAACTTGTCACACACACACACACACACACACACACACACACACACACTTGTCAGCTGGATGGTTAAATGTCAGCAGTAACTCAGATTCATCAACGACCCTAACGAGCATGAGATTGGACTGTGGGAGGAAACCCTCACAGAGGAGGAAGCAGCTGTGAGGTGAAGGTGGTAACCACCGTTCTTCTATGGTCTCCACGGTGACAGGCGTGTGTTTGTGTTGCAGGATCCACGCACGTCTGTGCCTCGTCTCACTTCCTGAGGGCCCTCAGAGATCTGGAGAAAGACCAGCAGAGCGGTTAGAGTTCCTGTAGAAGCTCCTCCTCCTCCTCCGTCACTCATGGATGCTGGGTGTGTCCTGACACCGAGACCACCGTCCAGGCTGCTTGTTGTCCTCACGTTTATTGATTTATTGATGATGTGGCTGATGACGTGTTTCAGTTCTGCTGCGTCACATTAAATGGAGCGTTTCCACCCAGAAAGCCTTTCTTCTTCTTTGGCTTGTTGTCCACGCAGCCTTTTCTCCTCTGGGCTTCCCCAGCATGGCAGCAGTGATGGAGACGTCATGGAGCTCTTTCCCACCACAGAGTTCCTACTGGAACCTTTTCAGCAGCACCATGAAGGACAGCATCACCGCTCCATTTAAGCAGCTCTGCTGCTTTTGCCAATCCATCCTGTTTAGAACATGAGCAACGTTTTGTTCTACATTCATCACTTTTCCTCAGAAATTGGCTTTTTTGGTCATAAATTTGCTGCTTTTTGGTTCTAAATTTTCAGCAGATTCATCATATATTTGCAATTTGATTCTAGCAAATTTGCAAATCTTGGATTTTAACCTCATTAAATGTGCAATTTTTTTCAGTTTTAGTATCAGAAATTTCTTTATTCTCATAACTTCCGGTTGTGGCATGTAAGGTGAGGACGCATGGGTAGAGGCTCCCAGTTCGTTTCTTGCTATTTTCCTTTGGAACTCAGTTTAGAGCTAGCGTTTTGAGCTGTTGCTTTGTCACTACCGCTGGAAAATAAACCTGCTCGTGCGAAAAAAGAGAAATTGCCAGTCTCATAACTTAGTGTTGTGGTGGCTGGTGAACCAATCAGGCCCCTCACACTCCGGCAGAACAAAGGGATTTCTCCCATGTGTTTTTTTTTTTTCGATCACAATAAATGAACATCGTCGGGGGTCATGGGTCCCAAGAGAGCTCAGCAGACTGAGGAGGTGGATGACATAAAAAGATCGCTGGACTTCTTGACGGAAGAGATTTCTGCTGTTAAGCTGCAGCAAAGAAACATTCTGGACCTGGTCAAGGAGGTGAAAGCACTGCGGATCCAGAACGCCGAGAAGGACAAGAGGCTGGCGTATCTGGAGAGCAGGGTGTCAGAACTAGAGCATAACACCCGGGTGAACAACGTGATCATCACGGGGCTCCATATTAAACCAAGATCGTACGCGAGAGTGGTGGCCGGTGACAGCGGAGGGAGGCTCGACATGCTGGAAGACGAATCCACGGAACAACAAGTGGCGGCCTTCCTGCAGTCCAAAGGAATCCAGCTGGACTGTAACACCATAGAGGCCTGCCACCCTCTGCCCAGGAAAAACGGCGACAAACCGGCTGTCATCATGAGGTTTGTGAACAGAAAACACAAGACTGTGCTGCTTAAACAAGGTAGGAAAAAGAAAGGAACGAACATTTACATAAACGAGCACCTTACAAAAGAAAACGCAGAAATAGCCAGAAAAGCAAGATACCTGAGAAAGCAGAAACAGATTCAAAACACCTGGACATCAAACTGTAAAATATGCATCAAATTAAACGGATCACCTGAAAAAGCCAAGGTCATTAACATCCGTAATATTATGGAACTGGACAAATATCAATGAATGTTATGAACTGGAGTCATAGCAACTAGAGTCAATTGTAGGACACTGAAGGGACATACTCATCTGCTACAAGACATTTAACAACATGGAACAAAAGATCAACAAACAGGAACAACAGGAACTGAAAGTTTTTGAATATACAGATCACAACCCACAGGACGTAGAATATAACATAGACCCTGATAATAATTTATTTAGCTCCATCAATAATAACTGTAGTTACTACACGGATGAACAGTTTAACACAATGGTCACATCTGATTTCAATATTTCTATGATTCACTTCAACAGCAGAAGTCTCTATGCCAACTTTAATAACATTAAAGATTATTTACATCAGTTTAAAGAGCCATTCAATATTGTGGCAATATCAGAGACGTGGCTCAGTGAAGGGAAAGGAGTGGATTTTACCATGGATGGCTATGAATTAAATTATATAAATAGAAAAGTGAAAAAAGGAGGAGGAGTTGCAATTTATGTTGACAAGAGCTTGAGATACAAGGTTGTTGAAAATCTGTCAGTAACTGTGGAGGATTTATTTGAATGTATTACAATAGAAATCTGTCTGGACAATGTGAAGAATATAGTAGTGAGCTGTGAATATAGAACACCTGGATCAAACATTGACTTATTTAAGGACTGGATGGAAAAAATGTATGCAAAACTAACTCATAAAGTTATGTTCATCTGTGGGGATTTCAATATAGATGTTGTAGAGGATGTGCTCGAATGATGAGGCTGAGTTTAGTTCGTAAACCAGCTTTATTGACAGAACACATCGTCTAGCATTCTCAAAGCAGGAAAGAGGAAGAATCATATCTCATCACCCTTTTATATGTTTCTAGCATCAGAATTCAAGTCACATGGTGTTTTCAGTAAACATACAGTCACAAAGCATCCCTTTGAACCCTCACCATTGTCTCTCATTTCTTGATGAACCGGAAATCTCTCCGGGGCATCTTCTGTGGGACAAAAAGACAAATCTCACACCTCCTCGTTATCTTCTGCAGATTCGAGTCCTTTGTCCTTTCAGACGTGACACCCTCAATACACATGCAGTCATGTCTCTGTGGAAATGTGAGCCCACAATGTGTGTCACCCACACTACCACCCCCCCCAAACGTCTAGTAAGGGCAAAACCTGCATGGCATAAAAAGAAAAACACAAAACACTCCATATATCGCTAATCAATCCACCAACTGCCTAGGTTTTAACTTTCTGCCGAATCTGCTGCAACCTGGCTTTGCTGCCCCTGCAACATCTCTCTGCATTTGTGGATTAAAGCTGTTAGCACCTTTCTGTGAAGATTCTGGAGAATGTCCTCTCGGCGGCCTGCCACGGTGGGGGGGGCCTCGCGAGCTGTACTTCCTCATCAGCCAAAACAAAAGCGGGTTTGAGCTTGTTTATGCAAATCAACTCCCTTCTGCCCCCTAAATCTAGCAGAAAATGCTTCTGCCCGGTCTCCAGCACTCTGAACGGTCCGTCATAAAACGGCCGCAAACTTGGACGCTGAGCATCATGTTTAACAAAAACAAACTCTGCATTTTTTAAAGCCTTTGGCACAAAAACGTGTGGGAAACTGTGATGGACCGGGCCAGGGAGCGTGTTTGCTCCCGAGTCGCTCTGCCACGGCTGAGCAGGGGGGCCATTTGGTGCGGGATTATCGGGGAGAAATTCCCCCGGCAAACGGAGAGGTTGTGCAAAAACTAATTCAGCCGGGGAAGCATGTAAATCTTCTTTAGGTGCAGAACGCAACCCCAATAAAACCCATGGAAGTTTGTCCACCCAATTTGTATCCGTCAGCGACGCTCTGAGGGCTGCTTTCAATGACCTGTGAAAGCGTTCGCATAAACCATTAGCCTGGGGGTTATACGCGGTAGTGCGATGAATCTTCACCCCCAAGCTGCGGGCCATCGATGACCACAGTTCGGAAATAAATTGGGGACCCCTGTCGGACGTTATGTCCGACGGTACACCGAAACGCGCAACCCACGCTGCTAAAAATGCTCGCGCAACTTCTTCCGCTGTGGTTGATGTCACAGGAATCGCCTCTGGCCAACGCGTGGTGCGATCCACCATCGTCAAAAGATGTGTGTGCCCGTGTGATAATGGGAATGGGCCCACCAAGTCAACATGCACGTGATCAAAACGCTTAGTGGGGATGTGAAAAGGTTCTAACGGAGCCTTAGTGTGTCTGTGTATTTTGGCTCGCTGACACGCTACGCAGGCTGCTGCCCATTCCTTGACCTGTTTGCGCAACCCGGGCCAAACAAATTTCTCCCCCACCAACTTAATCGATGAGAATGGACCGAGTCAAAAACGCGGCGACGCCACGCGGTTGGCACCACGGGGCGGGGCCGTCCCGTGGAGACATCGCAGATTAGTGGGGGCATACCACTTTGTTGCTCCCTGTGCTCCAGCTTTAACCCTGTTGGTCCAGACTGGAGCGCGCGCACGTCCGCGTCGTTAACCTGCTCCGCAGCCATGGCTGCATAATCTAACCCTACACAGACCGGGGCTGCGCGCGCTCCCGCGTCGCTGCCCGGGCCCGCGGCCACGGCTACAGAGTCTGCCCCCATGGGGCTTGGTGGTGCTACCGCGCGCGAGAGGCAGTCTGCCACAACATTGTGTTTACCCGCGACATGCTGAATATCAGTAGTGAACTCCAATATTGCGGCTAGTTGCCTTTGTTGTTGGCCTGACCAGGGTTCTGAAATTTTGGCCATCGCAAACGTTAGCGGTTTATGATCCACAAACGCGGTGAAACGTCGCCCCTCTAACCAGAACTGAAAATGGCGGATGGCCAAGTGCAGGGCCAAAAGCTCCCTGTCAAACGCACTGTATTTACGCTCACTATCGCGCAAAGTCCTGCTGAAAAATGCGAGGGGTTGCCAGGTACCTGCCACAAACTGTTCAACTACCGCCCCCACCGCTACATCGGAAGCATCAGTGGTGAGCGCCATGCGGGCCGTTGGAACTGGGTGCGCTAACAAAACTGCGTTTGCCAGGGCTGATTTTACCTGGGCAAAAGCGCGCTCCCACTCCGGAGACCATTCAACTTTATTTGTGGGCTTTTGTTTTGTTAACACAGTGTACAGTGGCTGCATGAGCCGTGCTGTGCTTGGGAGGAACCGGTTGTAAAAATTAACCATCCCTAGAAACTCCTGAAGCGCCTTGACCGTTTGAGGTTGCGGAAAATCCGTTATGGCACGCACTTTATCTGGAAGAGGAACCGCTCCTTCTGCCGAAACGCGATGCCCCAAAAAATCAATCTGCGCCACCCCAAACTGGCACTTCGCTGGGTTAACTATTAACCCGTGCTCTGCCAGCCTCCGAAAAACTGCTGTGAGGTGTTTTTCATGCTCGCCCTCGGACGCGCTGGCTACCAAAATATCGTCCAAATAAACGAACACGAAAGGGAGTTCGCGTAAAACTGCATCCATCATGCGTTGGAAAGTCTGCGCGGCCCCCTTGAGGCCAAAAGGCATGCGCAAAAATTCAAAAAGGCCGAAAGGAGTTATGACCGCTGTTTTGGGTACATCTTGCGCGCGCACTGGAACCTGGTGGTAACCGCGCACCAAGTCTATTTTAGAAAAAATGCGCGCCCCCGCCAAATGAACAGAAAAATCCTGAATGTGCGGAATCGGGTAGCGGTCATGAGCTGAAACGTTGTTCAACCTGCGGAAATCACCGCAAGGTCGCCACGAGCCGTCAGCCTTTGGGACCATGTGTAACGGCGAAGCCCAAGAGCTCTTGGAGCGTCTAACAATGCCCAGTTTTTCCAGATTAGTGAACTCCTCGCGCGCGATGGCCAATTTAGCTGGGTCCAAGCGCCGAGCTTTTGCAAAAACGGGAGGGCCGGTGGTGGTTATAAAATGCTCCACCCCATGTTTAGCCACCGTCGCCGAAAACGTGGGGACTGTGAGTGCTGGGAACTGAGCAAGCAATGTGTGAAACTTACCACCCGCAGCTGAGACGCTGGCATGTGCAGTCGGCGGGGCCACCCGAGCTGTGCAGGGAATAGAATGAAAGGACAGTGCATTAATCAGACGTCTATTAGCAAGGTCAACCAATAAACCATGTGAGCACAAAAAATCAGCCCCTAACATGTTAAAACTGACTGCTGCTACAATAAATGTCCACTCAAATGAACGGCCCTGTAAGGACAGAAGCATGGTCCTTTCACCGAACGTTTTAATCGTGGAGCCGTTCGCTGCTGACACTGACACCCAGGGAGCTTTAGACGGCATCAGCCGTTCCGCGGAGGTGGGTGTGACGAAACTCAGCTGGGAGCCCGTGTCCACGAGGAACTGTTTCCCCAAATGTGCATCCGTCAGGTAAAGCAACTTGTTCTCGTTGCCGAGGGTCGCAGCTGCTACCGGCCTTCGGTCTTGGTGTTTGAAGTTGCACGGCGGGACGCACCTGTGCGCTCTCTCTGCAAAACGGCGGTGGTAGAAACACTGGCCGTCCTCCGCTCCGCGTCGTCTGGCCCCCATCGCTGCCGTCGTTGGTGCGTCTGGCGCCTCGGCCGCTGGACCTGCGCTGTCTCCGGACGCCGTTCCTGGGCTGGCAGCGGCGGCCGAAACCGCGTTCCGCTTGTGGGCATCGACAAGTCGCTGCGCCTCTTTGCTCAGCCCATGGTAGTCTCGCCTGGCCAATCGGGGCGACTCTGCCAGGGCCACTCTCACTGCTGGCGGCAGGGTCCAAAGGAAAAGGTGGGCGAAAATGAATTCGCCATCCTCAGAGTCTTTGAGCCTCAGCATCTTCACCATCAGGTCCGCAGGTCTCTCGTTCTCTGACTCCATCAACGTCAGGAGCCCCTCTGCTCGTTGTTGGGCTGAAGGGGTGAAATGGCTGATCAGCGCTTCCTTCAATGCGCTGTACTTGTCGCTGTCTGGTGGATGATTAACCAAATCCTCCACTCTCTGGACCGTGTCGCTGTCCAGCTTCGCTACCACATGGTAGAATTTTGTGTCGTCGTTGGAGATTCTCCGGAGGTTGAACTGCGCCTCGACTGCACTAAACCATGAGCGCGGGCTGTGTTGCCAGAAATCGGGCAGCTGGATCGTGGAGGCGGCCATCAGGCTGGCTTCCGCCGAGCCCCGCTCGGGAGAATTCTGTCTGCTCATTTCTTGTCGTAGGTCACCAGTGTAGAGGATGTGCTCGAATGATGAGGCTGAGTTTAGTTCGTAAACCAGCTTTATTGACAGAACACATCGTCTAGCATTCTCAAAGCAGGAAAGAGGAAGAATCATATCTCATCACCCTTTTATATGTTTCCAGCATCAGAATTCAAGTCACATGGTGTTTTCAGTAAACATACAGTCACAAAGCATCCCTTTGAACCTTCACCATTGTCTCTCATTTCTTGATGAACCGGAAATCTCTCCGGGGCATCTTCTGTGGGACAAAAAGACAAATCTCACACCTCCTCGTTATCTTCTGCAGATTCGAGTCCTTTGTCCTTTCAGACGTGACATCCCCAATACGCATGCAGTCATGTCTCTGTGGAAATGTGAGCCCACAATGTGTGTCGCCCACAATCTGATGAATTCAAAACAACATAGTTTGACAGTTACTGAAGAGGAAATTATCGAGATTGTGAGTAAATTTAAGAACAAAAAATCAACAGACTGGAAAGAAATTGACATGACAATAGTGAAAAAAGTAATTGAAAGAATTGTTAAGCCACTCACCCGCATCTGTAACCTGCCATTTCAAACTGGTAAATTTCCAAACAAAATGAAAATAGCAAAGGTAATACCTCTATACAAAACAGGAGACAGTCATTGTTTCACAAATTACAGGCCAGTCTCTTTACTCTCACAATTCTCCAAAATACTTGAAAAAATCTTCACTAAGAGACTGGAAGATTTCATTGAAAAACACAACCTCCTTACAGACAGCCAGTATGGTTTTAGAGCAGATAAATCTACATCTTTGGCACTGATCGAACTTATAGAAGAAATTACTAGTTGTATAGATAAAAAAAAAAAAAGTTTGCTGTAGGAGTATTTATAGATTTAAAGAAAGCTTTTGACACCATTGACCACAGAATACTACTAAGGAAACTGGAAAGGTATGGGATAAGAGGGGTCGGACTGAGTTGGGTGGAAAGTTATTTAAGTAACAGATATGGCGCATGTTTAGGGCGCATATATTGTATCCATATTTCCCACATATACCTAGCAGGCATGACGGTGCATATTTTGGAGGCTTCACGTCTTAATGGACAAAGAGGACCTGACCCTGCAGAGACCTAGGGGAGGTGTGAAGATGGTCTGGCAGGAGATGGGAAGTTGGAGAGAATGTCCCAGCAGAAGCCCCGGAGGCTAGAAGGATAAGAGACAATGGGGACGCCAAGGAGTCTCGGGGGCTGTATGTTTGCTAAAGGACTGTAGGTTGGGGGTGTGTGACTTGGGGGGAGTATAAGAACTGTGAAGGACGATTGTTCTGTCTCTTTTCGAGATTCTGTGATTGATAGAGGATGCAACCCTTCAATAAACCTATCCTGAGAAATAAACTCAGTCTCGTCTGTGAAAGGCATCCTCTACACTGGTGACCTACGACAAATTATGGCCGGTGGCGACGATCTTCCCACACCGGACTCTTCAGGAGCCAACCGGGTTAACGCAGCTACCACACTACAGCTGCCCGATTTCTGGCAACATAACCCACGCTCCTGGTTTACCACTGTGGAGGCGCAGTTCCACCTTCGGGGAATTTCAGCAGACGCAACGAGGTTCTACCATGTCGTCCCGAAGCTGGACAGCCTCACAGTGCAGCAGGTGGAGAGCCTGACCAACCACCCGCCCCAGGATGACAAGTATGGTGCACTGAAAGCCGCCCTCATTCGTGCCTTCACCCCCTCGCAGGGAGAGCGAGCAGAGAAGCTTCTGGCGCTAACAGAAGGCGAAGCAGACAGGCCGGCAGATCTGATGGTGAGGATGATGAACCTGAGAGGCGAAGACGACGACAATTTTATCTTCGCCCACCTCTTCCTCAAAACACTACCGCCAGCAGTGAGAGTCACCCTGGCCAGCTCACAGCTGCTCAACAACCGTGACTACCACGGACTGGGCCAGGAAGCACAGCGGCTCGTCAACGCCCATAGACAACACGCAGCCACGACGGCGGCAACGGAGCTGAACGCATCCCTGCGAGACGAGGGGAGACCAGAGGCCGCAGCACCGGACCCACTGACGTCAGCAGCGGCAGAGACCAGGAGAAGCGGAGCAGACGGCACCCTCTGCTTTTACCATCGACGTTTCGCCGAGAGGGTGCGCAGATGCATCCCATCGTGCCGATACAAGCGCCAGGGAAACGCCAAGACAGAGAGTCTGTAGCAGCTGCTGCTCTCGGCGCGAAGAACAAGCTGCTTTTCGTGACGGACGCGAATTCAGGGAAGGATTTCCTGGTGGACACAGGCTCCCAGCTGAGTTTCGTCAAGCCTTCCTACGCGGACCTGCTGGCTTCATATTATGACCTTCATAATTTTTATGGACAGGATTTCTAGGCGCAGCCACGAAATGGAGGGTGTCATGCTTGGTGACCACAGGATCTCATCTCTGTTGTTTGCAGATGATGTTGTCCTTTTGGCTTCATCCAGTAATGATCTACAGCTCTTGCTGGGACGGTTTGCCGCTGAGTGTGAAGCGGCTGGGATGAGAATCAGCACCTCCAAGTCCGAGTCCATGGTCCTCAGCCGGAAAAAGGTGGATTGTCCTCTCCGGGTTGTGGACAGGCTCCTGCCCCAAGTGGAGGAGTTTAAGTATCTTGGGGTCTTATTCACGAGTGAGGGGAAAATGGAGCGAGAGATCGACAGACAGATCGGAGCAGCATCTGCAGTGATGCAGACATTGTACCGATCTGTTGTGGTGAAGAGGGAGCTTAGTTCTAAGGCAAAGCTGTCGATTTACAAGTCAATCTACGTTCCTACTCTCACCTATGGTCACGAGTTTTGGGTAATGACCGAAAGAACGAGATTGCAGATACAAGCGACTGAAATGAGCTTTCTCCGTAGGATTGCTGGACTCACCCTCAGAGATAGGGTGAGGAGCTCAGTCATCCCGGAGAGGCTCAGAGTAGAACCGCTGCTCCTCCACATTGAAAGGAGTCAGTTGAGGTGGTATGGGCATCTGATTAGGATGCCTCCTGGACGCCTCCCACTTGAGGTGTTTCAGGCACGTCCCACTGGGAGGAGACCCCGGGGCAGACCCAGGACTCGGTGGACAGACTATGTCTCCCAGCTGGTCTGGGAACGCCTTGGTATCCTCTCTGAAGAGCTGGAGCAGGTGGCTGGGGAGAGGGAAGTCTGGGCTTCTCTGCTTGAACTGCTGCCTCCGTGACCCGGACCTCCGGAAAAGCGGTAGAAGATGGATGGATGGATGGATGAATAAAAATGTAACCAGAATCCAGATGAGCGTTGAAAACAAGACACAAGAAAAAGTTGAGAATTTACAAAAGAAAAATTACAAATTCAGGAGAAAAAAGTTGTTATTTTATAGGAAAAAAGTTGCAGATTTATGCACCTTATTCCTAACGGTGCTGCTGTAGGAACGATTGTGGGCGGAGCTTCCGGTTTCAGCTGACCCCGTGTTAAATCAGTCAGCAAGAGTGGAGCAGAAGGGGTGTTTAAAATAACATTTTTAAAAAGTTTTTCAAATTCATTTTAACCCTTAGATGCATGACCAACCAATTCCAACACTCTTCCATGAGTATGGTCAAAATGACCCCAACTAGAATGTGTGTGTTTTATGCTGCAAACTTAAGAAATTTCTTTCATTTTGGTTAAAGATGATTATTTTTATTATATTTTGGGTGATTATGATTATTATTATTATTATTATTATTATTGTTGTTGTTGTTGTTGTTGTTGTTGTTGTTGTTATTTTAAATTATATTTTGGTCACCAAACTGGGGAAAAGCTTTGGGTCATTTTTGACCCCACATATGGAAAAGTTTGATACTGATACAAAAAATGCAAGTAAAAAATACAACAATTAGATACAAATCCAAATGGCCTCATGTCAAAGACAACCTATTTGATGAATACATGGAAGATTAAATGATAAAAAATTAAAATTACAAAGATATTGCAAAAAAAAACAAAAAACAAAAAAAAAAACCCTCTGGGGTGATTGTCACCCCGCTTATGCATCTAAGGGTTAATGTATAGTCCACATATTTGTTTTGCACTCAAGTGGCAGCTCATTTCAGCTCTTCTAGTTGTTGTATTTGTGAATGTTTTGTCGTAGTTCTGGTACTGCTGGTGTTCCTGGCTGTGCCAGACTGGATAAGATAAGATAAGATAAGATAAGATAAGATAAGATAAGCCTTTATTAGCCCCACAATGGGGAAATTCCAGGATTGCAACAGCACAGGGATAGCAACACTCAGAGCAATAATTTAGAAGATAAGAAAATAAGAGCAGTGAATATACATATGTACACATAAATATATACATGCATACACACTGTGGGGCATTGTAGCTAGATGGACTAAAAAGCATAACCGTCTATTTAGTTACCCTTCATGGTATGAATATGTACCCATACATATTGTCACCCTCCATAGCGACCGATATTGTCCTAGTTGTATACAGGAGGGGACCATTTGTGTAAGTATGTTGCGTCTTTTGCATTCAATACTATTAGGTCATCACGTTTTTTTGCTATCTCTGCGAGCAGCCCTGCTTAGGTTATACAATCTGACAGCTGAAGGTAGGAAGGACCTGCAAAACCTCTCAGTCACGCATCTAGGATGATGTAGTCTACTGCTAAATGAGCTCCTCAGTGCGTTCAGTATGTCCTGCATAGGGTGTTACACGGACTCCAGCAGAGATGACAGTTTAGCCACCATCCTTCTCTCTCCTATCTTCTCCACTGGGTCAAGGCGTTGACCCAGGACAGAGCTAACTTTCTTGATCAGTTTGTTCAGTCTCTTCCTATTGGCTGCTGTAACGCCACTGCCCCAGCAGACCACTCCAAAAGTGAAGGCTGATGCCACCACCATGTCGTAGAATGTCTTCAAGAGCACCCCTTGTACACCAAAAGACCTGAGCCTCCTCAGTAGGAACAGCCTGCGCTGTCCCTTCTTGTAGAGTGCTTCGGTATTGTGTGACCAGTCTAGTTTATTGTTCAGATGAACATCCAGGTACTTGTAGGATGTCACCATCTCAATGTCTGTTCCCTGGATGTTTACTGGTGCTGTGAGGGGTTGTCCTTGCCTGCGGCAGTCCACCATCAGGTCCTTAGTTTTCCTTGCGTTGATCTGGAGGCAGTTCCGATGGCACCAGTCCATGAAGTCCTGGATAAGTCTTCTGTACTCAGTTTCATCTCCGTTGGAGATGAGGCCAATGATCGCAGAGTCGTCAGAGAACTTCTTTAGATGGCAGTGTGTTGTGTTGTGTGAGAAGTCCGCAGTATAAAGGGTGAACAGAAAGGGAGCCAAAACCGTTCCCTGGGGGGCCCCCGTGCTGCCCCCGTGCTGCCGATGATTGTGTCGGACACACAATCCCGGGTTCTCATAAACTGCGGCCGGTTAGTGAGGTAGTCCAGGATCCATGATGACAGGTGCTGGTCCACCCCTGTGCACAACAGCTTGTCCTTCAGGATCATCGGTTGGATGGTGTTGAAAGCACTGGAGAAGTCAAAGAGCATGACCCTCACCGCATTCCCAGGGTTCTCCAGGTGGGACAGGGAACGGTGAAGGAGGAAGATCACTGCATCCTCCACCCCAATGCCATGCTGGTAGGCGAACTGGAGTGGATCCATCGCTGGTTCCACCAGGGGGCGGAGGTGAGCAAGGAGCAGTCTCTCCAGGGTCTTCATCATGTGAGACGTCAGGGCCACTGGTCTGTAGCTGTTCAGGTCTTTGGGGTGGGAAGTCTTTGGTACAGGTACCACACAAGATGTTTTCCACAACTGTGGTACCCTCCCCAGCTTCAGGCTCAGGTTGAAGATGTGCTCCACAATCCCACACAGCTGGTCTGCGCAGGACTTGAGGAGCTTTGCAGTGATGCCTTCCGGTCCCGAGGCCTTCCTCGCCTTGATCTTCCTCAGCTCCGTCCTCACCTGGGTCTTAGTGAGGGTCAGGTTGGGGGGCTGTGTGCTGGGAGTGGGGGGGTGTTGGTGGAGTGGGGTGTGAACAGCAGGTCTCAATGACTTTAGAGGCAGCAGTGGTAGTTGTGCAGTCAGGGGGAGGGTGGTTGGTCAAACTTATTAAAAAACAGGTTCAGATTGTTCACCCACTCCCTGCCCCCCGTAGCCTGGGAGGAGGTATTCTGGAGCCCAGAGATGGTTTTAAGGTTTCTCCAGACCCCACCGATGTCGCTCTGTTGCAGCTTGTCCTCCATCTTCTTCCTGAAGCTGTCCTTGCCTTCTCTGATCTTCCTCCTCAGCTCCCTCTGTATGGACTTCAGCATCTCCCTGTTCCCCAACCTGAAGATCCTCTTCTTCTCTCTCAGAAATGTTTTATCTCAGGGTTGATCCAGGGTTTGTTGTTCGAACAACACCGTATGGTCTTGGTGGGTATGGTGTTGTCCACACAGAAGTTGATGTAGTCCGTGATGGTGTGAGTGAGGCCATCGATGTCCTCACCATGTGGATCGCAGAGCTGCTCCCAGGCAGTGGTTTCAAAACAGTCTTTTAGAGCGTCCATTGCCTCCTCAGACCATATCTTCACCATGCGCATGACCAGAGGTTGTCTGTGTACTAGGGGTTTGTACACCGGCAGGAGGTGACTTCACTTCCATTACATGCTTTCATGGTGCAAAATCCTGTTTTGGTGCATTTGAACCTTCAGCAGTTCTGACTGTGGCTGGCATGTTTAACCCCTTACATTCCAGCCAGTTTCCCTCAATTTAGCACATGCAAAGAAAATCAAATTCTTTCTTCACTGAGTGGCAGCAGAAAATTGGAAATGTCCTGCTGCCACAACACTGCAATTTGAACAGGTTCAATTTGCAACCTTTTTCTCAGGAATTTGCAGTTTTTTTTCTGATAAATTTGCAGCTTCTATTCTAAAAAACATTGCAACTTTTTTCTTGTAAATGTTGAAACTTTGTCTCAACTATTGGCAACTTTTTCCTATCAATCTGCAACCTTTTTCCTCCAATTTGCAACCTTTTTCTCAGGAATTTACAGTTTTTTTTCTGATAAATTTGCAACTTCTTTTATCAAAAATTGGCAACTTTTTTCTGCAACTGTTGCGGCGTCCCACTGCGTTGCGCTTTTTTTTTCTGTTCATCTAGACAATGATCCAAGTTTATTTTTTTAAATTTTTATTTTAAATTTTTTTTTAATTTATTTTATTTAAACAGTTTGAAGTCTAAAATAGAAACAGCCAAACTCAGTCTTCCATCGCCTCCCTAAAAGCTCCAACCGGCCCTGTTCTCTGTCACAGCAGCTCCGGTCTGATCACATCCTTCCTGGTTCCTCCCTCAGAACTGAACTCATTATACCAACCTATGGTGACGTGTTCAGATCAGGGCTCTATAGTCTGTTAGGAGGAAGTGAAACTCACAGAGTCACCGTCATTGAGAGCAGAAATGGCGCAGACAGGAGTTCAGCTGCACCGAGAGAACTTCTCTTGTCTGATCTGTCTGGATCTGCTGAAGGATCCGGTTAGTCTTCCATGTGGACACAGCTACTGTATGAACTGCATTAAAGACCACTGGGATGGAGAGAACATGAGGGGAATCTACAGCTGTTCTCAGTGCAGGAAGACTTTCATACCCAGGCCTGATGTGATGAAAAACACCATGTTAGCAGGTCTAGTGGAGGAGCTGAAGAAGACTGGACTCCAGGCTGCTCCTGCTGATCACTGCTATGCTGGACCTGGAGATGTAGCCTGTGACTTCTGCTCTGGGAGGAAGCTGAAAGCTGTCAGAACCTGTCTGGACTGCCGGGCCTCTTACTGTGAGGATCACCTTCAGCCTCATTATGATGTGGTTCCGCTAAAGAAACACAAGCTGTTGGAACCCTCCAAGAACCTCCAGGAGAACAGCTGCTCTCGTCATGATAAGCTGAAGGAGATTTTCTGTCGTACTGATCAGCAGAGCATCTGTTATCTCTGTACCATGGATGAACATAAAGGCCACAATATCGTCTCAGCTGCAGCAGAAAGGGCTGAGAGGCAGAAGAAGGTCAGGGAAAGTCAACTAAAGATCCAGCAGAGAATCCAGGACAGAGAGAAAGATGTGAAGGTTCTTCAGCAGCAGGTGGAAGCCATCAATGGGTCTGCTGATAAAACGGTGGAGGACAGTGAGAAGATGTTCACTGAGCTGATCCATCTGATCCAGAAAAGAAGTTCTAATGTGAAGCAGCAGGTCAGATCCCAGCAGGAAACTGAAGTGAGTCGAGTTTTAGATGTTCAGGAGAAGCTGGAGCAGGAGATCGTCGAGCTGAAGAGGAAAGACGGTGAGCTGGAGCGGCTCTCACACACAGAGGATCACATCCAGTTTCTCCACAGCTACCCCTCACTGTCAGCACTCAGAGAGTCTCCACACTCATCCAGCATCCATGTTGGTCCTCTGAGCTACTTTGAGGATGTGACAGCAGCTGTGTCAGAGGTCAGAGACAAACTCCAGGACATTCTGACAGAGACATGGACAAACATCTCAGAGCTTCTACTGACACCACCACCAGAGCCAGAGACCAGAGAGGAATTCTTACAATACTCACAGGAAATCACTCTGGATCCAAACACAGCACATGGATGGCTGGGATTATCAGAGGGGAACAGAAAAGTGACATTTATGGAACAATCACGGCCTTATCCTGAACATCCAGACAGATTTACATGGTGGCCTCAGGTCCTGAGTAGAGAGAGTCTGAGTGAACGTTGTTACTGGGAGGTGGAGTGGAGAGGAGATGGAGTTTATGTAGCAGCAGCATATAAGGACATGAAAAGAGCAGGGAGAGGGAATGAATGTGGGTTTGGATATAATGACAAATCTTGGTCATTATATTGTGATGAAGACGGGTTCAGATTCTATCACAACAGCATCTCCACTGACATCTCAGGTCCTGGATCCTCCAGAGTAGGAGTGTTCCTGGATCACAGAGCAGGTACTCTGTCCTTCTACAGAGTCTCTGAGACCATGACCCTGATCCACAGAGTCCAGACCACATTCACTCAGAACCTCTATGCTGGACTTTTTATTTATCTTGATTGCACAGCTGAGTTAGTTAAAGTCAGATAGACTGAAGTTTTCCATGCTGTTGTAGGTTTAAATCTCTGTTTTACTTTTCTGTTTTATTTTCTCTCCATCGTTGTTTTTTGCAGAGACCAGCTGTCAATCAAACATTGTGGGCGGTCCCTCCACGTTTTCTCATGGTTCTCTCTTCCTGTTCTTGTGGTTCTAGTGGAACTCTTTCCTCTGTCTGTCAGCCATGGAGGCTGTCACTGCTCATCATCATGGTTTGATGGACTCAGATGTTTCTCCACATAAAAATGGAAACTCCTCTGAGCTCTGAATGTTGCTGAAGATTTTCACTCATGTGTCTGGAATCAGTTTTTTTCTCTTCTACTTCATGAGCTTTAACAGAGAAATCAGCAGAGCTTCATTTATCACACAGATTTTGTTCTAATGTTGCTCAGATCTCTGCAAAAATTATCAACTCTGAGGTGTTGTAACACTGTCATTCTCCTGGTTATTGGTAGGAGGAGATTTGTTCCGTTTTAACCCCTTGAACTCTGGTCAATTTCCCTAAAAACGCCTGAAAATAATATACCCAAAGTAAATCAAAAGCTGTTCTTCAATCCTTTGCAGCATCTTCATGGGGTTGGTCTCATTTAAAAGAAAACACTTTGAATTTTTTGGCAAAACAGTCATAATCTCTCTAAGTTCTCCTGCCACTGAGTAACAGTCATCTAAACATACTGAATTTGAAGAAAATAAAGTTCACCTGGGTGTTTTTTTAGATACAAATGCTTGCAAATAACACACAGCTGTCAGATACTGGCTGGAAAATGCAACAGAAATGTAGAACCAAGTGTTATCAAGCTGAGGTCAAAATTTTGTAACAATACCACAAAAAATGAATATATTACATAGCTTTTTTTCTCAGGTTGTTCCCAGGTGTTTTTGAACTGTGCCAAATTGTGCCAAATGGCACAGTTTGGAAAAACGTCTATAATTTTTGAATGCTTCAACATAGAAGCTTCATCTTGGGCTCTAATGAAAGGTAACACTCAGGACTGTGTGAGTGTGAGTTTGGGGGGCTTGTTTGTTCATTCATGAATGAATGAATGAACAAACAAGCCCCCCACACACAAAGAAACATGCCACGTAAAAAATGTGTGGCCTTTTTTTACAAGAAAAAATAACCTACAGTGCAATAAAAATAGTACTAAAATATCTGCAATGTAGAGGATAACAACTCCCCCCCCCCCCCACTACAGAGGAGCGTGGCGCACAAAAAACGGTCCGTCAACGGTCCGTCATGTGGCCATGACGGACCGTTGTAATTACCGAATTACCGATCAGTAAAAAGTCATTTTTATTACTATTTTCATTGATAAAGAATAATTTAGCTTATAACACTTACCTGTCCACAACAGCAGTGTTGTTGGCGAACATCTGTTCCTCACTGTCAGACAAACATGAAGCTGGTCCGGTTGTTATGGACTCGTGGTTCTGGTCACGCGACCCGGTCAAACCATCTCCGCTTCCATGATTGCGGTTTTTGCGAACCATTTTTCAAAACAAATAAGAACAGTAATAATAAAAAAAGACTGGCTAACGGCTGAGAGTGGCTAACTCTACCGTTACACACAGGTCTCAATGTGTGTCACCCAGCGACTTAGACAAAAAAGATTTTACACATGGCGACGCACGCATTGCAATCGTCGAACTTCTCTGCTTCAATTGGCTCGTTGTATTCGCGGTCGTTGGTAGGCAGGTCCTTCTTGCTAGGTTTTCAGTCATTGGTTCTTCAAGGTTTCAGAAATCCAATTCAAGGCTCTTATTAGTCAAATGAGAGGTCAGTCAAATCTAAACCAATCAAAACACTCCTTTGGCTTTCTGTTCGCTGCTGTGTCTGTACTGGAACAACGGAAATGCAGCTTTTTTTTTTTTTCAGTGTGCACTGAGACGCACTATGACGCAGAGACGTGACCGCCCGCGGAATCCCAGAGTTCAAGGGGTTAACAAAAGGGATGGGGGCGTTCACCAATACAGCATGAGGTACAAATGGATAAATGGGAATTAGGGAGAACTTTAAGATGCCAATTTAAAAAAATTAAACATCACAAATTACAGTTTAATTTCACAGAATAAACATTTAACTGTGACGGTGAGGTAAACTGGACCCAAGCACAGGACTTGAGGTTAACAATGTTTATTGAGAGCTGGTCGCTCAGACGCAGCTCGAGGGCTGAACAGGAAAGAAATACGGCTTAAGAGAAACAAGATAAAAAATTTATTAAAAAAAAAAACAGTTTTAAATTCATAAGAAGTTTTCAATTTCATGTAAAAATTTTTGGGAAAATTTACAGGGAAAAAATTTGCATATTTATAAGAAAAGTCACAAATTGTTAAGAAAAAAGTTCAAAATTTTTCTAAAAAAAGTTGTAAATATACAAGAAAAAACCTTAAATTTATGAAAAATAGTCAAAAAAATTTTAAGAAAAAAATTTCATATTTATGAGGAAAAGGAACAAATTTTTAAGAAGCAAGTTCAAACTTTTTGAGAAAAAAATCAATTTTACATGAAAAAATGTGGACATATAAAAGAAAAAAATATCAAATTCTGGAGATGAAAATTTATCCGTTTTTTGCATTTCTGCTTAGAATCAGTCATTCAAAGTCATTTCATTCAGTTCTGTAACATGATATAAAAATGATATTGGGGGCTTATTCTCTCTTTTTTCCACGCTGGGAGGGGCAGTGCCCCCCTGCCCCCCCTTGAGTTGCATCTCTGAATGGAGATGGGGGTGGCAGAGGAACAAGGGGGGTGATTGTGGCTCATGTTGCTTACGGGGACATCAGCCCCTCAAAGCAGCTGCTGGTGATTGGTCTTTATTTTGGTGAACAGCACTGAGATTCTCAGTCAGGCTGACTGTGCTGATGAAGGGAATCTGCTCATGAAATGATTGAAAACAACTGGTTTGAACGTGGGAATAAACTGAATTGGAATCATGAATAAAGAGGATTTTAATCACACCAAATATTTTATGCTGTTTTTACTCAAACACATGATGGTGAGTCTTTTCTTTTGTTGAACATTTTTATTTTAAAGACACATCCTCAATTTTGTTGTACTGCACAATGACAGTAAAGCCTATTCTATTCTATTCTATTCTATTTCTTTGAGTTTTTCTGTTGTGATGCTTTGACGTCTTCCTCCCTGTTTTGTTTGTTTGTGCTCCAAATTTCAGACTCAGACGACCAGGAACAACCAACATGTTTTTCTTCACTCTCTGTTGAATGACCTTGTTGAAGGAATCTTATAATCCTTTCCATTTTTAAAGTGACAGTGCTCATTTTCCTTCACAACCTTGCTAAAACATTTCTAGTATAGTTGTGTGATATAACTGACTTTATTAATTCCCAGTCTTCCTGAAACAGAACCAGTACAGCAGGGTAACACGGTTGGCGTCTTAGAAAAGCTCCACTCCACAGTCAGTCATGGTTGGGTTTTAAAAGAAAGCTGAGTGCAGCTTTTCCTCACTGAATCACTTTTAGCTGCATTTTCTATCATCTCTTCTGTTCTACTAGCTGCCTTTTCTCAAAGCTTCGATGACAGTGGTGCATGATGGGAAATCCATTCAAATATTCTCCACTACTTCCTGGAGATGCAGCAAATGTGGTTCAATAAATGGTGTGGATGCAAAGATCTGCTGACTGACTGTGAGGAAGTCAGATGATTGAGTTGCTCAGTTTCAGCTGTGTGTAGCGAACATGTCAGAACCATCATGATGATGAGCAAAAGCTTCACTGATTAGATGATGCAGCAGTTTGGGACGCACAAGTCCGAGTTGATCAAACTGCTCAAACTTGGAACGCTGAAGCCAAGTTGACTCTGGTGATCCATCAAGTGGAAAGACTGGAGCACAGTCAGGTTTCTGCACAGAAGTCTGCTAAGATGCTGAAAATTCACTTCAGCTTTTTTTTTTTTTTTTTTTTTTTTTTTTTTTTGTTACTTATTTGTACCCGTAGGTAGATTTGGTTTGCAGTCTGGTGACAAGCCACCGGCTGCCGGTTGCTGCGTGCGCGAGCGCCCTAAACCTACATGTTTTTGGTATGCGGGAGGAAACCGGAGAAATCCCGGAGTAAACCCACGCAACACGGGGAGAACATGCAAACTCCACACAGCTCACTGTTGGTCGGGGGCTGGGATCGAACCCACGATCTCATGATCCCCGCGATCCCCCGGCCGAGGGTAAACTGTGCTGCCACAGTGCTAAACCACTGCGCCACCGTGCAGCTGCCAGTTAAGACTCAACAGCTTTGAGGGACACAATTAAAATTAACTCAGTTTTTTTCTCTGAAACTTGCACTTTTTTTCTCCTAAATTTGATCCTTTTTTCTTGTAAATCTGCAACTTTTTCTTTTGTTTCTGACTTTTTTCTCAAAAATTTGTGATTTATTTTTACCAATTTAGTAACTTCTTCCTCTTAAAAATGTAACTTTTTTCATCACTGACAAATTTTTAAAAGCAAATTTGTCATTTTTTTCTTATAACTTTGGAACTTTTTTCTTGTAAATTTGTGAATTTTTGTCTCACCAATTTACTATTTTTGTATTTCAAATTTTTAAAATTGCTCATAAATTTGTGAAGTTTTTTTTTTTTTTTGTAAAATTGCTAGTTGTTTTATTGTAAATTTGAAGCTTGTAATTTTAGACAAGGCAAGGACCCAAATGCAGGACACACCCACAGAGAGGCTGATAGAGGCAATCTTCTTCTTCTTCTTCTTCTTCTTCTTCTGACATGTTTGTAAGACCCAGGGGACAAAAGACAGACTCGAGGAGATAAAGTTAACCTTTTATTTCCCAGTGAGTGATGTGTACGTGTGTGAGGGTGTAGTGTGTGAACGTGTAGCATGTAGTGCAGTGCAGGACTCGAGCTGGAGCTGAGCAGGTCTGAGCTTCGCCTGGCAACCCTATGAACACAAAGCAGAGTGATTAGTGCTGCACCAGCAAAGGGAGATGTGATGAGAAACTGCTGCTTACTTTGCAGGTAGCGGTACAGAGCTTCTGCTTGCCTGACTGGCATCTGCCAGGGAGTGAGCGTCCAGCTCGGGGCCGTGAGGCAGGGAGGTGACTCTGACGCCGGGAAGATGCTGAGCTTCCGCCGGGAAGAGGGGGTCCGCCGCCTGGGGGGTCCACCTGTGCACAGGGGAGATTATCTGGACAAGGTAAGACAGAGGAGCACTTACGTGCGTTGCTGCGTTGCGTCTCCGTGGCTGTAGTCTCTGAACGAGGACGGACGATGTGCCTCCTTGAGTGTGGCAGACGTCTCCGTGCTGAGCTGCAGGCCAGGCTGGCTTTTAAAGGCTGCTGGTGATTAATCACAGGTGTGTGCACAGCTGGAGCAGGTGTAGGCCCTACAGGCACCATAACATCATCTTCTTCTTCTACTTCTTCTTCTTCTTCTTCTTCTTCTTCTTCTTCTTCTGCTGCTGCTGCTGCTTTACTACAGTCTTCTTCCTCCTCCTTCAGGGGTCTCTGCAGTGGATCATCTGCCTCCATCCCTTCATCTTCCCCTGGAACACCAACCCTCTCCATGTCTTCCTTCACTGCATCCATGAATCTTCTCTGTAGTCTTCCTCTTTTCCTCCTTCCTGGCAGCTCCATCTTCAACATCCTTTGTCCAATATCTCCACTATCCTTCCTCTGCACATGTCCAAACCATCTCAGCCTTTTCGCTCTTAGTCTCCAAACTGCTCAAGCTGAGCTGTCCCTCTGATATAGTCATTTCTAATCTTGTCCCTCCTAGTTACTGCCTATGAAATTCTTAGTATCTTCAACTCTGCCACTTCCAGCTCCATCTCCTGTCTTTTTTTTCAGCACCACCGTCTCCAAACCATACATCATAGGGGATCTCACTACCATCTTGTAAATCTTCCCTTTAACTCCTGCTGCTACCTTTCTGTCACAAATCACCCTGATCCTCTTCTCCACCCACTCCACCCTGCCTGCACTCTCTTCTTCATCTCTCTTGTGCATTTTCCATTGATTTGGATGGTTGACCCCAGGTATTTAAACTCATCTACTTTCACTACCTCTACTCCTTCCATCTTCACCGTTACACCTCCCTCCCTCTCATTCACACTCATGTATTCTGTCTTGCTTCTACTGACTTTCTTTCCTCCTTTCTCCAGAGCTTTCTTCCACCTCTCCAGGTTCTCTTCCACCTGCTCGCTACTCTCACTACAGATCACAACGTCGTCTGCAAACATTGTGGTCCATGAAGACTCCTGCCTGACCTCATCTTTCAGCCTGTCCATCACCATGGCAAACAAGAAGGGGCTCAGAGCTGATCTCTGATGTAACTCCACCCCCACCTTGAACCCATCTGTCACTCCTACAGCACACCTCACCACCTTCTTGCTGTCCTCATACATGTCCTGCACCACCCTCATATACTTCTCTGCCACTCCTGACTTCCTCATACAGTGCCACACTTCCTCCCTTGGCACCCTATCATCTGCTTTCTCTAGATCCCCATAGACACAGTGCAACTCCTTCTGACCTTATCTATACTTCTCCATCAGCACTCTTAGAGCAAACATTGCCTCTGTTGTACTCTTTCTTGGCATGAAACCGTACTGCTGCTCACTGATTGTCACCTGTCCTCTTAACCTGGCTTCAAAAACGCTTCCCCACATCTTCATAGTGAGGCTGATCAACTTTATGCCTCTGTAGTTATTACAGCTCTGAGCATCACCTTGGTTCTTGAAAACTAATACCAAAACACTTCTTCTCCACTCCTCAGGCATCCTCTCACTCTCCAAAGTTGTGTTAAACAATCTGGTTAAAAAGTCCACTGCCATCTCTCCTAAACATCTCCATACCTCCACAGGTACGTCATCTAGAGCAACTGTCTTTCCATTTGTCATCCTCTTCAAAGCTGCCCTCACTTCCATCTTGCTAATCCTTGGGACTTCCTTGATCACCATCTTTCGTTCATCCATCCTCCTCTCTCTCTCATTTTCTTTATTCATCAGCTCTTCAAAATACTCCTTCCACCTTCTCAACACACTCTTGTCACTTGTTAGTACATTACCATTTCTGTCCTTAATCAACCTAACCTGCTGTACATCCTTTCTAGCTCGATCATTCTGTCAAGCCAATTGATACAAGTCCTTTTCTCCCTCCTTAGTGGTTAGTCTCTCATACAACTCACTATATGCCTTTTCCTTTGCCACCTCTCTATTTGTCATGAACCCAGATTCTAAATATTCCTGTCTACTGAGAGAGGCTGAGAGAGAGGCAATGAAAGCATTTATTTAAACAGGCAATAACTGTTGGATCCCCCACTGTGGGAATTCAGCCTTGGGTGTAGGTGAGGGTTTCAAACAGTGGAGTCACTGGCCAGAAGCCACCAGATGTAGGAGTTCATTTTCACAAGTAAGAGGTAGTTATTGATCCAACCACACAGTCCAGGTTTACCACGTGATGATCCCACAACAAACTGCTCTTAGACTGGAGCCTTTATACTGGGATCAGTAATTACTTACAGATGTGGGTGATCTACTAACTGCAGACAAACATCCTCCTTGGTCCTAATGAGAGAGGTTACGAAACAACACAGATCTATAGCAACTAATAGATGGTGCATGCTCACCTGATCTACTATCACTTTTTATCTCATAATTTCTCACTTCATTTCTCTTCAATTTGTGCCTTTTTCTGATAAATTAGTGATCTTAATCTAGACAGTGACCCAGGTTTGTTTATTATGTTTTTGTTTTCTTTATTTTAAGGGTTTGAACTCTTTCCCATGACTAAAATAGGAACATCCAAACAGTCTTACATAGCCTCCCTAAAATATATTATATGCCCTATTA
>CM035838.1:195973972-195983972 GCA_020510985.1 Pholidichthys leucotaenia
AAGGTAGTAAGATAAATGCTCTTTGTCGATGACAGTGCTCTAGTTGCACACAGCATGGAAGATATGCAATCTTTAGTGAAGAAATTTGCAAGAGCAGCTAGCCAATTGCCGCCAAATCAACATCAAGAAGAGGGAGTGCCTTTATCAACCACCAAAGTTCCAATTATCAATATCACTACCAGAAGAGATCAGCATTGGTACAGAGCCACTAGTCAAGTGCAAGACTTTCAAGTACCTAGGGAGTACTGTTTCAGAGAATGCTAGGCTGGAGGATGAACTATCTCTCAGAATGGGAAGAGCGAGCACTGTGTTTGGAAACTTGAGGGAGAGACTGTGGAACAATCAACATATGTCTATCCGTGTGAAATGCAAAGTGTACAGAGTGACAGTACTGGCTACTCTATTGTACTGTGCTGAAACTTGGACTGTCTACAGAGTGCAGGAGAAGAAACTCCACACGTACATGACGAGACACCTTCGAGCCATAACGAACATCTCATGGAAAGACAAGATAACCAACATAGAAGTGTTGAAACGAGCTGGTCTACCATCAATGGAGGACATGCTAATACAGATGAACCTGAGATGGCTCGGACATGTTGAGAGATGGACCACCAGCGTCTCCCTCGGCAGTTACTCTACTCACAGTTATGCGAGTGCAAACGCAATCAGGGTAGACCAAGGCTCAGATTTAAAGACACTGTAAAAAGAAACTTGAAGAAGTTGGACATAGACAGGAGTTCCTGCCAGCGGAAGGCTAAGGACAGAGCTGTGTGGAGGAATCTGATCAGACCTAAATGAAACAGTCATTGTCGCCCACGACAGACTGCTATGATGATGACATAAGTACACACATAGAGTACCGGTGCATTTCAATAAATTAGAATGTCACTGAAAAGTTGATTTATTTCAATAATTCAATTCAAAAAAATAAAACTCATATTATAGAGATTCATTACACACAGAGTGATGTATTTCAAGTGTTTATTTCTTTTAATTTTGATGATTACGGCTTATAGCTCATGAAAACCCCCAATTCAGTTTCTCAAAAAATTAGAATATTACATAAAATTAATTAAAAAAAAACATTTTCAAAAGAAATGTTGGCTGACTCAACAGTATATCCATGTACACACTCAATACTTGGTCAGGGCTCCTTTTGCATAATTATTGCATCAGTGCAGCATGGCATGGAGGCAATCAGCCTGTGTTACTGCTGAGGTGTTATGGAAGCCCAGGTTGCTTTGATAGCGGCCTTCAGCTTGTCTGCATTATTGGGTCTGGTGTATTTCATCTTCGTCTTGACAATACACCATAGATCCTCTATAGGATTTAGATCAGGAGAGTTTGCTAGCTAATCAAGCACAGTGATACTATGGCCATTTAACCAGGTATTTGTACTTTTGGCAATGTGAGCAGGTGCCATGTCCTGCTGGAAAATGAAATCAGCATCTCCATAAAGCTTGTCAGCAGAGGGAAGCATGAAGTGCTCTAAAATTTCCTGTTAGATGGCTTCACTGACATTGGACTTGATTAAACACAGTGGAAAAACACCAGCAGATGGCATGGCTCCACATATCATCATTGACCGTGGAAACTTCACACTGGACCTCAAGCAACTTGGATTCCGTGCCTGTTCACTCATCCTCCAGACTCTGGGACCTTGATTTCCAAGTGACAGGACTTGGCACCTGATTTGCCATGTCATCTGCTGGTGTTAGTCCTTTTGTGGTAGATTTTAATAATGTTTGGTGACACGTGCCTGTAGATCAGACGTGTCCAGTCACGTGCCATGGAGGGCCAAGACCCTGCAGGCTTTACCTCCAACCAGTGTCTTCAACAGCAGATTTCACTGAATTTCTTCCCACTGATTGCTGATAAGTGAAAGCACCTGCTGAAGAGACTGGGTAGAAGGGTAAGCCTGCAAGGGCTTGGCCCTCCATAGCACATGATTGGACATCCCTGCTGTAGGTGATCCTCAGTGAAAATCAGGTCAGTCAGACTGTTTGCCTCTATGACGAGTATGGGTGGGCAATGGCCAAAACTGGCACTGTAAAAAATCTAAAATGGCAGACTTCCCGAGCGGTGTAGGTCATGAACCCAACAATGTTTTTTGTATGGCTTGACATGATGCACTTTTGTGGCAGTTTTCATTATTCTGTGGAAAACTAAATTTTCACAACTTCCACTGACACTAGACACAGTTTCTAGAAAATCTAAACTTTAGTTAATGTTTATTATTTTATAATACTTGTTCTCTTCTCTTTCAGTCTGTTGAGGGGCTCATTGATGATTTCAGAGGCCCGCGGGCCAACCGGTACCGAGCTGCCCACGTCTTCTTCACCGACAGTGAGCACACCCAGGAGAACTATTTCATATATACTGTACATGCTATGGCTGTGGAGTAATATTAATTAGTTTATTCTAATATTGGTTTATGTTTGTGTTCGATTTTTATTCAAAATGTTCAGGTATTCTGCTTCTTTTTCCATCTAAGTTATAATGAAGGTAAACTACCAATGCCAGGTCCAGGTGTAGATCAAGGGGAGGGGGCAGCGGGGACATGCCCATGTCCGATATGTAACACCCCCTACACACACACACACACACACACACAAAGCACCAAAATCCACCCCTTTGCAACACATCACCATCAAGTCCCCCTTTTTTTTTAAACAAGAACAACTACAAACAAATGAACTCCCCGGGTGTCTGGGTAGACTACCAGAACACCCTGCCTGGTTGGAGCGGATTATTCTGCTACTAGATCCAACCGGCGTCGAAGAAAACAGTCCTTGTGGCAAAGTCCTCCAGGTACCTAGGCCGCCAACAAATTCTAGCGGGGTGTCCCTCAGGGGGGAACACTGCACCTGGCACCATTGGCCTCACCTGTGGGTTGACATCAGTCTGGACACCCCCAGTCCCAGCTGTCACTGAAATGTCCCATTGTGGGTTCAGTTCTTTGCTCCGGTAGACCTCCTCAGCCTACTGGCATGCCACCGGGACTCGTCGTCCAGCAAAAATGTGTCTTGTTCCCGCTACCTCGCGATTTGTCATGGACCCGTCCACAGCGGTTGAAGCTTGTGGGCACAGACAGGGTGTTTGATCCATACCCAGTCCGCTTCCTTCAGTCTCTTCTCCCTCACCCTGTGCTTTCTGTCGAACCTCCGCTTCATTCTATGTTGCTGGCTAGCGACCCGGTTGCACACCGCTCCCATGTCCTCCCAAGAATCCGTCCGTGCTGGCCTCAGCCGCGTTGCCAGCAAAGGTAACTCTCGTCCCAGCATGAGATCCGCAGGGGAGCAGCCCGTCGTGGTGTGGACAGATGCCCTGTAGTGGAGCAACGTGTTGTTCAGAGCATCCACAAATGCAAAACCATTCACCAAGTGAGCCCTCAGTCCATTCTTTAATGTCTTATTGAAGCGCTCGACCCCTCTGTTAGCCTGCAGGTGGTAGAACGCCGTCTTAACATCTTCTACACCTCTGGTCCTCAGGAACTCCTCAAAAGCCCCGGAAATGAACTGCAGGCCTTTGTCTGTGGTAACTGTGCTCGGGGTTCCCCACCTTGCAAACAGGGATGCCAGGAACCCCGTGACCACTTTTGTCAGGAGCACCTCTGGCCAGTTCGAGAACATATCATAGGCCACGAGATGAAACAAGCTGTTCAAAGGAGCCACGGGCAATTAGCCACAGATGTCAAGCTCAAGGGTCCAACCGGGTATGGCACTGGTCGTAGTGGGGGGGGGGGGTCCGCCAGTTTTGCCGCTCTCCAGGCATGGCATGCAGTGTTTCACCATGGCCTTGATGTCCTTATGAATACCCGGCCCCAAGATAGAGTCCCTACTGCACTTTTTTACCTTAACTACCCCCAGGTGGCCCTCGTGCAGCACCGCCAGAACATGCTCTCTCAGGAACGACAGGATCAAAGCGCAGTGTACCCTGGCCATGCACACATCACCCCAGCAGCTCAGTTTGTCCCTGACTCGGTGGTAGGGTGCGAACTTGCTTAGCACCCCTGCTGGACAACCCTCTCTAATCGCCGAGCACAATTTCGCCATCACCGGATCCCTTTCTGATGCCTCCCTGAGCTCCTGGGGAGACACTATCTTCTGGAGCATTCCATGCAGCACGTGGATCAGGTCCGCCTACGCTGAGTCCTCACCACAGTCGTCCAGTAAGAAGGAATTCACTATAGCGCGATACAGGAGGTCCGCCACTATGTTATCCTTGCCCGGGTTGAACTTGGTTGTAAAGCTGTAGGCCCTTAGCCTCTCAGAAAACCTGTGGATCCTCAGAGGGCTGTGACCCGACTCCGACGTCTCCAGCAAAGTTGTGAGTGCCCGGTGGTCTGTCCTCAAGGTGAAGTGGAGTCTGTAAAGGTAGATGTGCCATCTCTCACAGGCCCAGACCCAGGCCAGCACTTCCCTCTCATCTACTGCATATTTTTTCTCTGCTACTGAGAGGGCTCTTGACGCGAATGCCACTGGATGCTCCATGCTGTCCTGCAACTGGGACATGACTGCTCCCAGAAATGAGCCGGATGCATCGCATGTTACAATAGTCGCCCGATTGGGGTCAAAATGAGCCAGTACTGGCGGGGAGATGAGCTGCTGTTTTAATTAGCTACTGCCACCGAGCAGGCTGGGGTCAACTCCCACGGTGCATCCTGCTTCAACAGAGCCCAGAGAGGTTTGATTGTCTCCAAACAGCAAGGGATGAACCACCCACAGAAACTGACCATGCCCAGGAATGACGAGATCTGAGCAGGTGAGGAAGGGTCCAGGATATGTAGAACCACCTCTACGTTTGAGAGCAGTGGCTGCAGTCCTCTACCAGTCAGCCAGAATCCCATGAAATCCACAGCATCCGCTGCAAAGATGCATTTCTCACCATTCAGGGTGACCCCGTGCCCTTGAAGTGTCTCCAGGACCCTCTCCAGCCTCGCAATGTGCTCCTCCTGTGACGCCCCATGCACCACGATGTCATCCAAGTATGCCACCATGCACCTGAGACCAGCCAGCATGGGTGACATGACTTTTTGGAAAAAGCTTGGTGCGGAGCTCAGGCCAAATCAAATCCAGGTATATCGAAAAAACCCCATGCAAGTCACAAACGCTGTCAGGTTTCTGCTGTCCGGGCTTAGCAGTATTTGTAGGTTGCCCTGGCATAGGTCCAGCTTCGAGAACACCTGAGACCCACTGAACATCGCTGTGAGCTCCTCCATTGTTGGGAGGGGATATTTGTCCAAGATAATCGCCTTGTTCACCACCGTGAGATAGATGCAGGATCTGATACCTTCCCCCTTTTTCCTGGTCACCACCAGGTTGGAGATTCATGGCGAAGCGTCCACCTTCTCGATGATGCCGGACTCTAGTAGCTTGGACAGCTCCACCGAGACCTCGTCCCACAGTGCGACAGGGAGTCACTGCAGAGACTGAGTGTTCGGCGTCACTTTCTCATCAATGAGAAGGCGGTGGTGAAAAGCTCCAATACAGCCCAGGCCCTTGAACAATGCTGGCCAGCAGAGGTGCCAATCTGGGCATACTGTCAACACTGTTGAGCCGTCATGGTCCCTTATAGAGAAACCCAGTTTCCCCAGCAGGTCAATACCCAACAGGTCCGCCCCCTGGCATGCCACCTGAAAGGTGAATCTGGATATTATCTTCGACCCACATGTCAACGAGAATTCCACCATGCCCACCATCTCAATCTCCGCATGACAGTACCTGAACATCTTCACTGCCCCCCTTTTATAGGTTTCATGGGGAACAGCCTCTGTAGCGTAGCCAAGCACAAGACATGGATCTCCCGGTCTCCGAGTCCACCATGAGGGGTACGTCAGCCCTGTCAAGCTGGAGCACGTATCACTTCAATGGTACTTTCCCCATGTGCACTACACACACCCGTTCAGGGTCGCCGGGCTCCGCCAGCCCCAAACCAGGAGACAACATGTGGGCTCTGTTACGCGTCGTCGATTGTCTCTTTTTGACTAAGTCCAGCACCCCTTCCAACGACAACATTTCCCTGGTTAGTTGTAGCATGTTTTTCAGCCATATATTACTGGTGCTGTGGGCTAGCTTGACCTGCACTAGCTCCTGCGTGATAGGCCCAAATGCCCATGTCTTCGCTAAGCTACGTAGCTTCATAACGAATGACTATGTGGACTCACCCACCCACTGTTGACTGTCAAAAAACTCATACCTCCTTTCTTTTTTTCCCCTTGTCCTGTCAGGCAACTAGGTAAACAGAACAGGGATCTGTCACCCTTATTGTGCCAAAACAGATTTACCTTGCCAATAGGAGCTTATACAGCACCTAACTGTGTATTGTATATTGTTGTAAACTTCTCCTGTAATAACTTTTTTTTTTAATTTAAGTTTTTGTAAAGGGTATACAGGTCATTACAGCATTGCATTGTTTACATTTTCATCACTTGTTCCCTTATTTTTTGCTATTTGACAACATTGGTAGGATAGTTATTACAACACCCCCTTTTTTTTAAAGTGAAAGAAAAAGTGAAATTAAGGAGAATTAAATAAAAAAAACGAATAAACAAACAAACGGAACAGAAAAAAACAAACAAACAGAAAATTAAGTAATTAAAAGTAAAAGAGCAACTGAGTAGCGTTGGAACAAAGAGCGGGACCATTATTGAAATGGTATTTGTCAAAGATTAGATCTAATGGAAGACACATATGCGATCCAGGGTTGCCAAAAGTTCATGAACCCTTCCATGTCCTGTCTCAGAGCGAATGTCAACTTTTCCATCGAGTAAATGTCTTGAATCACGTTAATCCAATCTTCAGGTGTAGGACAGTCCTTCAGCATCCATTTTTTAGTTAGGGCTTTTTTACTTGCCAATATTAAAACATTGAATAAGTATTTATCTCCTCGTCTTTCCAGTGAGTCCGGTAGTAAACCCAAATACAAAGTTACAAAAGAAAAGGGAACTGTTATTTTGAATATTTTCTCCAATATTGTCTGTACGTTGGTCCAATATTGATGGATAACTGGGCATGACCAAAACACATGAAAATGATTTGCAGTCTTTTCACCACACAAGCGCCAACAGTTCAACCCCTTATGGGTAAATTTGTTTTGTGCAGGTGTTCTGAAAAATCTTACCAAGTTTTTCCATCCAAATTCTCTCCACTGCAGGGATGAGGTATTTTTCCATTGCTGTTTATTTAGCTTTTCCCATATTTCCAATTGTAAAGTGAAATTCCCCTCTTTTTCCCATCTCTCTTTTATATATGATGTGTTGTCTCCTTTTAAGTCTTGAAGACCTTGGTATATTTTAGAAATGTATCTGATCCCTGGGATCCCTTTATATGCCATTAAGAAGACCTTCAGAACACCTGACTGGGCCCTTTCCAAATCCTCCTTTTTAAGTATATTGTTTATGTGGTGTCTAAGCTGAAAGAACCTGTAAAGATCTTGATTTATTAGACCTTGTTTTTTCAAATCTTCAAAACTTCTTAAAGTTTGCCCCTTAAAAAAATCGTAATACTTTATCAGCCCTTTCTCTTTCCACTCTTTAAATTTAGTGTCCGTTTTATTGGGGGTAAAGTCTTGATCATAGGCAATCCATTGCAGAAGTCGATAGGGCTCTTTGGCTTGATTCTCTCTGACTATCTTAAACCAAATTTTTAGCGGGGTCTCTATCCACGGGTTAGTGTTATTCAAGAGTTTAGTTAAGGCATTGTTCCCTATTATCGCCTGTAGGGGGATGTCACTTGTTATTTGGCATTCCATCTCCTTCCATTGTGCAGTGTAGACTGGGTTACATATCTCTACTAAAGTTTTAATTTGTGCAGCTATAAAATAGTCCCTGATATTTGGCAGCGCGAGCCCACCTTTGTCTTTGTGTAGCTGTAGGGTTCTATATCTGATTCTAGGTCTCTTACCCTGCCATATGAATCTTGAGATCCTTCTGTCCAGCTCCTGCCATGTTTTTTTGGGAGGTTCTACCGGTATTGTTTGGAAAAGGTATAGAAGACGTGGAAGTATATTCATTTTGACTGCTTCAATTCTTTGTGCAGTACCTAAGAATGGTATCATATTCCATCTTGCTAGGTCAGACTTTATTTTTGTCACCAGTGGATCATAGTTTAGTGTTATAATTTTGTCGAGTTGTTTCGGGATATTGACCCCCAGATATTTCATAGATTCCAACTCCCAGTTAGTTTTGAGTTCACTTAGTGAAAAATGATTTGGGTCATAGTTGAATGTTAAAACTTGGGTTTTATGCATGTTTAATTTGTACCCCGATAAATCTCTATAGTCTGAAAAAACTGAGATTAGTTCTGGTAGAGAAGTGTCTGGCTGCCCTAGGTATATTAAAATGTCATCAGCAAAGAGTGCTATTTTATGTTCCTTCTGACCAAGTGTAATACCTTGAATTTCTTGATTTTGTCTTATCCATTGGCTCAGAGGTTCTATGAAGATTGCAAAGAGCAGTGGAGACAGGGGGCAGCCTTGACGACATCCTCTTTCCAGCTCAAAAGATGATGATAAATTACCGTTAATCCTTATTTTAGCTGTTGGTTTTTTATATAATGCCTGTATAGTTCTAATGAAGTTGTTATGAAAATTGAAACTGGATAAGATTCCTTATAGGAAAGACCAGTCAACCGAATCGAATGCTTTTTCAGCATCTAATCCCAGTATGACTGCATTTAAGTTATATTTTTTTATATGATGAATTATGTGTAAAGTGCGTCGAATGTTGTCTTGTGTCTGTCTTTGTCTTATAAAACCTGTTTGGTCTTAGTGAATTAAGTCTGTCAGTATGTTTTCTAACGTTTTGGCAAGGATAGTGGTAAAAAGCTTATAGTCCTGATTTAATACACTGATTGGTCTGTAGTTGGAGCATTCTAGTTGATCCTTTTCAGGTTTAGGTAAAACTGCAATGACCCCTTCTCTCCAGGAGGGGGGGGGGTTCCCCTGTGTGGAGGACGTAGTTAAATGTTTTCAGGAGGAGAGGAGATAGTTGCTGTTTAAAGGTTTTGTACCATTCTGCTGTATAGCCATCTGCTCCTGGGGATTTGTTAGCTTTAAGTTTCATAATTGCTTTTTCCAATTCTTTAGGTTGTATTTCTGACAGTAGGGTTTTATTTTGTGATTCCGTAAGTTGGGGAAGGTTTAATGTGTTTAGGAATATCTCGGATGCGTTTTTATGTTTTTTGTGGGAGTATAAGTTCTTGTAGTAATTCTCGAAGCTTTTAAGAATATCCTGAATTCTGAATTTTATTTCCTTTGATACTGGGTCTCTGATTTTGTAGATTGCTCTTTCTGTTTGTTGTTTCCTCAATTTATAGGCTAGTAATTTTGCCGATTTACTGCCTGCTTCATAGTGTTTTTGTTTCAGAAATGTAAGTTTCTTCTGGATTTCTATTGTGTAGATCTCATTTATTTGATTTTTAATTTCTTTAATCTTGAGCGAGCCATTAGAATGAGTGTTGTCTTTGTGTTCTTTTTCTAGGTTCTTGAGTTCTGACTCTAGTGTGATTAGTTTTTCTTGTCTCAGTTTCTTTTGGGTTGCCAGTTTTGCAATAATTTTTCCCCTTATTACAGCTTTGCACGCATCCCACAGTATTAAAGGGAATACTTCTCCATTATCGTTTTCTTCCAAATATCTGAGAATATCTGATTCCAATTCATCTTTCAGTGGTCCTTTCAGGACATTTGAATTCAACCTCCAGGAAAATGCATTATTTGTGTATTTTTGGATGTTTAAGTCCATATAGATCGGACTGTGGTCAGAGAGATCCATCAGTCCTATTTTACATGTTTTTACTCTTCCAATGTCTCTATTAAACATAAAAAAGTAATCAATCCTCGAGTAAGATGAATGTGGCGTTGAATAAAAAGTACTGTATAATCTTTTACATTGGGGTTGAATTCCCTCCATACGTCACAGATTCCCATTTCTTTTAGTAGCATCTGAGTATTCCTATTTTGGGTGTTATTTTGATGTGAAGAATTACCTGTTGCATCC